>CAUYUJ010022116.1:0-25000 GCA_963575745.1 Prorocentrum cordatum
TCCTCCTCCTCCTTCTCCTCCTCCTCCTCCTCCTCCTCCTTCTCCTCCTCCTCATCCGGCACGTACACCGCGTGCGCCTGGGCGGGGGAGCGGGTCCCCTGCGGGGGGCTCATCGGTGGACCCCGCACCCATCCCTCCCACGGCCAGGGTACCCCGCCCTGGCGTGCGTGGGGGTGTGGAGTCGCCCGTGGGGAGTGGCGCCCCCTCGGGGCTTGGGGCGGCACGATGGTGTCGTTATCTGAGCCCTACGGAGCGGACGCAGCTCCGAAAACCGTGTGGTAGGTGGCGAACGAGCTGGCCATGCGAGCTGGAGGTGAAGTTAGGAGTTTTGCTGCTGCGGTGGGCTGATGACCCCCGTGACGGCACAGTGGCACGTGGCTGCAGTTGCTTCTCTTCTTCTCCCCTCCTCCTCGTTGGCTCGTGTCGTGGAGGCCGCCTGGGGACCGTGCCTGGTGGGAGGCATGGGGCGGCACCCAACGCGGTGTCGTTTCGTGGAGAGCTCGCGTGCAGTCTGTTGTTGCGCCACCTGCCGCTTGCTTGCGCTCCTTTGCCCCTTGGTGCAGGCCGTGTCAATGTGCACGTAAGTCCTTCGCGTTTTTGCACTTGCGTGCTCATCCCGCCCATTCCGCCCATTCCTCCTCCTCCTCCTCCTCCTCCTCCTCCTCCTCCTCCTCCTCCTCCTCCTCCTCCTCCTCCCCTTCCTCCTCTGGGCGCCTACGGCCCCGGGGTAAACCGTGCAGGTAGACGTTCCTCGTCCGACTCGCGCCGGCCTCTTCCGCCCCCGCCCGGCCCGAGGTCGGCACGCTGCGCTTCGGCGGCGACGTCCGCGCCGTCGCGCGGGCGGCCCGCGAGCTGGACGCCCCTGCCACAGGCGCGGGGCTCCGCGCGGCGCCGGCGGAGGTGGGCCTGGCAGGCTTCGGGGCTCGAGGGACGGGGGCCTCGGGGGCGGAAAAGAGGGGGGTCATGACTAGGAGGGGGTGAATATCATGGCGGGGGCCATGATATTTCCCCAGATCTCATGGTGCCTCTTCTTGTTTCACTACGTCCCTGGCTCCTCCGTTGGGCCGCGCACATGCCGCCGGTCATGATTTGCACCCCCCCCTCTTGGACACCCCCCTCTTGGCCGCTCCCGAGACGGGGGTCGGTGCAAACGGGGGTCAGCCAGAGCGCCAGATCTTGCAGGGTCCTGCAGGGCCAGGGTCGCACTGACCCGGGCTTGGGTGCAGGATCCTGCAGGATCTTGCAGAACCCTTCGCATGGACCCGGGCTTGGGCGCAGGATCTTGCAGGATTCTGCAAGGCCTGACTGACCTGGGTCTGGATTGACCGGGGTCAGAGAATTCCCGAAGGTTGCGCCGCGTGACCACAGGTTCAGGGAGGCGTAAGACTCGAGTGAGCCAGAACTCGGGTTTGCCGATTTATTTCTTGACGAGCGCGTCCTGGATTTTGACGGTCCCGTTTTCGTGGATGTCTGCAGCGGGAGCCCGCGTCAGATTTCAGGCTGGGTCTCGTCATTTTTGTGATGGCCCCCGTCAGGCCAACCCGAGTCCCCCGTACCCGAGTCTTACGTCTCCCCGACAGGTTTCGTAGCGCCCAGCCCCTCTCAGCCGAACCGTCCTGTGACCGAGCAAAGATATGCGACTGACAACGTGATCGAGAGGTGTGGCCGAACACGTGTTCCGGATGTCACAACAGAGGGGGGGTCTGATTTTTTCCCAACCATCCTGTGGTGTTGGGTCCTCGTTTTGAAGAGACAGCGCCCCGCGTTCACTCCTCCTCCTCGCCCCTCCTCCCCATCATCATCATCATTTTTGTGGGGGTCTGATTTTTTGTGGGGGTCTGATATGGGTCGTCTTGGAAAGTTCCGGGGGGGTCTGGGCAAACGGCCGCCCTGCCATGGCTGGTTTGGGGGGGTCTAAATTGCCCGTCTGGGAGGTGAGGTTGTCTCGACATCGCTCGGACGTGTGCATTTTTTTCCTTGGCGACGGCCTTCGAGAAGCATCCTTGATCATTTGGCGAAAAAACCACGCACGAAACCGAAAAAAGCACACGGAATGGACGTCCGAGCGATGGCGAGTTGTGACCCCCTTCCCTTTTATTACGAAGTATGGATATTGCGACCGAAATTCTGACCCGGAATTGGCAAGCGCATTGATTTCGGACCAAAGGTATCGGTCACATTCGGTCATGCTCGGGAGTTTGCGGGCGCCAGTTTCTGTCACAGTCGGGCAGATTTTCTGGCACTGCCTCAGTCACTACGACCCCCATGATAGAGACGACGCTACGTGACAGGTTGGCGCTCTCCCGAACGGCTGGCGTGGCCGCGAGGACTCCACTGGAGCTGCTGCGGACCCCTCCGATGATGCTGTTGGGGGGGGTGGGGCACCGAAATCGTGCCAAAGGGCTTCCAATGAGAAGTTAGAAAATAAGGCAGATGCAGAGGAAGACGAAAGTCCAGAAATGAGCTTGGCGAAGGGTCCACACAAACACAGTTGTGAATCAAGCAGTTGTGTGTATCGTCTTCGGTGGACCTCCCTGATGGGGCCACGAACCGTGTGAGTGCCAAAATTGGTGCGGTGGTCGCACGCGAGCGCTGGCATGTGGGCCTTCGGTGGGGCTCCCTATGGGGCCACGAAGCGTGTGAGGGGTGTACCAAAATGGGTCCAGTGGGCGCATGCGAGCGCAGCCCTCGTGGCCTTCAGTAGACCTCCCCATGGGGTCATGAAACGTGTGAGGGGTGTGCCGAAATGGGCGCGGCTCGCGTATGCGAACGCAGCCCTTGTGGCCTTCAGTAGACCTCCCCATGGGCCAACGAAACGTGTGAGGGGTGTGCCGAAATGGGCGCGGCGCGCGCATGCTAACGCAGCCACTGCGACCTTCGGTGGCGCTTCATATGGGGCCGCGCAGCGTGTGAGAGGTGTGCCGCAATTTGCGCGGCGGGCGCATGCGAACGCTGGCATGTGGGCCGTCGGTGGAGCTCCTTATGAGGCCACGAAGCGTGTGAGGGGCGTGCCGAACTGGGTGCGGCGGGCGCATGCGAGCGCAGCCGCTGCGGCCTTCGGTGGAGACCCTTCTGGGGCCACGAAACGTGTGAGGGGTGTGCAGACA
This sequence comes from Prorocentrum cordatum, assembly GCA_963575745.1. Lineage (NCBI taxonomy): Eukaryota > Dinophyceae > Prorocentrales > Prorocentraceae > Prorocentrum > Prorocentrum cordatum. Next base: position 3,108 of record CAUYUJ010022116.1, read on the forward strand.
TGGGTGCGGCGGGCGCATCCGAACGCTGGCATTGGGGCCCTTGGTGGGGGTCCCTATATGGCCACGAAGCGTGTAAGAGGCGTGCCGACATGGTTGACTGGCGCGGAGGGCAGAGGCAGGGATGGGAGATGGTAGGAGGAGGGGAGGAGGCGGGAGACGCGGGGCGCTGCCTCTTCCAAACGGGGTCCCAGCGCCACAGGATGGTTGGAAATTGTTGACAACCATTTGGAGACGGGGACTGTGCTTTCAGTTCTGTGTGTCTCCCTGGGGGCCCTTCACTTTCTCTGGACGGGGATGCGGCCAGGGAGCAGTTCAGGGTCTGGCTTGAATAAGGAGCACTTGCTTTTCAAAAGGGGCTCGGTCGTTTCTTAGGCTTGCACGCGTTATTTTCCGTTCCTTGTGGGGCATTTGTGCTTCATCGCTCCCTATGCGTTTTTCCTTGGAAAAAGAAGGGATTCCATTCCTTCTTTCCTGTTTCTTAGGTCAGGCCAGGAAGCAGTATGTGCACATCGGGCGCTGCCAGAGGTGGCTCCTGAATCCCCAGGTTGCCAAAAGGAGTGCCAAGGAACGGACCCCCCGCGGCCTCCAGAGAGCGCCCCTCGCGATGGCCAGAGGGCCTCCACGGACCCCAAAATTCGGGAGGGAATGATCTCAGGAGGGGGAAGGGTACCCATACCTTTACCCTTCGCCCGTTTCCCAGTTTTTGGGCCTCCTCGGGGGCCCTCGTCGCTACCGCTGGATTCGCCTCGAAATCCTAGTCAGCACCTCGGGAGAGGTCCGGGGAGTAGTGGTATTGGTACCTTGTGGTTTTCCCAGGATCGACACATACACACAGACGTCGATTCCCAGGAACAGATGGGAACATAAGGGATAAGAGGAGGGCAAGGCGAACATCCAGAACATATGGAAACAAAGTGGGAGTCTGGGAAGCTGTATATATTTTGTTGTATCTTCCTGGGCCCCTTCCTTGAAACATGGAGCGTAAAGCTGGGGCCACGTTGGGCCAGGGACACTTTCCGCAACCCCGAACAGGGACGCGGGCGGGTCCGATCTCCGTGTGTGTTTCTATGGGTGGAGGAAGGCATGGGGCGACTCTTGCGAGGCCAGCGAACCTTCAGGCGATCTCGTTGCCGGAAGGGAGGAATATGAGGAGGAGGAGGGCATGGGGAAGCAGCCGACATGTGAAGAGCGCATGTGATGTATCCAGCTGCTTGCGACCAGTCCGAACCCCTGCCAGCGAAGCACTCAGTTTGGCGACGCTTCGAGCGCCCCAGAAGTCCACAACATGTGGCAGCCTTCGGCTCTGTCCGCTGAGGGCTTCTCAGGGATGCTACGTGGGCTGTTCGGGCGGGGCCATGACGAGGCGAAAATCGTTGCAGACCGTTCCAGAACGCTCTGCGAGCGTCCTGGAACGCTCCGAGAAGGCCGCGGCGCCCGAGACATCTTTCAGAGCCGCCGGATCTCAGAGATTCTCGATTTATCCTCACCCGATGGTATCTTCGTGTTGGCTTCGTCTGGGCAGGAGGAGGAGGAGAAGGAGGAGGCGGAGGGAGGAGGAGGAGAAGGAGGAGGAGGAGGGAGTAGAGGAATAGGAGGAGAAGGAGGAGGAGGAGGAGGGAGGAGGGAGGAGGAGGAGGGAGGAGGGAGGGAGGGAGGGAGGAGGGAGGAGGGAGGAGAGAGGAGAGAGGAGGGAGGGGAGGAGGGAGGAGGAGGAGGGAGGAGGAGGAGGGAGAGGAGGCAGGAATGGAAGGGGAAGGAGGCGGGAAGGAAGAAGGAGGGAGGGAGGAAGGAGGGGGGAGGAGAGGAGGAGAGGAGGAGGAGGAGGAGAGGAGGGAAAAGGAGGAAGGGGGAGGAGGAGGAGGAGGAGGAGGAGGAGGAGGGGGAGGGGAAGGGTGGGAGGAGCTAGAAGGGGGTGTCTGGCTGGTCCGTCTGCTGTGGGGTCATGCTGAGCCCTCCTGGAGCCCTCCTGGGGGCCCTCTGGAGCTGTGCCGGGGCTCTCTGTGGCCGTCCTGGTGCCGGCCTGGCCTCCTCTCAGCCGTCTGGGGAGTCTATCGGAGCTGCGCTGGAGGTTGTTGTATGTTTTTGGGGGGGAGGGGCCCTTTGGGTTGGGTTGTCCTGGGCTTCCTCCTCTCCTCCTCCTCCCCCTCCCTCTCCTCTCCTCCCTCCTCCCCCTCCCCCTCCTCATCCTCCTCCTCTCCTCCTCTCCTCCTCCTCCTCCTCCTCCTCCTCCTCCTCCTCCTCCTCCTCCTCCCCTCCCTCCTCCTCCTCCTCCTCCTCCTCCTCCTCCTCCTCCTCCCCTACTCTCTGTGCCTCTCTCCTCCTCGCCCTCGCCCTCCCCCTTTATTTTCCTCCGTGGCGAGCCCCCTCGCCGTCGAGGCACCCCTCTGGACATGGGGGCTGTCCTGGGCCGTCTGGAAGGCCTGCGGAGGCCTTCGTGGGGCTCTCCTGGCTTCTCTCTCCTCCTCCTCCTCCTCCTCCTCCTCCTCCTCCTCCTCCTCCCTCCTCCTCCTCCTCCTCCTCCTCCTCCGTCCTCGTCCTCCTCCTCCTCCTCCTCCACCACCTCCACCTCCACCTCCACCTCCACCTCCACCTCCACCTCCTCCTCCCTCCCTCCCTCCTCCTCATTCATTCATTCATTCATTCATTCATGCATTCATTCATTCCTGCAGGCAAGAGGTTCGATGCCTAACCACATGAGAGAACATAGTGAAAAGAAAGACGGCGGCGGCAGCAAGCTGGCGCGGCCGTCTTAAAGCCTGGCGCGCCTGGGGGGAAGAGGGGGAGCGAGGAAGGAGGGTGCTAAAGGAGGAAGGAGGGGAAGGGGGAGCCACACCTCGGCTACTGGCAATGTCGAGTGGCTTGCTCGCAAGCCACACTCGGCGGCTACTGCCTTTGGGATGGGCGGACATCGGCGGCTCGAACATTGAGCAGCAACCCTTCACCGCCGAGCCCTTCACCATTGAGGTAGCCGTCTTGCTACTGCCGAGAGTGGCGAGCTAGCACTCGATAGAGTGAATTCCTTCACAAGGCGGCCCTTCACCAGGGTGGCGACAGCAGGCTTGAGCAGCAGACCATGCAGTCGGGAGGGGGAGAGAAAAGTGTCCTCGCCGTCACAAGGTCGGTGTGTGGAAGTCGGTGGCCCTCGTACCCTGCTGGTTAAGTACACAGTCGGCAGCGGCCTCAATGCAGAGATACGGGTCACCAGGGGCGTAAAAGGGGGCGTAATCCAAAGGGCAGCCCCCCAGCCATCGAAGGTGGGTCCTAGGTCAACAATCTCCCGCAGCCGCTTCTCGCGGGCCAGGGGCCATCTCATGGCCCCTCGGGAAAAGGTAAACTGCTGTGTCCCAGAAGCGTGTGGGAAAAGAAAGGGCCATCTGAGGCGGGCTTCCTGAATGAAAGAAGTGGCGACAGCCTCGCAGAGACCCGAAGGGCGATGCTTCATGGCATCGGGGCCCCCAAGGGGATCGGCGAACAGCCCCGATAGTGCAAGATGCCCCAGGGCGTGGTTGCAACGGGGGTCCCCTTGCATAGCGTGGCATAGCTGTCCAAGGGCCCCAAGGTGGACGCAGCATCGCATAGTGGGTCCAAGCGTCTTGGCCCCAAAACGACACTGGTCGACGCGTATCATTTCAACCTGCGGGCGGGACGCGAAAGCACTGATCTCGGGCAGGAATCAGGCGGAAGGGCACCCTTGCACATGCTCAGGTCTTGCAGGATGCTCCATAAGCGCGGGAATGCCATGTAGCCAGGCTTCATGCAGAAGGGAGATGGCTGTACGTAGGAGTGCATTGTCAAGTGACATCTGACTCTGCTATCTGGCACTGAGATGGCCCAGTCCCCAAGGGTGCTCACTACTGCGGAGGGGTCGGGGGGCACGTCCAACAGCTGTGGCTCACGATGTTGGGCCGCGGACTCCTCCTCCTCCTCCTCCTCCTCCTCCTCCTCCTCCTCCGCCTCCCTCTCCTCCTCCTCCTCCTCCTCCTCCTCCTGCCCTCCTCCACCTCCTCTCCCCAGCTCCTCCTCCTCCTCCTCCTACTCCTCTCCTCCTCCTCCCCCTTCTCCTCCTCCTCCTCCACCTCCTCCTCCTCCTTCTCTTCCTCCTCCTCCTCCTCCTCCTCCTCCTCTCCGGGCCTTCCCATGCCATTCTCGAGCAATAGTTAACCGAAAAAGCTTACCGATGGATCTCTCACAAACCGACGGATATCTTCTGGGCCATTTGAAAACCGACGGATATCTTATAGACGGCCTGCAAGAGTTTTACTCGACAGCTCTCGGTGCGGATTCCACCCAGCCTCAACGTGCCAGGAGGCATGATGGTGCGTATCTTAATTCTGCCAGGCGAACAGCAGCACAGGCGCTCATCACGGAAAGGCATGACCGATAGAAGAAGCGAAGAAGAGAGTGGCACTCCAGACGAGAGGACCCAACAATAGAATCGTGCCACTGTCCATTGTCCTTGGAGCCCTCGGAGCTTGGCCCCTGGCCCCTCCAGTACCCCGCCTGTGCCGATCCCACCGACGCCTTCATTTGTTTCAGCTGATGCCGTCTGCTCACATGGAGCTGCTCCACGAGGTCATCACCTCCTTCCCTTCGGTCATGAATCTGCGCCTCTGCACCTGCTTGGGGATGCCCCTCAGAACTCGCTCACAGGCGCCCCCTGAGACTTGCTCCTGCCCCTCCACTGCCGTTCTGGCTCAGGCGCCTTGCCACGAGCACGACGGTTAGTCAGTCTCAGCCACGCGCAGAAGGGGGGTGCGGGAGGGGGAGGGCTTCTTAGAAGCACCCCTGCGTCTTAGAAGGCGCGGGCATTAGCCGCACTCTGGGTTTCTTGATAAGCGTGGGGGGGCAGCCCCCCGACGGGGGTCAACCCCGCCTCGTCGTCGCGCCGCGACGGGGGTAGGAGCGCCTTCGGCGCGCGGTGGCTGCCCGCGACGGGGGTCGATGTGGGGCTGTCGGCGGGGGTGACGCCCCCACCCCCACGCTTATTAAGAAACTCGCAGTAGATGCAGGGCCGCCACCTTCTAAGAAGAAGAAGAAGAATAAGAAGAAGAAGCAGCCTCCTCCCAGGAAGCCCTCCCCCCTGCCTCCGCCACCTTTGTGCGCGTCGCCAGCCCGTCGCCCGCGCGAGGGCGTGTGCCAGCTCGCTCCCCGCCAGGCCTCCAGGTCGCAGCCCGGAGCCCATGGCGCAGCCGCCCTCGGCCCCCCCGCCGCAGTGCCCGCACTGCCAGGACTCAGTCGGGCCTGTCCCTCTACAGGAGGATCTACAGGAGGAATATCCCAAAAAATAGTCACAAAAGTAAGCTGGGGACGATTGTTTGAGTATGTTGTGAATTGTTCTGACTCTTTGTTTTCTGGTGTTTGTCATTTTTCGTCCAAGGTCCGCATGTAGGGGGACATGCCCGACCTAATGCCAGGACTGCGCGTCTGCGCAGCCCGCTGCAACGCAATTCGCCCAGGCCGCTCCCACGCAGGCCGCTCCTGAGGAGGTCCGAGGGAGGAAATCGTCGTCCGTCGTCTCTCCTTCCCACTCCCACTCTCTGGGCATCCCACGTGGGGTCCAAGTAGATGGGGTCGAAGGGTCGCTGCGCATCGACGATGCATCGGCGATGCGCCTCGATGTGGAGCCAGAACTTCTCTACGCCAATGGTGCCGATGCACCGTGGACGTCCACGATCGGTCCGCGATGCGGCGCGATCCTCGGCCCCCATCTGCTCGGACCCCATTGAAAGGTCTCCACCTTCCCTCGGAGAAGAGTGCATCCGTGACCGCACGTAGGTTTTGCGCCGGCCAGTTGCTCCCCGCAAGCCGCCAGGGAGAGACGGTGAGGATGAGCAACAGGACGACGAGGGCGTGATGCCGAGTAGTTCTATGACGACATCCCACGCTCGCCTCAAGCTCGTCCGATGTTGACGATGTGTGAGCATAACAGCGATGGGGACTTCTGTGGAGTTCCAGTTTCTGACCTGCGTCGGCGGATACATATATATATACATATACATACAAATCTATATAATATGTATGCATATATATATATATGTGTAGGTGTGAGGTTGGCCAGCGTGGGCTCAAAACAGCGATGTGTCGCAAACTATGCGGCGTAATCTAGGTGGTGCATCCAATGTGGTGCAATACTTACTGTGCGGCCCATGTGGTGCAATCTATGAGGAGCCAAAAACTATGCAAAGAAACGTAGTGCTATACAAAGCAACGGGCCATGACTAGGCGGCGACGGGGCGGCGACGGCGACAACATACCCGCCAGGCCCGACGCGCAGGCCCAGACGACGGGCGGCGACAGAGCGGCGACGGCGACAGCATAGCCGTCAGACCGACGCGCAGGCCCAGTTCCGTTGCACAGAAGCCGGCACCCCTAATTTCAAGCACTGCTTGGGGAGGAGCAGCGCAACTGGAAGGGATGGGAGGGAAGGATGGGGTGTCAGATGTCGCGCGAGCGCGCCTAGCTTGGCTCCCACCCTCTACCCCTCCCTCCTCCGCCATCATCACCCCCAGGGGCGCGGGGCACGCAGCTGGCGGACCCAGAGCCTCCCACCGTCTCCCCCCATGCGCGCACGAGGCAGCGACGGGGAAAGGGGGGGGGGGTGGGGGCAGGACGGGCCCCGGCGGGCGCAACGATGTTGCCCTGTCGGGCGGGCTCCGGACCGGGATGCGTCGCTCTGAAAGCGTTCCAGAGCGCTTCCAGAGCCTTCCGGAGCGCTCTGGAACGGCCGCAGGGCCAGATACGCCCTCCAGAGCCGCCGGATCTCGACGAGTTCCGATCTGCCCCAGTCCAATGTTGTCCCGGTCTTGACGTCGTCTCAGTCCTGGTCGCCCGATGTTGCCCTGCTGCAGTCGGGTGCGGCCAAGACGGGGGTGATGGCTGTCGGTGTGTGTGTGTGTGTGTGGATATCATGGCCGGGGCCATGAGATCTCCCCAGATTTCATGGCACCGTGTTCTTCTTCTTTCCGTTGCTATTATTATGAGTATTATTACTTCTCTTCTTATCAATGTTCGTTTCTTATTCTTCTTTCAGTGCGTCCGCCAGTCCTCTCCTCGTCCGCGCACATGCCTCGGGCCACGATTTGCGATCCCCACTCTTGGACGTCCCCCTCTCGGACGCCTCTGACGCAGGTCCTGGAGTCGGTCTCCCGAATACCGATAATTACGGCTACTCCCCAGACCTCTCGCGGGGTGCGTTCTGCCTAGAATTTCGAGGGAAAGTGAGCGGTGGTAGCAGCATCGCTTCCTGTTTTGAGTGTTCGGCCTGCACGGAACTCACCCACACACACCGCCGTTTCCGCTCCACCTGCTCCTCCTCCTCCTCCTCGTCCTCCTCCTCCTCCTCCTCCTCCTCCGCCTCCTCCTCCCTCCCCCTGGTGCTGATACGCCCTGGGGGCAAACTCGTATCGTTCACTGCTCCATTCCTGAAGCCCGCGGTAGACAGAGTGACGAGTGGATCGGCAGGATGATCGTCGCGCGTTCCCCGTTCGCCTCCTCCCCCTCCCTCTCTCCAAGAGATGCGCTTGTTAAGGCAAAAGAACTGTTGGGCCTGCCCGCAGGCCCTGGCGGCGGTCACCGCACGGTTGTGGTACTCGGATCGCTCTCCGAGAGGTCGTCTCGGGCGATTGGCGCCTCCGAGGTCCCAAGACCACGTCGTCACGCACCGCGCGGTGAGGTGTCGTTGGGGATTCTCTGAGGTCACCACGCGATCCTCACCACACGGTCCTGGCGTCGGTCCGACGTTGGGGCCCCTGGCAAATGCCTCGGGCCATGATTTACGACCCACCTTCTTCGACGCTCCCCTCTTGGACGCTCCTGGCCTAGGACTCCCCCGATCTCTCCCAGGGTGTGTCCTGAGCAGAAGCTCGAGGAGATTCCAGCCTTGGTGTTGGTATCGCGCTTCCTCTGAGTGTTGGGACTGCCTGGCACCCACCCACCCACACACTGCCTGGCCTCTCCTCCTCCTCCTCCTCCTCCTCCCCCGCTCCCCCCTCTCCTCCTCCTCCTCATCCTCCTCCCCCTCCTCCTCATCCTCCTCCCCTCATCATCCTCCCTCGGTCCCATGCCCCCCAGCCCCCCCCCTCCTCGTGCCAGCCGCCCGCAGCCCAGGCGCAGCGGTCTGCGCGCGCCCTGCCGCGCCGGCCTCCGCGCCCCTGCCGCCCCGCCGCGCCGCGCCCGCGGGCCCAGCCGCCTGCCGCGCCGCGCCCCGCGAGCCCCCGGCCTCAAGGCGGCCCCCCGCCGTTTCGCTGGGTTGGGCCTCGGGCGCTCACAGATCGACCGGGCCCGAACCATGGCGCAGAAGGATGAGGTCTGTGGCTCCAGGCGCGATTGCATTCGCGGCGTCTCATTTTTTTTGAGACGTCGGATCTCAGGGACCCGAACCATCCAGAAGGATGAGGTCTGTGGCTCCATTGCATTCGCCGATTTTTTTTGAGACGTCCAGGCGCGATTGCATTCGCGGCGGAGACGTCGGATCTCAGGGACGAAGGGCCGCGGGCCACGCCGCCTTCTTACCAGGGAGCCGCCTTAGAGGACAGGGGCTCGAGGGCCGAAGGAGTTGCCAGCTCTGCCTCGGCGGGAGGCTGGCGGAAGGCTGGCGGAGGACGGCGCCAGGAGAACGATGCCGCCTCCGCCTGTGGAAGGCCAGCGGAAGTCGACGGGATCAAAACATGTGCCCCCAAGAGATGTCAGCGTTTTTGGGTTCAGTGTTTCCGGCTCCCGCCAGACATGACGTGGCCGGCCTGGGCGAGATAGATACACGCGCGGCCACAGGTTGTTCCAGCGCAGGGCCCTCGTGTGGCCAGGCACGGCGGTCCTCCACATGAGTATTCAGCAACCGGCTCTTAGATGTTCTGCAGTGGACTCTCGCCACGGATGTACCCAGCTTCCTGGTAAAAGCCCACCCCACTCGCGCTACCCCCTCTCGAGGAAGAAAAACTGATAGACGTCACGTCGCTGAGGTCCACGTGGATTCGATCGACGCTGGGCCCCCCTGGCGGCGCCTCCGGCGCCGCCCCTGGCGCGCTCCATGCGCTAGGGCGGGGGGTCCCAGCGCCGAACCAAGGGATCCGCGCAGACCTCCGAGACAGTTTGTTCATGGAGGCTTCTCTCCTCCTCCTACTCGTCGTAAACTGGAGCATGTACATTACAAGGGGCGGGCTGTTTCCCAATCCCAGGACTTTCTGAGGGTCGGCGACAACGTCGAGGAGGTGTGGTGTATACTCTTTTCCCCGTTCTCCCAGGAGCAGCGAAACACGAGTACACCAGGATCCCGTATATGCCGGGCTCCGCTCTCTGGTGCGAATTTCGGTGCGGGGCCGAAAAAAAAAACGCCGGTGCATAGAGTTCGGTTCCCTTTTGTACCTCGACCCTTGTCGGCGCCGCCAACAGAAAGCACCCACGCCGACGCCCTTTTCGAGCAGTGGCGAAGCGTCCCCGGCTTGCTTGTAGGCCCACCAACGAATGTTCTCATCACCTTCTATGATCTGCACGACATGTTCTGAGAATATGTATGGCTGAAGCTGTCTTGTTTGACAACGTCGGGATTATGTTCTAAGAACAAGGTTTTCGTTTTTTTGAATATTCGTGGGCTCAAAGAACACCTCGTGGTAGGCCTACTAGGAATGCTGGGACGGTTGGTCCCTGCTCAACCTTCCACAGTGCCCAGCCATCCTGTGGTGTTGGGTCTTCGTTTTGAAGAGATGGTCCCCGCGTTCTCCTCCTCTTCTTCCTCCTCTCCCTCCTCTCTACCGTCCGCATGCGTCCCGCACACCCAGTACAGCGTTTCGTGGCCTTCCTCCCCTCCCCACCCAGTACAGTCTTCCGTGGCCCCATAGGGAGTCCCACCGAAGGTCCCAGTGCTAGCGTCCGCATGCGTCCCGCACAACCAGTACAGCGTTTCGTGGCCCCATAGCGAGCTCCACCGAAGGTCCCAGTGCTACCGTCCGCATGCGTCCCGCACATCCAGTAAAGCGTTTCGTGGCCCTCCTCCCCCCCCCTGCGTTGCACCCATCCAGTATAGCGTTTCGTGGGCCCATAGGGAGCCCCACCGAAGGTCCCAGTGCTAGCGTCCGCATGTGTCCCACACGCTTAGTACAGCGTTTCGTGGCCCATAGGAAGGTCCCAGCGCTACCGTCCGCATGCGTCCCGCACACCCAGTACAGCGTTTCGTGGCCCCATAGGGAGATCCACCGAAGGCCCCAGTGCCCCCGTCCGCATGCGTCCCGGAAACCCAATTTGGCATTTTCACCTACCCAGTGCAGCGCTTCGTGGCCCCATAGGGGGGCTCCACCCAAGGCCCCAGTGCCACTGTCCGTATGCGTCCGGGAAATATAATTTGGCATTTTCACCCGGGCAGTGCAGCGCTTCGTGGGGCTCCACCGAAGCTCCCAGTGGGACCGTCCGCATGCGTCCCGGAAACCCAATTTGGCATTTTCACCAGGGCAGTGCAGCGCTTCGTGGCCCTATAGTGGGCTCCACCGATGCCTTCAGTGGGACCGTCCCCATGCGTCCCGGAAGCCCAATTCGGCACACCACCCACACAGTACAGCGTTCCCCCCCGCCCAGTGCAGCGCTTCGTGGCCCCATATGGAGCTTCACCGAAGCAGATATTCACAATTACGGTACCCACAACTGCATGTGGTTGGGACTTTCGCCAGGATAATTTTTGTCGCGCTCCTGGGGCCTTCCGAAACAATTGCAGCATCGAAACAATTACGTGGAATACTCGGGGGGGAGGGACGAGGAGGGAAATGGAGAATGAGGAGGAGGAGGAGGAGGAGGAGGAGAAGGAGGAGGACGAGGAGGAGGAGGAGGAGGAGGAGGAGGAGGACGGCGGCGCCCCCCCACGAATTATGTGTATATATATATATATATGTATGTCTATATATATATGTAGAGAGAGAGAGAGACAGAGACAGAGAGAGAGAGAGAGATAACAACAAAAAAGAGAGAAAGAGAAAGAGAGAGAGAGAGAGAGAGAGACAAAGAGAGAGAGAGAGAGAGACAGAGAGAGAGAGAGAGACAAAGAGAGAGAGAGAGAGAGAGAGTGAGAGCTCGGGGCAGGGCGGTCCGAGCGCGCCGCCGTGGGAGCCTGGGAGGTGCCCCGGGAGCAGCGGCAGCGGTCTTTTTCTGCCAAGGGTCGCCGGGAGTACGTCGGGCACGTGCCTCGACAGGGGGGAGGTTCGAGAGCAATCGAAGAACAGAGTCGGGGCGCGCATCCAGAAACCCTATGCTTTTCGTCAGGGTATCCTGGGTTTCTTCGCTCCTCGCTCTGCGCGGTGACTTCCCGCAGCCGTTGAAGGGGCTGCTGCGTTCAGAGTGCTCCCGGTTTCCCCTCAGGTGCACCTCGCGCACGGGTTCTCAGGGTTGGGTTTCTTGCGAGGGTTTCTTGCGGCCGCGCCCGCACTGTAGTCTGGCGACGATTGCTCGTGCGTTTCGGACTGGCTTGATCTCTTGGGGGGAGCTACGTGTTGTTGTTCTTCAAGATCCGCCTGCAGGAGGGCATGCCCGACCTAGAGCCAGGACCCTGGGCAAAGGGAGCCAGTTTGTGATCGGGCCCCGAGGCCGAAAAAATGAGCTAGAAGCGCTGAGCCAGGTCTGCCGTAGCCGGTATTTCTTCGGGTGACGGCTGGCCCAGTCAGTGGAATGGGGGATGGGGCCGGGGGGGGGTGGGCGCCCCCTGGCACACGTCATTAAGTCGGGTCCCACTTAACCCAGTCCCGCAGTGATGATCGCTTCAATTCTGGCGTGTTTCCTCTGATTCGGTCCCTGCGGGGGCCACTATCGGGCGCGGGGACAAGCAAAGACTGGTCCGTGACGGAAGCTGACCCGGGGAAGCGGTCGTGACTCTGGGGCCGCGGATTTAAGACTAGGCTCGGCGGACGTCGGGGGGAGGCCTCTCGGGGCCCTCCCAGGGCCGCAAGACTGTCAACAGCAGGCTTGGGGTGAATAGCTGGTCCTGGGGAAGGGCCCCGGGTATCCAGGACCCGTTTCCCTCGGGGCCAGCCTGCTTCGCGGCAAAGGCTCCATGGGAGATGCTGGCATCGAGGTACGTAGACGTAAACATTCGGAGATCCGCGCGGATTCCCGAAAGTTCGTGTGTTTGTGAAGTTGGTGTTTCCTCTGGGAGGGTCGGGAGCGGCTCTTCCGTGCTTCTCCTGGGGCCTCCACCGGGGGAGCCCCCCTCAGGTCCCCGACCCCATTCCGAGCCACCCTTCTGGCAGGCACGGATGTAGTTGTTCGAAGAGGAGGAGGACGAGGAGGAGGGGGAGGAGGAGGAGGAGGAGGAGGAGGAGGAGGCTGAGGATCATAGCGACGCTGCGAGCTTCGGTCAACGTTTGCCCAACGCAAGAAGAAGGATGAGAGGAGCAACACGTAACTCTATGAAGATGATACCCTGCAGAATTCCCAACGCTTCCTATAGTTCTTGGTGTCCCTCGCGAGCCTCAGGATCGATGGCCGCTAGATGTTCCAGAGCTTCTGCAACGCATCCTGAGCCAACCACATCATGACACCACTCTCGTCCTAGATGAGACTGTGCTGGGGGGATGAGCAGCGATAGGAGGATGAGGGATTACGGCCAGAAGCTTTCGAACAGTGTGTCGCTCCGCCAGTTATGGGACACGCTTCGGCGTGACACGCGATCAACGTACCCATTCCCAAGCGTCGACGCCCCGAGCTTTCCCAGGCATCCCGCCCCGCGGAGCGGAGCGACACGCCACCCGCTCGCACTGGACAGCGCGTCGCCGGGGCCGCCGCCGAGGCACGCTGAGCAGAAGCTTCCGACCGCAGGGCCTCCGCCCCGCCTCCCCCCTGGCGAGGTCCTCGTGCCCAGCGGCATCTCCGCGGGGCAGCACCTCCAGTTCACCACCCCCGACGGCCAGAGCATGTTCGTGACGGTGCAGCAGGACCCTCGGGCCTCCGCCCTCGCCAGGCGTGCTCGCGCCGTGGGCAAAAAAAGGGCGGCGCGCCCAGGGGGAGGGGAGGAGGAGGGAGGGGGGGAGGACGAGGGGGAGGGGGAGGAGGAGGAGGAGGAGGAGGAGGAGGAGGAGGAGGAGGAGGAGGAGGAGGAGGAGGAGGAGGAGGAGGAGGAGGGGGGAGGCGCAGGAGGAGGAGGAGGAGGAGGGACCAGTGTAAACCACAGAGTCATCAACGATGTTGGAATTAACCCTCCCTCCAGGCTCCCTCTTCATCGGCCCCGACAAGGGTTCATTTTCACTGAGGGAACTGCCTCGTTGGAAGACAACCGTTTGAAGACACGGAAGCAGGCCATAACATTGCTCTCGGGATTCTAACGCAACGGGTCAACTTGATTGTTGCTTCGTGACGATCCTGAATCGTGCCAGAACGCCATTCCTGGGACTTCAACACTGCGAATCAATGTAACTGTTAATTCTCAATATTTCCCTAACGCCATTTCTGGTACGTTGATCATGGCAATCCGCGGAACTCTTGCAAATGTTTGAAACGAAAATGCGCGGCGCTAAAGCAAGAGCCGCATTTTGAAAAGGAGCAGCCCTCAATTCGTGAAGCTCCTCCACATGCTTAAAAAGAAAGTGCGCGGCGCTAAGGCGAGAGCCACATTTTGAAAACGGGTGGCCTTCAATCAGTGAAACTCTTGCAAATTGTTGAAACGACTGTGCGCGGCGCTAAGGCGAGAGCCACATGTTGAAAAGGAGCCGCCCTCAATCCGTGAAGCTCTTGCAGATGTTTGAAACGAATGTGCGCGGCGCTAAGGCGAGAGCCACATTTTGAAAACCACCCGCCCTCCATCTGCGAAACTGGTGCCAACTTTTAAGCCCCAGGTTCAGAAATGGTGGGGAAGTCTCAGGCGAAACGCCCGGCCCGCCCTAAAAACTGGCCCCGGGATTCGACAGGGAGAGGCCATGTCGAAGGAGAAGGAATGTAGGAGGAGGAGGAAGAGGAGAAGGAGGAGAAGGAGGAAGGAGAAGGAGGAGGAGGGCAGGCCTTCGTCAGAAGGCGGCAGAGCTTCTCAGAAGTCATCTGGCCTTGTGGGAAGGCGCCCCTGTCTTCGGAGGAGGCGCGGACAGCTTCTCTCAGGAGGCCAGAGAGGCTGTCCGAGCCCTCTGAGGATGCCCACCTGCTCGGACTTCTCCCCCCCTGGGCTCGCCTTCCCAAGAAGTTGGCGGCGCTCGAGCGTCGTGTGCATGCCTTCTTGCGAGCCTAACACCAGAAACGCTAGACCATCTTGGAGCATCTTGCAACACCCCAAGCAACAAACACACACAAACACATACACACACACACACACACGCACACACACGCACGCACGCACACGCACACGCATACGCTCACACACACACACATACGCCCACGCCCACACGCACACGCACACGCACACGCACACAGACACACGCACACGCACACAGACACACGCACACAGACACACACACACACACACACACACACACACACACACACACACACACACGCACACGCACACGCACACGCACACGCACACGCATACGCACACGCTCACGCACACGCACACGCACACGCACACGCGCGCACACGCACACACCCATACACACATACACACACGAAACCAAACAAAACACGGGAAACAGACATTCGAGCGATGCCAAACACACGCCGGGAGGTTCTGGGTTGTTTTCGGCCTCTGGGTCCTCGCCAGGCCTTGGTACCGTTAAAAACGACTCGCGATGAGACACTGGCCCCGGGGGGTCGGGACTTCTCGGGACCCCGTGTCGGACAATCAAGACATCGCATGTCTGAGTCTGCATCGATCTGACCCGTCTTCCCCTCCCGTCGACGAGGACAGCCGCTGCCCGTGTTCCTTCTCGTTTCTCCCGCATCCGAAGGCCCGAGGGCTCGACATCGGCGTGCGCCACGTCAAACGCGCTTACTTGTAATTCGGATCGCCGGTCGGATGACGTACTGTCTTGTGTCTGTAACTTGTAAATTATAAGTTATATGTAATTTAGCTGTATGTAACTATCACCTTGTAAGTATGTGTAAGTTCGTAAATGATTATAAGTTGTAATCTGTTGGTAAGTATTTGTATTGTTTATATGTAATGTTTGTGTAAAGTGTAGTTAGTTGTAAGTATTTGTAAGTTGTAAGAGAGCAACCGCTGCAGTCTGAGGCGTGCTGTCTGCAGGGTTTCGCCCTCCGCCGCCGCCCCCCGCAGGACTGCCCGCGCGGCCACGCCCAGCAATCGGGCTGGCTGGTGCTTTTGCCGGCTGGCTGGCCAGCAGCTCGCTTGATCGGCTTCTCGTCTAGGCTTGACGATTTCGGAGGAGGAAAAGGTACCGATACCGCTACCCTTCGCCCGTTTTCCCCTTTTTCGGCCTCCTCGGAGGCTGTCGTTGTCACCGCTGTATTCGCCTCGAAATCCTGGTCAGAACGCACCCTGGGAGAGGTCTGGAGAGTAGCAGTATCGGTACCTGTTGGTTTCCCCATGATTGGTACGGTGGAAGCGTTGGTTCGAGAGCAATAAAATAATAGAGTCGGGGCGCGCATCAAGAAACCATATGCTTCTCGTCAGGGTATCCTGGGTTTCTTTGCTCCGCGCGCTGCGCGGTGACTTCCCGCCGCCGTTGAAAAGGCTGCTGCGTTCAGGGTGCTCCAGGTTTCCCCTTAGGTGCACCTCGCGCATGGGTTCTCAACGTTGGGTTTCTCGCGAGGGTTTCTTGCGGACGCGCCCGCACTGTAGATTCGATGATTGGTACGGGTGGGGGCGTTGGTTGAGGAGTGTGCCCAGGGGCTGCAGACCCTGGAGAATTCCTCATCTGATGAGGGCGGCGGTGAGATCTGTAGCCAGGCCTCGATGTGGGGTTCCACCGGCGTCCAGGCCCTGGATTCCTTATCAAAGGGTTCCTTGTCCAATGCCCCCCACCCCCTGGACGACGACGCCCTCCTCACTTCGCCTCCCTCGGGTTCCTGCTCCTGCTCTGGCGGCGGGGGGATCGATGTGGAGGACGGCGAGGGCGGCGTCGGTGGCGGCTGTACGCTCCACGGCTCGGAGACGGTGGCGCGCCAGGAGCCCGCGCGTGGGCCCAAGCGGCTCTTGGCGCTGCGCCGCCACGTCTTCGAGGGAACCGTGGCCCTCACGGTCGACCGTGACATTCGGAGGCCGGGCTGGCAGGGCGACGGCGGCGACGACGCTCCTCCAGCTCCCTCAGCCTCCGAGCTAGAAGCTGGGCGCCTCTGGCTCCGTGACACGTTCGGGCCTGGCTCCCCGTGGAGGGCGTGGGCCAGGCAGGAGCGGCAGCGGAGGCGCGAGGCGCAGCTCCAGCAGTAGGCGGCGGACACCGCTTTCTCTTTGCGAGCGTGGAGCCCCCAGAGGGGCGGGAACGGGCACCCGCCCCGCCTGCCCCAGGGAGGCTGTTTCGCCCAGGGCTCGAGGGAACCCTGGGCTCCTTCGGCTTTGCCAGCGCTGCTGAAGCTCAGGAGCGAGGCGGGGCCGCCAGAGCGGCCAGGTCGGTGGACCCCAGGCCTGATGTCGGCCTCAGCGCGGTGTGATGGTGCCGCGCTTCGGTGTCTGGTCCTGGCGGGCTGCGGGCTCGCGCAAGCGCTGTTTGCGGGGCCGTAAGACGGCGTCTGAATTTGTCTGTGCATGAGAAGCCCCAGGGTGATAGGATAAAAAATGCCCCCCACCGTAGTTGATTTGGGTTGTTTGTTGGCTGGTCATTTGCCATCTCGGGAGCGCGAGTTCCTTGTGCTGTACAAGGGGTCGTGGCCTTGGGGGCAGCATTGCAATTCTTCGCAGTGGCCTCGAGAGCACGACCACTGCGTGATTTACGATGCATTTTGGCCTCGAGAGAGCGAATCTGACGTAATTTACAACAGATTGTTGCCTCGATAGCTCGAACGTGTCCTATTCGGAATTGCGATCTCTGGAGCGCGAATTCTGTAGTAGCAACCCTGATAACACCACTCTGGGAGGGGAATGGGGCGGTGTTTGACCTTCCCCCTTTCGCGGGCTTCCACCATCACAGCATTGGAGCTGAAGCAATTCGATTCCCTATCATTCTAACTTTAAGTCGGGCCTGTTCCCCTACAGGAAGAATAATCCAAAACAGTCAAACACAGTCTGGGACGATTTGTTTTAAACACTTGTTTTTGCTGTTTTTGTATGTGCAGACTATCTTCATTTTTCGCCCAAAATCCCCCTGTAAGGGGACAGGCCCGACCTAATCATAAATGGGGTCGCAGGGAAAAAGGAGCACATCCGCCTCGCAGCCTGTTGGACCCCAGTGGGGCCATCTGTTTTTTCCAGCGGGTACACGCCCGAGCGAGGTGTTGTCGGTCTCTGTGCAACGGTGAGGAGAGCACTGGACTACGATGGGGTTCAGATCGACAAGCTTGGCCTGCGTTTCTCCCACCTCTCCTATGGAGATGGGTCCTCGCCTTCAAGCCGCAGCGCGGGCGCATCCCTCACTCCTCTTCCCCCCCCTTCTCCCGCCTGCCTCTTCGTGCTGCTGCGCTACCTGCTGCGTGCTGCTTCTCTGCCACTGCTGCTGCCCGCTTGCCCGCTTCGGCACACCCCTCACACGGATCGTGCCTCATAAGGGGGCTCAACCTACCACTCAAGTGAGGCGCCCGCATGCGCCCACCCGCCCATTTCGGCACACTCCACTTAGGGCACCACTGCGGGCCCGCATGCGCCCACCCGCTCATTGCGACACACCGCTCACTTCGGGGCGCCCTCATGCACACCCCGGCTTGTGCCCGCGCACCCCATCCGGGTCGCGCCCCCCCAGGGAGATCCACACACGGCACAAGTGGGGCCCCCCGCATGCGCCCACCCACAAATTACGGCACACTCTTCTCGCACGGACCGTGCCCCAAAATGTGCTCCACATACAGCACCAATGCGGCACCTTTTCCTTGCATGTGCCCATTTCCCAGCGGCGCTCAGTATGTGCAGAGAGAGAGGGTCACATTTTTGCGGCCAGCTGCATAGGGTTGGGGCGTTTGGTTACAGTAGGCTGATTAGTTGTTCTCCACTTGCATGTGCTGTGCCTTGTCTTGGTACAGCCGGGCCACGGCCGATACGAAGGAGTGACAGTGGTGACATCGGGTTGGCTACTACTGGGGCTTATTGCTTGTTTGGTGCGTTCGGTTTCAATAAGTTACGCAATCCGATGGCCGAAGTGGCCAGGCTCAACTGACGCTCACTGAGAGGTTGGCTGAGTTCAGCGCTGCCCGCTGATACCTGTATGTCATTTACTTTGCCGCTGAAAGGTGAACATTTCAGTTTTTCCTTATATAACGTGTTGATACATTGTGTAGGCTTAGCAAATCAATAATGAGCTGAAATACAAAAACTAACACAACAAGTTTTCGCCATAAATATTCGCATTAGCAGAATCCCGTGAATGTTATAGATATTATACACATGGCACAATTGATTCGATTTGCGCCAGGAATGATTCAGGGCAGGGGTGTCCCACCGGTCGACGAGGATACTCAGAGAGTGCGATTGGTGTCTTGTTCCCCTGGAGGCTGCACTCCCCAGCCTGGGCCCCGGTCAGAGCTCGATGCGCTACGCTGCCCTCCACCACCTTCCATGCCCACCTCCACCGCCACCTCGGCTTCCACGTCCATCTCCACCTTTACGCCAAAAAGGGTGTGGAGGGAGGTGGGGGCGACGAGGGGAAAAGGGCCAAGCTTTGGAATGCACCGCGAGCCTGCCGAGGACTTCCCTCCAAACTCGTACGTGACGGTCCAGTACCAGCCCCGGCGGCATGCAGACCAGGCTGGGGGGACGGGAGCGACCCTCGCCCGTTACATCAGGCCCAGGCGGGAGCCGAGCGGGACTCAGCGGGATGCTTCGCGAGGGTGCCCCTGAGGTGTCGCGCCCGACCGCCGACTCCCGCCCGGACCCCCTCCCCCCCTCTCCCTGGAGCCGATCGCGGGTTTCCAGGCCTCCCAGGTGGGATCCGAGTAGACGGGGTCGGAAGATCGCGCCGCACCGCCGATGCGGCGGAGATGCGGCGCGATCCTCCGACCCCATCTGCCCGGACCCCATCTCAGAGGCCTCCATAGGGTGCTCGCTCTTCGTCCCCCAGAAAGCAGGGCGCGCGCCTGCCCGTGCCGGGGCCGAGCGCCGGCATGGCGACGGCGGCCCCGCCGATGCCGATGGTCGATCCAGACGTCCAGGCGACGAACTGCGGCTGGGCGCTCTACGGCCTGGGCTGGCTCTCGTGCTGCATCTTCGCACCTCTCGCCCCCATGCTGTGGGTCGGACCTTCGGGGGAGGGGAAGGTCTGGATGCCGCTGCTCACCCTTGAGATGCCGCTGGGCTCGCCTCGAATCCATGGTCAGACCGCACCCCGGGAGAGGTCCGGGAGTAGCGATGTGGGCACCTTTTTCGTGTCCCCAGGACTGGCGGTGTCGTACTTCTGCTGCATGAGCCCACAGCTGCGCGCCCAGCGCCCGCGCCAGCGTGCCCCTGCGCTCGCCGCCGGGGCCACCTGCCTGGGGCTGGCGGCCATCGGTGCCGTCTGCATGCTCGTCGGGGGCCTGCTACTCCTGGAGCTCCCATGACAGTGAGGAAGGGATGCCGCTACCGAGGCCCTTCCCTCGGCGCTGCGGCTGGACTCCCCTTGAGATGCTGGTCAGAACGCACCCGGGGAGAGGGCCGTGGAGCAGAGCGGCACCGGCATCTTTCCCCACCCGCCAACCCACCCCAACCCAGCCCGAAGGCCTCAATCTGCCCTCCATTTCCAGTGGGGGGGGCGTCGGCATCTTTTGGTTTCCCAAGGAGCAAGCCGCATTGAACGAGGACGGCCACATGTTCCCGCACGGAAACCACACCGGGCCACCAGAACACCACCACCATTTCCCCGATCAGCACCTGCGTGGCGCCGCGCTGATGGGCAAGCAGCTCTTTGAGCCGACCCCCTACGACGTGAGCATCCCAGCTGAGCTCGACTCTTTCCAGCAGGGCCTGTCAGCCGTACCAGCCGCGCCTCCTACCGTGAGCGAGGTGATGGGCACTGAGGAGTCTCCGTGTTGGTTTGGGAAGGCGGTGCACAAGCTTAAAGGGGTGTGGGCGGCGAAGAAGGCTGCGCATCACGAAGCCATGAAGAGGTGGACGGGCTATTTGAGCAATTCCTCGACAGTTGAGGGCACCGAGGGACATTCAGCACTTCACAAGCCATGCCCCTTCAAGGCAGCCGCTGAGAAATTCAAGCAGTGGTGGGGTAAGGAGGAGACGTCCGACATCTTGGAGTGAGTCTGACCGCTTGCCCATCGACCCGCGGCGCCAAAACAGTCTGCGCAGGGCTGAACTCAGTTTTGCGAAGAGCGACTCCTGTTGTACATAACTACCTTACGATTTAGACATGCCTCCACCCTGAATACAGAGCATGCCACTTCGGCCCACATTGAGTCGGAGCACCAAGACCACTTTGAAGGTCGAGCGTGCGATACTGGTGCACAGCTGGTGACAATTCTGAGGAGCGTTGTTACCACACGATTCTTCCTCCAGCACCTCCTACTCAAGCTATTCCCTCCCTGCTACTCCACCCTGATAGAGCGATCATCCAATGACGGCGGGCTCCTTGGAGCTTGTCCATTGGGTTGTTTGCTCGTGACAGTCCAGTAATTGCCGCTCGAGTGCAGGATGCTCACTGTAGTTACGTGCACGCTCACGCAAGCACGCGCACGCTCTCGCAAGCACGCGCTAGCACAGCAATGCACGCCGTTTGTGTGATGAGGTTGAGCGCATCCTCTCGCATGATGTGCCGAAATGGGCTGAGAAACATCACATGTGCTGGCGACGCCAGGTTGTAATTACACTGGCCATCGTGTGAGTGCAAGGTGTGCGCGGGGGCACTGGCTGAATCGACCGAATATGCAGTAAACGGACACAATGATGACAAGGCAAGCTCTAAATATATGGGAGCGCGTGCCTCGTCAGGGGGCCGAGAGTCGCATGAGACGCAGGGAAGGTGGACCGAGGTGGAAATGTGGGCAATACGTGCAGGTCACAAACGTTGGACCTTGCAGGGGCTGTCAGACGGTGGTGGGTTCTGGAAATGCCACTCAACGGAGGGCAGGTTGAGACAACGGCGGTGGGACTTCATGGGGGGTCCTCGTCGCCACGGATGGGCCCAGCTCGGAAAATTGGTGCGTTTGGACCCTGGGAGGGGCCCAGACATCAATAATAAGCTGCCGTTCTCTCAGCTCGCCCTGCTCCAGACCGCGTCACAGCACGGTCGTCCGCTGCCCAGGCTGCGCGCACGGCGGGACTGGCCGGCCGCTGACGTCATGGCCAGCCCAGAGCGGCGCGCACGCGCGGCCACTCTGACCCCCTGGCCCCTTGTCCAGGCTCATGGCACGCATCACAGCTCACTGTGAATGGGGTCCGCAGATCTGGGCCTCCCAGAGGGGGTCGGCGCAGATGGGGCCGGGGGATCGCGCCGCGTCGCCGACGAGTCGCCGATGCGGCTCGATGTGGAGCCCGATCTTCTCCACGCTGGCGTCGCCGATGCACCGCCGACGTTGCCGGTGCATCGCCGCTGCATCGGCGATGCATTGGCGATGCGGCGCGACCCTCCGACCTCAGCCATTCGGGCCGCATGTGGGAGACCGTGCCCGATCGAGGACGCCGGCGGCGGATCACCAGCAGCTCCCTGGGAGTGCGACGCGCGTGTGGGCGACGAGTTGTCTGGAGACTGTCTCATGCTCGGGGCGTCTTGTGATGGGCCTGTTTTCCACCACCACCACCATAAGATGGAGGGGGGGAGGAGGTGAAGGATGAGAAGGAGGAATAAGAGGAGGAGGAGGAGGAGGACCCCCATTCCCGTCCTACTTATGTTGGTGGCGGTGGAAAACGAGCCCACCATCTTGGGCTAGGACCGCTCGAAGGCGTCGTCGAAGCATGCAGCGGCTGCCGGCGA
>CAUYUJ010022116.1:30000-62500 GCA_963575745.1 Prorocentrum cordatum
GCGGCGGGCGGGACCCTAACGGGCGGGTGGGCGGCGGGTCGGGCGGGCGGACATTACGCATGACGCATAATCGAGGTAGCACGCATATCATTCTCTAACGGCGGCGCGGGTCGGCAGGGGCGGTCGGGCGGGGCGGACATTAACGCATGACGCAATCGAGGTAGCACCATTAGCACGCATATCATTCTAACGGGCGGGCGCGGTCGGGGCGGGGCGGACCCTAACGGCAGCGGTCGGGCGGCGGGCGGAACCCTAACGGGCGGGGGCGCGGCGGTCGGGGGCGGGACATTACGCATGACGCATAATCGAGGTAGCACGCATATCATTCCTAACGGGCGGGCGGCGGGTCGGGCGGGCGACCCTAACGGGCCGGCGGGTCGGGCGGCGGGCGGGACCCTAACGCGGGCGGCGGGTCGGGCGAGCGGGACATTAACGTATGACGCATAATCGAGGCAGCATTTCGTGTCACCAAACGGGCGGGCGGCGGGTCGGGCGGGCGGACCCTAACGGGCGGGCGGGTCGGGCGGCGGGCGGGACCCTAATGGGCGGCGGGCGGCAGGTCGGGCGGGCGGAACATGGCAGTATGATGCATAATCGAGGTAGCACGCGAGTCACCCTAACGGGCGGGGGCGGGTCGGGCGGGCACCCTAACGGGCAGGCGGGTCGGGCGGCGGGCGGGACCCTAACGGGCGGGTGGGCGGCGGGTCGGGCGGGCGGGACATTAACGCATGACGCATAATCGAGGTAGCACGCATTAGCACGCATATCATTCTAACGGGCGGGCGGCGGGTCGGGCGGGCGGACCCTAACGGGCAGGCGGGTCGGGCGGCGGGCGGGACCCTAACGGGCGGGCGGGCGGCGGGTCGGGCGGGCGGGACATTAACGCATGACGCATAATCGAGGTAGCACGCATATCATTCTAACGGGCGGGCGGCGGGTCGGCGGGCAGACCCTAACGGGCAGGCGGTCGGGCGGCGGGCGGGACCCTAACGGGGGTGGGCGGCGGGTCGGCGGGCGGGACATTAACGCATGACGCATAATCGAGGTAGCACGCATTAGCACGCATATCATTCTAACGGGGCGGCGGGCGGTCGGGGGGCGGACCCTAACGGGCAGGCGGGTCGGGCGGCGGGCGGGACCCTAACGGGCGGGTGGGCGGCGGGTCGGGCGGGCGGGACATTAACATTAACGCATGACGCATAATCGAGGTAGCACGCATATCATTCTAACGGGCGGGCGGCGGGTCGGGCGGGCAGACCCTAACGGGCAGGCGGGTCGGGCGCCGGGCGGGACCCTAACGCGGGCGGCGGGTCGGGCGAGCGGGACATTAACGTATGACGCATAATCGAGGCAGCTTTCGTGTCACTCAAACGGGCGGGCGGCGGGTCGGGCGGGCGGACCCTAACGGGCGGGCGGGTCGGGCGGCGGGCGGGACCCTAATGGGCTGGCGGGCGGCAGGTCGGGCGGGCGGAACATTATAACGTATGATGCATAATCGAGGTAGCACGCGAGTCACCCTAACGGGCGGACGGCGGGTCGGGCGGGCGGACCTTAACGGGCGGGCAGGTCGGGCGGCGGGCGGGACCAATGCTACAACTACTTCTGCACCATAACACCTTAACACCCTAACACCGTAACGCCCGAATACCCTAACACCCTAGGACTGGTTCCGCCGAGGACCGGTTCCGCCGAAGGTTGGTTCCGCCGAGGGCCGGTTCCGCCGAGGACTGGTTCCGCCGAGGATTGGTCCCGCCGAGGACCGGTCCCGCCGAGGACCGGTCCCGCCGAGGACCGGTTCCGCCGAGGACCGGTTCCGCCGAAGTCTTGTTCCGCCGCGTCGGGCGGCGAGAGCGCTCCCGCTTCAGAGCTCGCGACGGTGGAACAGGACCGGGCGGAACAGGACTGGCGGAACAGGACTGGCGGAACAGGATTGGCGGAAAGAGGACCAGGCGGAACAGGACCTGGCGGAACAGGACCAGGGAACAGGACCAGCCAGAACAGGACCTCGGCGGAACAGGACCGGGCGGAACAGGACCGGCGGAGCAGGACCTCGGCGGAAGAGGTCCGGTTCCGTCCGAGCCACAATCGGCAGAGGTGGGGTCGGTCTCTTCTTTGAGGCTCCCCAGGGCCGGGGGAGGGGGGCCTCTGAGAGGCGCGCGGGGGGGGGGGCCCTCTAGGAGGCGCGCTGCTCCAGGCAGAAGGCTGCTCCCCCTCCCCCGGGTCGTCGCGCCGCCCGATGCATGGGGAATTCGGTGGACTGCTGCGAGCAGGTGAGCGGCGCAGCAAGCCGGGCTCGACTCCGCGGGCGGTCGCGCGTAAGCTGCCCGCGCAGGGTTCGCGCGTGGGTGCCCTCGTTTCCCGTGCAGCGTCCCGCGCTTGCGGCCCGCGCAAAACACCCCGCTGGAGGTCGCCGTGCCGTCGTGCGCAGGACCCGTTTCTGTTCGCCGCTCAGGTGGAGGACTCGGCGATCACGACCGCGGCCCCCGACCTCTTGTGCTTGGAGGCCGCGGCCGTGCTGACGGAGACCAAGGTCCGCATCGTCTGCAGTCCGAAGCCCGCAGTGAGGATGCGCTCCTTCATCCAGGCTGCCCGTGCGTCCCTGCTTCTTCGGCCTGTTTTGAGCCGACGTTGGCGTCCAACGAGCTCTGGACTGCCGAGGGCCTTGCGCCCTTACCTTGCATCCCTGCAGTGGCTTTTGACTTCAACCGATCCCCATTCCCACCAGGCCATGGTATCTCGGCCCCACCGGCCCCCCCCTCGGCAGGGATGGGCCCCTCGAGGCCCGAAGGGAGCAGCCTCCGTCACCAGCCGGGGAGCGACATCGGCCAGTGGGGCCCAGGCCACCTCAGTGGGGGCACTCGGCGCTCGGTACTAATCGTGGGGGGGGGGGGGCGCCACCCCCGCTGACAGCTCCAAATCGACCCCCCGTCGCGGGCAAACGTTGCTGCACGACGTCGACCCCTGTCGGCCCAGCCCGCCGCCAAAACCAGACCCCCGGCCCACGGGCGCGGACAGGATGACGTTGACCCTCGAGCGGGCCCCCCCCATGCTTATATTTTGGCATGAAAGGAAGCGGGCCCCGAGGAAGACGGGTACTGGACGTGATGGGCTTTCCCCCAAGACGAGTCTAGTCCTCCCCTGATAGTCCCGGAGCCCGGGGAGGGCCCCTGGAGCCCAGAAGACGGCGAGAGCCTCGGGGCCCGTCTCCTTCGGGACCCGTCGTAGAGGGCAGAGTGACCACCCTCACATAAGCACCCCGACGAGCGAAGCCTCCAGTGCACGCACCCAGGGAAGGAATCGAGCGGGGCAGGGCGGCTGTCGCAAACGCCCCGGGATGTCCAGCAAACGCCAAGCATCGGGGGCGGGGTGTTTTTTCCCCTCTTGACGTTTCCTCCGCAGCGATGCTTACCGAACGCGAAGTGGGGATCGGCGGAAGCGATGCTCACAAAGGGGGACTGGCCGTCGAGCTTCCAGGCGGCTGCGCCCGGCCCGCCGCCGGTCGAGGACGAGACCTACCAGGTGAGGCTCGTGAGGCAGGACGGCGAGAGGCTCGGGCTCGACGTGGAGCTCGGGGGCCCCCAAGCGCCACGTGGCGCGGTGGCCGCACCGTGTGGTGGGTCAGTGGCAGCAGTGTCAGCAGTGGCGTCCCCGCTCGGAGGGGAGCCCCTCTCGGGGCCCGGCCGCCCGCACCCAGACCTCTGCAGCGCCTTCCTCTCCTTGACCATCCCCACTCCTCCTCCCTCCAGGTCTGACTGTGTGTGCGGGTGCTGCTCCTTCATCGCCACCCGGTGTGGTGACTCCGACGGTGTGGCGAGTCCGTGGGGATGCCGAGCCACCACGCGGTCTTTTGGGGGCTCGGGCCGTTCTCCGCGGAGGTCTCGTCTCGGGCGACGGGGGCCTCCAGAGGGTCCCCGAGGCCGTGCGGTGGCGGGCGGCAAATTTTGGAAGAGCAGGAGCCAGGAGGAGGAGGAGGAGGAGGAGGAGGAGGAGGAGGAGGAGGAGCAGGAGGAGGAGGAGGAGGAGGAGGAGGAGGAGGAGGAGGAGGAGGAGGAGGAGGCAGAGAGGAGGAGGAGGAGGAGGAGGAGGAGGAGGAGAGAGAGGAGGGAGGAGGAGGAGGGAGGAGGAGGAGGAGGAGGAGGAGGAGGAGGAGGAGGAGGAGGAGGAGGAGGAGAGGAGGAGGAGGAGAGGAGGGGTGGAGGAGGAGGAGGAGGAGGGGCGTTTTGGGGGGCCCCGAAGAGGACTACATGCAGGGTCGCGCGGTGCTCCCGATCGTCGGGCTGTGCGGGGGGATGGCCAGGGCGTGGAACCGGGCCAACCCCTACGCGCCGCTGCGCTACGGCGACGCGCTCGTGCGGGTGAACGGCGCCCGGGGCGCCACCGAGATGCTGGAGAGGTCGGGGGCGGAAAAGAGGGGGGTGATGACTAGGGGGGGGTGAATATCATGGCGGGGGGCATGATATTTCCTCAGATTTCATGGCGCCTCTTCTTATTTCATTGCGTCCCTGGCCCCCCCCGCTGGGCCGCGCACATGCCGCCGGTCATGATTTGCACCCCCCCTCTTGGACACCCCCCTCTTTGCCGCTCCCGAAGAGGTGCAGGGACGACGAGGCTCTGGAGCTGACCCTGCGGACGCAGCTGAACTGCAGCGCCCTCGTCGCCGACCTCGAGAAGCTGATACGGCAGAGGCTCGGCGGCGAGCGCATGGGGGGATAGTAAGAAGGAGAGGGCCTTCTCAGGAGGCGGCGGGACTTCTCAGAAGCCCGCACGCCTTCTGAGAGGTCCTCTGTGTCCTCGGGGGAGGCTTCGACAACTTCTCAGAAGGCTGGGGGACTTCCGAGCCGTCTGAGAAGGCCCGCCCCCTCTCGCTTCCCCTCCGGGCTCGCCGCCGAGAGGAGGTGCGGGCCGGTCCTGGTGCGGCTTTCCTTCCATGACGCTGCCGTCTACAGAGCCAGCCCGGCCGCCGTGGCCCCCGATGGCCGCGCCAATGCGGCCATGCGCTTCCTGGACGCGGGCGAGTCCAGATTCCCGGCGAACAGGGGGCTCCCCGAGGTTCAGGGGAGGAACAGGTACCCATACCGCTACCCTTCCCTCGTTTTCCTCTTTTCGGGGCTCCTAGGAGGCTGTCGTCTCCACCGCTGGATTCGCCTCGGAATGCTGGTCAGAACGCACCCCAGGAGAGGTCTGGGGAGTAGCGGTGTCAGTACTTACGGGGGGGTCCCCAGAGGTTGCGATACCGTTGCTCTCGAACATCTCGGGGAAGTACTGCCCAGACCTCATCTCGCACGCGGACCTGTGGGCGCTGGCCGCGAACGTGGCAATCCGCCTGATGGGGGGCCCAGACAGCTCGATGATCCTCAGGACGTGTGTCAGCCCAATGTGTGTGTGTGTGTACCCCGGTCAGCGCCGCCGATAGCACGCAGCCTGTGTCCGCCTTCGCTGTGCGGCCTGTGCCGTTTTGAAGGGCGTCCGTGGAGAAGCACGCGTTGCCGCTAACCCGCGTCCTGAGGATCATCGAACATCCCCACGCGCTTCGGCCGGGCGGACGCCAGGTCATCGGCCGAGTCGGTGCAGTCTCAGGTGGGGCGCCTGCCGGACACGAGCATGGAGGCGGAGCCTCTGCGGCGGCTCTTCTCGTCCAAGGGCCTCGGCGACAGGGACGCCGTGGCTCTGCTGGGGGCGCACGCGCTGAGCAGGCCCGAGTGTGGCGCCGCGCCGGCGGAGAGGTGCTTCGACAACGCGTACTTCGGGGGCCTGCTCCAGTGGTCCGCCGCGGAGCACCCGAAGTCGAGCCCGGAGGGCAGGTCACGGGAGGGCGGGTTGAGACACTGGTAGTTGGCCTTTAGCTGGGGCCCTCGCCGCCACGGCTGGACGCAGCTGACCTGGCAGGACTGACCAGTCTCCGACGAGTCCCCACAGAGTCCTGCGCTTCACATGCTCTCAAGTCTGCCGCAAGTCACCGTGTGGCTTACGCAGCACCGCACAGATGCGGATCAGAGGGAGGGGGCAGTGGGGACGTGGGCAGTTTGCGAGACTTTGGAGAAGCCCGCCGCAGGCGCCACGCTTCTTACAAATTATACAACGAGCCTCCGCAGGCGCCGATCTTTTCGTTCAACCAATGTGGGTAGTTCACGGGTGGGTCGCGGGTGGGTCGCAAATGGGTCGCGGGTGGGTCGCGGGGTGGGTCGCGGGGTGGGTCGCGGGCTGTTCGCGGGTGGGTCGCGGGGTGGGTCGTGGGTGGGTCGCGGGTTGGTCGCGGGGTGGGTCGCGGGTTGGTCGCGGGGTGGGTCGCGGGTGGGTCGCGGGTGGGACAACAAACAACAAGCAACAAACAACAAACAGCAACATCAACATAACAACAACACCAACAACAACAATAACACAACAACAACACCAACAACACCAACAGCACCACCAACAACAACACCAACAACACCAACAACAACAGCAACAGCAACAGCAACAACAACAACAACAACAACAACAACAACAACAGCAGCAGCAACAACAACCAGCAACAACAACGATAACAATCATTTTAAGACTGTTCGCCCTTATCTGATCGAGTGTCCAAAAACGCGTAGTTCCCAAACCCTCGATACCCGCCCTCTTCGTC
Organism: Prorocentrum cordatum; assembly: GCA_963575745.1. Taxonomy (NCBI): domain Eukaryota; class Dinophyceae; order Prorocentrales; family Prorocentraceae; genus Prorocentrum; species Prorocentrum cordatum. Next base: position 36,614 of record CAUYUJ010022116.1, read on the forward strand.
TTCGATCGAACCCGTTTTGGGGGGTATATTTTTCTTCCATGCAGGCTGGGCCCCGGCAAGCGGCGGGGCGGCCGCGGACCGTCGGCCTGGCCACCGGCAGCGCTGATCGGCGGGGCGGCCGCGGACCGTCGACCCGACCCCAAAGAGGGACGGACAGGGGACCGACCACGACGACGACGACGACGTCGACGACGACGACGGCGACGACGACGACGACGGCGACGACGACGACGAGCGAAAGCGAGAGCGAGAGAAAACGACAGCAGGGCCACAAGGACACGAAGTAGGCCACGAAGGGCGACAGCGGGGACACGGAGGAAATGCGTATGGGGCCACGAAGAGCGCGAACGAGCGGGGGCCACGAAGGGCTGATAATGTGGGGCCACAAATGCAACGATGGGGCCACTGAGGGTAGCAACTGGGTCACGTAGGACACTGAGGGGGCCACAAACGGGGACAGCGGGGCCACGAAGGGCATGCACATGGGGCCACAACGGGCGCGAACGAGCGGGGGTCACGAAGGGCATACGTATACTGGGCCGCGGAGGGCAAGGACGGGGCCACTGAGAGCAGCAACGGGGCCACGAAGGGCAGCGGGGGGGCCATGAAGGGCGACAGCGGGGCCACGAAGGGCATACATATGGGGCCACCACGGGCGCGAACGAGCGGGGGCCACGAAGGGCATACATATATGGGGCCACGAAGGGCAGCGAGGGGGCCACGAAGGGATGCAACGGGGCAGCGAAGGGCAGCGAGGGGGCCACGAAGGGCTGCACCGGGCCACGAGGGGCTGCAACGGGGCCACGAGGGGCAGCGAGGGGGCCACGAAGGGTTGCAACGGGGCCGCGAAACAAAGCGAGGGGGCCACGAAAGGCTGCAACGGGGCCGCGAAGGGCAGCGAAGAGGCCGCGAAAGGCTGCAACGGGGCCTCGAAGGGCAGCGAGGGGGGCCACGAAGGGCTGCAACGGAGCCGCGAAACAAAGCGAGGGGGCCACGAAGGGCTACAACGGGGCCACGAAGAGCAGTGATATCCCGATTCCTAGGTAATCTTTGAGGGAGTCTTGCGCGTGAGCGCGATTCCTGGGTGCCTGAGTGTCGGGAGCGCGGCGCTTGAGAAAATCGCAGAAAATTCCAACGCAAGGGCGCTATTCTTCAGAAAATTGCAGGCAAGTCTCCAGCGAGAGCGCGACTCCAGAGCGCCGGGAGCGGGGGTCCTGGCTAAATTGTCAGGAAGTCTCAGGCGGGAGCCGTTGATGTTGTAACCCGGGAGGCCAGGGGCCCAGTTTGAGCTGCAAGACTTTCCCTGGAAAAAAAAGGGTGCGAGCGTCGAGGGGGACACTTTGACTGAGAAGAAACACTATGCACCGGTGGGGGGATCAACAATAATTAATCTTCCGAAGTGAGAGTTTAACAACAACAACAACAACAACAGCAGCAACAACAACAACAACAACAACAAACAACAACAACAATTATTACTAGTGTTACAACAACAATAACAACAGTGATTTAACTACTGTTCGCTCTTATCTGCTCGAGTGTCCAATAACGCGTAGTTCCCAAACCTTCGATACCCGCCCTCTTCGTCTTCGATCGTGCCTCTTTTGGGGGTTATACATTTCTTCCCTGCAGGCCGGGCCCCGGCAAACGGCGGGGCGGCCGAGGACTGGCGGCGCTGATCGGCGGCAATCCGACCCCAACAGGGACGGACAGGGGACCGACCACGACGACGTCGACGACGACGACGACGTCGACGACGACGGCGGCGACGACGACGACGAGCGAAAGCGAGAGCGAGAGAGAGAACGACAGCAGGGCAACGAAGGGCACGAAGTAGGCCACGAAGGGCGACAGCGGGGGCACGAATGGAATGCGTATGGGGTCACGAAGAACGCGAACGAGCGGGGGCCATGAAGGGCAGATAATGCGGGGCCACAAAAGGCAACGGCGGGGCCACTGAGGGTAGCAACTGGGTCACGTAGGACAGCGAGGGGGTCACGAAGGGCGACAGCGGGGCCACGAAGGGCATGCACATGGGGCCACGACGGGCGCGAACGAGCGGGGGCCACGACCCCGTTTCATTCTTATCTAACCCATCCGCTCAGAGAGACCAGCGAAGAACACTCAATTCCTGCACACTTACCGACTGTCACCGAGAAGCGGCGACGTGACTCGCCCCACACAAACTACCCCAAAAAAAACAACGGCGAACAAAACGAAAATCTGCAGTGAACCTCTTCGAACAAAACAGCGACGACGACACGCCAAAGCACTTACCGGGACACATGCGAACCCTGCCACAAGGGCCTTTTGTGAAACTCCCTGACTCTCCCTATGAAGCCACGCACCGTGTGAAGGGCGTGCCAAAACTGGACCTGGGACGCATGTGAGCCTTGCTATTGAGGCTTTCGGTGGAGCTCCCTTATGAGGTCACGAACCGTGTGATGCGTGTGTGAGCCCAGCTTTGCCAGTCGACAAATGAGAACCCTGACACTTGGGTATTCGGTGGCGCCCCACATGAGGCCACGCGCCCCAAGGAGGCCCGCGACCAAGCCGCGGTCCGCATCACGCGCCCCAGAGAACGCCGAGGAACTCCGGAAAAAACAGCGACGAAGGATCCTGCAAAGACTTAGTGCGCTCCCCGAGAACATGTGAAACGGCGACACCCAACCTCGGGGGGGTGCCCAGTTGAGTCTCCGTTGAGGGGGGTGGGGCATACGTATATTCGGCCGCGGAGGACGAGGACGGGGCTAGTGAGGGCAGCAATGGGGCCACAAACGGCAGCGAGGGGGCCACAAAGGGCGACAACGGGGCCACGAAAAGGTATGCGTATGGGGCCACGGCGGTCGCGAACGAGCGGGGGCCACGAAGGGCATACGTATAGGGCCACAAAGGGCAGCGAGGGGGCCACGAAGGGCTGCAACGGGGCCACGAAGGGCAGCGAGGGGGCCACGAGGGGCTGCAACGGGGCCACGAAGGGCAGCGAGGGGGCCACGAAGGGCTGCAACGGGGCCACGACGGGCAGCAAGGGGGCCACGAAGGGCTGCAATGGGGCCACGAAGGGCAGCGAGGGGGCCACGAAGGGTTAGAACGGGGCCACGAAGGGCAGCGAGGGGGCCACGAAGGGCTGCAACGGGGCCACGACGGGCAGCAAGGCACGAAGGGCTGCAATGGGGCCACGAAGGGCAGCGCGATCCCGATTCCTAAATATTCTCTGAGGTGAGCGCGACTCCTGGGTGCCTGAGTGTCGGGAGCGCGGCGCTTGAGAAAATTACAGGAAATTCCAACGCAAGGGGGCAGTTTTTCAGTAAATTGCAAGCAAGTCTCCACGCGACTCCAGAGCGCGGGAGAGCGATTCCTCAATAAATTGTACGGAAGTCCCAAGCGAGAGCGCGATTCATGAATGCGGGAGCGGGGGTCCTGGTTAAAATGTGAGGAAGTCTCAGGCGGGAGCCGTTGTTGTTGTAACCAGGGGACCAGGGGCACAGTTTGAGCCTCAAGATTTTCCGTGATACAAACCAAGATACATGCGCTGGAAGGGGCACTTCAATTGAAACATACAATGTGCACCGGAGGGGGGATCAACAATAATCATTCTTCAGTGGTGAAAATTTAACAACAACGCAACAAACATAATCCTCATCACGGATCCCCACTTCAGCCACGCACCCAGGGACAATGAATGACCGTTCGGTCCCCTCACTCTGATAATTAATAATCCGTAAGGGCTTCGCCCCCTGCCGCCGGCCCCCTCTCTCGGTGAATGGGCCATGGAAGAGCTAAGTCATGAGGCCTTGGCGCTGTCGTGAAGCAGTATCGAAACTTCATGCGAAGCCGAGTCGCAATCAGCAAAACCAACTGATCACAAGAGGGGTTACCACACCTGGCGATTGGTAAGACGTGTATGGTTTAAGGGCTTGGTTACCACACCTTGCGATGAAAGGGCCGAGGGAGTTCTCGCAGTTTGGGTTACCACGCCTTGCGATGGATGTGCGTGATGGGTTCGAATTTCAGAAATGTGGCAAATCCCCTGTGTTTTTGAACCCTGACCCCGCGGATCTGCGTGAGGGGTGGCACCGAATTTCAGAAATGTGGCAAATCCCCTGTGTTTTTGGACCCTGACCCCGCGGATCTGCGTGAGGGGTGGCACCGAATTTCAGAAATGTGGCAAATCCCTGTGTTTTTGGACCCTGACCCCGCGGATCTGCGTGAGGGGTGGCACCGAATTTCAGAAATGTGGCAAATCCCTGTGTTTTTGGACCCTGACCCCGCGGATCTGCGTGAGGGGTGGCACCGAATTTCAGAAATGTGGCAAATCCCCTGTGTTTTTGGACCCTGACCCCGCGGATCTGCGTGAGGGGTGGCACCGAATTTCAGAAATGTGGCAAATCCCCTGTGTTTTTGGACCCTGACCCCGCGGATCTGCGTGAGGGGTGGCACCGAATTTCAGAAATGTGGCAAATCCCTGTGTTTTTGGACCCTGACCCCGCGGATCTGCGTGAGGGGTGGCACCGAATTTCAGAAATGTGGCAAATCCCCTGTGTTTTTGGACCCTGACCCCGCGGATCTGCGTGAGGGGTGGCACCGAATTTTTCAGAAATGTGGCAAATCCCCTGTGTTTTTGGACCCTGACCCCGCGGATCTGCGTGAGGGGTGGCACCGAATTTCAGAAATGTGGGAAATCCCGTGTGTTTTTGGACCCTGACCCCGCGGATCTGCTTGAGGGGTGTCGATTTCGAGCCCCCCCAGTAATTCAGACAACGCGCCCAGGGGACGCTGGAAAATCTTGTTTGGGCCTCCCCCCCCTCGCGCGGTCAATCAACTAGTTACAGTAACCAGCAAGAAGTCAACTAGTTACAGTAACCAGCAAGAAGCAGAACTGTAACACTGGAAACTAGAAACTATCACTGGTACAGGAAACTGCGAATCACGCGCCTCGCAGCCTGGTGGCCCCACAAGGGGGCCGGCGGATTTGCTTAAGCAATTTAAGCCTCCTGCAGTTTTGCGTTCGGGCAAAAGTATGGCGTTCAGCTCATGGTTTTCGTAAAAGATATCGGAGCTCAGGAGCGTAAAGTATGTCCGGTGAAAAGTTGGGACACTCACGTATGGTGCAGCAACATTAACGTTCTAGAGGTGAAAGCGATTGCTTAATTTGCGCGCCCGCGTTTGTTACGAAGCGAACTTCGCAGAGGGCCCCAGCAGCAACGCAAACAACAACCTCGCCGAGAGGAAACATTCAGTGGCGACGAGGGGGTCTTCTCCGCCTCCATCCTCCTCAATGTTTCCCATCCTCGATCCTTGATCCTCCTCCTCTTCGACCCTGCATCCTCAATCCTCCATCCTCCATGCTACAATTCCATTCCTTTTCCTTCTGGATCACTCCTCCCTGTCGCACCCCGAAGCGTGTCGGTACAGTCAAAAACCCTAACAAGGACGCGCGATTTTGTTCCGGGTACCCTTGCGTCCTTGCTCTTCCTTGCTCTTGCGTCCTTGAGGTTTTCGTCGGCCGCCGCCCCAAAAATCCCAACTTCGGCTTCCAAGGGTCTTGCGTCCTCACCGCGCGTCCTCATCAGGGTTTTTGACTGCAGTGCGGGCCGGGCGCTTCGCTCGAGGCTTTTCCCCACCCTTCGTGACCCTCAGGCTGAGCATCTGCAAGAGAGCTTCGCGGGCGGAGGGCGTGCCGTTCTCACGGTGCGGCTCTCGCCGCAGCGCCGCGCACACCCGTTTGCAAACTGTGACAGCAAGAGCTTCTCGCGGGTGGAGCGCGGCCCGTTTTCAAAAGGTGGTCATCGCCTGCCGCGCCTACATTCGTCCTCAAAGCTTGCAAGAGCTTCGCGGATGGAGGGCGGCTCATGTTCAAAGTGTGACCCTCGCCTTAGCGCCGTGCGCATTCGTGTTCAGAGTTTGCAGCAGTTTCGAGGATGTTCGCAGATGTTCGCAGTTAACGTCCTAGAAATGGTGTTTGGGCACGATGTGGGAATGTCAGGGTGCACCGGTCACGTTGACTCGCGGTGTTGAAGTCCCAAGAGGGGTGTTCTGGCACGATTCAGGATCGCCAAGACGTAACAGTGAAGGTGATTCACGGCGTCGAAGTCCCAGGAATAGTGTCCTGGCACAGTTCTGGATTTGCGAACGGTTGTCTTCCAACGGGGCACTTCCTTCAATGAAGTGAAATCATGTAGGGGCCTATGAAGGGGGAATTTGCAGGAAGGGTTTATTGCAATATCGTTGATGAGCCTTGGGGTTACACTGGTCCTCGATCTTCCTCCTTCTCCTAATCCTCTTCGATCCAAGGTACCCCCCGATCCTGAATCCTCGATCTTTGATCCTCCTCCTTCTCCTCCCCATTCTCGTCGATCATCCTCCTCCTCCTCGATCCTTGATCCTTCTTGACCCTCGATCCTCTTCCTCAATCCTGGGTGCTCCTCGGTACTCGCTGATCCATCCTCGATCTTCCTCCTCCTCCTCCTCGATCCTCCTCCTTCTACTCGGTCGTCCTCGACGCTGGGTCCTCGATCTTCGATCTTCATCGGTCCGTCCTGCCCCGATACTCGATCCTCGACTCATCTACCCTCATCGATTGTCATCGGTCGTGTTCGCCCCTCCTCCTCCTTGGGCATTGATCTTCGACTCACGATTCTTATTGTCCTTTTCCTCATCGTTCCCCCTCGGTTCTCTAACTTCGATTCTCCTTCTAAGTAATGTTCCTCCTGCTCGGCCCTCGATCCTCCTCCTGCTCGATCATCCTCCTCGTTGACCCCCCGCTGACCTTCGACCCTCCTCGATCTTTCCCTTCGATCCTTGATCCTCCGCCTGAGAGGCTCACGAGAGCTCTCAGAATGCTCTCTTAAGAGGGTGCCCCAGGCAGCTGCGACCGAACAGACTTCGCTGAAAGGAAGCCCCTCAGCGTTGGAGATTCCGGATTCTGGCACCAGCGAGTTCCTCTGCACATCCGTGATTCCAGCATTTCTTGGAGTTCAATTCCCAGCGGGTCCAGTTGCGAAATGTTGGCTTGTCTGACGAACAATGTCCGAACATCGGAAGCGACGGAAGCGACGGCGACTCGTGTCTGAACTTGCTGGCTCGACATGCATACCATCAGCTCTGTCTGAAATATTGCAGAAGCTTCAAGACCTCTCCTGAGGTGGTGTTGCATGCTGGCTGTACATGACCAAGTGTTGTCGAGCACGGTCGATGATCGAGGGGGATGGGGATGGTTACGGAGGATCGTCGAATTCCACTTCTGGGCTCCATGGGACTCCCCTGGAGTACTCGTAGGATCCAATTGGGCTTTAAGCGTTTAACTTCTACACAGGGTCTCATTATATTCCATTGGGCTCCCTTGGACCCCGTACGGTTCCATTGGGATCCCGAGGGGCCATGAGACCTCATTGGGCTCCTTTGGACTCCATGGGGTCCGAGGGCGGCAGGCAATCAAGGAAGCAAAAGAGCAAGGAACATGAAAGTCATCAAACAAGCGAGCGCCTAAACTCGCAAGCGAGCAAGCACACGCAACCATGCATGTAATCCACGCGCGTGCCCATGCTAGTCCATGCGAAGGTTCACAATCGCTCAACGGCAGGCGGAACCGCGGTTGCCACATGCTACACGACGCGTATCATGGGGCAATATATGCAAGCTGGTTTTCGCAAGTTGTCCTGAAGTGAAGCTTGTAGTTTGGCGTTCCGCAAGTCGTTGGCGTTCATGGTGCAAGATTGGCGCTCGGGTGCACGTATGGCGGTCCGAAAACGTTCAGCGCTCATCTCAAGTCACCAGGGAGTTCTCTCTGGATCTTGCCAACTCCAGCGCGCGCCCCGGCGGACCCCTGCGAGGGTTCCGGGAGCCGATTTTGAGCCGTCGTTGTGCTGACTCGCCTTGCTCCGAGCAGGTGCCTCGCCGCCCACGCGGGCATGAGTTGCTCTGATCTGGCGCTGGTGCAGGACGCGGGCTTCAGGGAGCACGTCGAGGTGTACGCTACGGACAGGGACGCGTTCTTCACGGCCTTTTCCAAAGGGTGGGCGAAGCTGCAAGAGCTCGGGTGGCCGAATCTTCGGGATTCTCTCTGAGGAGGAAAATCCTCCTCTCACAGTGGGCAGAAGTTAGAGGACTCCGCGCCCACTTCCTTGGCCGCAACGGTTTCACCCGCTCGCGCACTGCTGTGGCGTTAGCTCGCCTCAGCCGCAGTATCTCATCCTCGTCTTCCTCCATCTCCTCCTGTTCATCCTTCTCCTCCATTCCTTCTCCTTCTAGATAACTCCTCCCTGTCGCACCTCGAGGCCAGTTTTTAGGAGGGCCGGGCGTTTCGCTTGAGATTTCCTCACCATTTACGACTCTGAAGCTTAAAAGTGACAACAGTTTCACAGATGAAGGGCGGGTCGCTTTCAAAATGTGGTTCTCGCCTTAGCGCCGTGCGCATTCGCTTTAAAATTTTGCCAGAGCTTCGCGGATTGAGGGCGGGCCGTTTTCAAAATGTGGCTCTCGCCATAGCGCCGTGCACATTCGTTTTAAACATTTGCAAGAGTTTCACGGATTGAGGGCTGGTGGTTTTCAAAATGTGGTTCTTGCCTGAGCGCCGCGCACATTCGCGAAAACAAATTGCAAGAGTTTCACGGATTGAGGCAGCTCCTTTTCAAATTGTGGCGCTCGCTTTAGCGCCGCGCACATTCGTTTTCAACATTTGCAAGAGTTCTACGGTTTCCCATGATCACTGTGCTAGAAAGGGTGTTTGGGATGGATTCAGGATTATGCGGGTGCTACAGTTATGTTGATTCGCGGTGTTGAAGTCCCAAAAATGGCGCTCTGGCACGTTTCTGGATCGTCAAGACGCAGCAGTTAGGTTGATACGTGGCGTTGAAATCCAGAGAACAATGTTTTGGCATGCTGGAGGATCTTCAAACGGTTCTCTTCCAACGAGGCAGTTCTCTCAATGGAAATGAGCCCTTGTGGGGGTCTGTGAAGAGGGAGCTTGGAGGGAGGGTGAATTCCAACATCGTTGATGACTCTTGGTTTTGCACTGATCCTCCTCCTCCTCCGCCCCCTCCTCCTCCACCACCACCATGCATGTCTTCTCCACCAGGAGAGGCGTGTTGCCATCAGCAGGTCATTTTCCCCCTCGATCGCTCATTCGATCGCCAAGACCGCTCGGCAGGCCGTTGACCTCCCTTCTGGAGGCACCTCTGTCAGACAGTCGCGCAGAGTGTCTAGGTAATGATCTTGGACTCCTCCTTCTCCTCCTCCTCCCACTTCTCCTCCTCCTCCTCCTCCTCTGCTCCTCGCCGTCGTTCGTTTCCCTGGTTCGTAACGACCTGAGGTCAAGTTGCCTCGAGACCTCGATTCCCCCCGCTTGAGGAGTATGTCGACGCTGCTGGCCCTCTGCTCGACGTTCGCTCTCCCCAGAAGCCCTTGAAACCTTCTTCGCCTTCTTGTTCCTCCTCGATCCTCCTCCCCCTCCTCCTCCTCCTCCTCCTCCTCCTCATCCTCCTCCTCCTCCTTGGATCTGCCTCCTCGGAGGCAGGCCACCGTCCCCTAGTCCTAGTCCTCCTCCTCCTCCTCCTCCTCCTCCTCCTCCTCCTCCTCCTCCACAATTACACAATATGAAAATACTCTCCCACTTCCCCTGATGGCGTCCCGAAGATATCCGACACCCCCCCGCGTATTGTTTTTTTACACACAGGATTCCCGGGAAACGGGTTTTCGCTGGTGTTTTTTCAAAATGCTGCTCTCGCCGAGGCGCCGGCCTCATTTTCGGGCCCCGCTCGTTCCGAATCGTGCTCCCGCTGCAGCGCTGGCCTCATTTCCGTGCTTCCGCTCGTTCCGAATCGTGCTCCCGCTGCAGCGCTGGCCTCATTTCCGCGCTTCCGCCCCGTTTCGACTCGTGCTCCCGCTGCAGCGCTGGCGTCATTTCCCGTGCCATGCCACAGCACACGCGCACACACGCACACACACACACACACACACACACACCCACCCACCACCACCACCACCACCACCACCACCACCACCACCACCACCACCACCACCACCACCACCACCAGCGCACCACCAGCACCACCAGCAGCAGCACCACCATCACCACCACCAGCACCAGCCCCACCACCACCACCACCACCACCACCACCACCACCACCACCACCACAACCACGCACACACGCACGCACGCACGCACGCGCACCACCACCCACTAGTCCGCGGATAGAGAAAATCAGCGCCATGGTAAGGGATGGGAGGGAGGGGTAGGACGTCAGATATGACGCGCGCGCGCACCTAGCTTGCCTCCTCCTTCTCGCCCTCTTCCTCCTGTTCGCCCTCCTCCTCGCCCTCCTCCTTCTATTCCTACTCCTCCTCCTCCTCGCCCTCCTCCTCCTCCTCCTCCCCCTCCTCCTCCTCCTCCTCCTCCTCCTCCTCCTCTCCCTCCTCCTCCTCCCTCCTCCTCCCCTCCCCCTCCTCCTCCCCCTCCCCCTCCTCCTCCACTCCTCCTCCTCCTCCTCCTCCTCCTCCTCCTCCTCCTCCTCCTCCTCCTCCTCTTCCTCGCCCTCACCAGTGGCGCCCCCGTCCGATCCTGCCGAGCACACTGCTCGGTGGCACTGCCTCGGTGTTCCTGAGCTCCGCGTGCACTGCACCGCGAGCCTGCACGGCTTCTCGGCGGCGAGCCCGGGGGGGAGTGAGAAGGGCGGGCCTTCTCTGGAGGCTCGCAAGGCCTCCGGTCTCCGCCCCGCGCCGGCTGCAGCCGCCGTGGCGTCGCCGTCGCCGCCGGTGGTCGTGCCGCTGCGGGCGTCCCGTTTGTCGCCTGTCGTGTCGTCGTCGCCGTCGCCGTCTTGGCCGCCGTCGCCGCCGTCGCCGCCGGTGGCTGCCTGCTTTCCTCGGCCTGGACCTCGTGCCCCTCTCTGGGCGCCCCGCGAGGCCAGCCCAGAGTCCTGGGCTCGCAGCCTCTTCCCGAAGGCGCAGCAAGCGTTGCAGCAGCCCAGAGGGGGCCCCCGAGAGACCCCGCGGCCTTCTGGGAAGGCCTGCCCCTCCTCTGGGAAGGCTTCCCGCCCGGGCGCGCCGCCTCGAGCTGCGTCTCACCGGCTGCTGCTGCGGAGCGGCCGCCCCCATCCGCCGTGCAGAAGCCCACGGCGGGAGGCGCTGGGCCGCTCCCCCGGCCCCCGGGGCTCGCCGAAGGACGGAGGGCCAGCCCCCGGGAAGGGGTCCCTGGGCCTCTGTCGGGTTGGCCCAGAAGGGGATCCAGCGACAAGGGGGTGGTGCAGCAGATCTGGTGCCATAGATTTATGGGGTTGCAAGACGTGTGGGGGGCGTGCAGTACATGTCGGGGCGCAAGTGTACTGCTGGATTTCATCGCGTGCAATGCATTACTTGCAAAACAATGCAATACAATTCTCCTGCGCAACACATTTGCAATACAACTGCCCCAAATCTATTGCACCACCCCCTTTCAGCTGGACCCCCTTGTGGGTCACCCACACTCTGAGGCTCGACGTCGGGAAAAGGAGCAAGATCGTGCAGGCCGGGGGTCTGGGGCGGGTGCCGGGGGGGGGGGGGCGCGTCGGAGCAGGACGGGCCAGCGGCGGAGCGAAGCCAGACGGCTCCCTCGAGGACGCCACGCCCTCTCCGACCCGCGTTTCCTCGCCCAGAGGCTGCGCCAGAAGGGATTCTCCCGAGGCAGGGGCTGAAGCGCGACCCCTGGCGCCTGGCTGGCTGGAGGATGGTCGAGGATCGTCGGCGACTACAGCTGCGATTGCAAAGGCTGTGGCTACGCCGGGGTGCGGTTTACGATCTACACCGTGGCGGCTCAGGGGCCACCACGTTGCGCCAAAGGCCTGATGAACCTCGTCGGGGCGCGGCAGAGATCCCCGTCGAGGTCCTCGCCCCCCCCCCCCCCCCAAGGCGCGGGTTGCAAACCGCACCCTCTGCATACCACACCCGTCGGAGTCGCCGAAATCGTTGCCTCCGACCTCACACCAGGCCTCGGGTCGGTTTGGGCGGTCGTCGCGTCGACCGCGGCTGGGCGGCCCGGATGAGACCGCCGCCGCGCTTTGTGGCAACCCCACGACGTGGCCCATGTGGGGCGCTGCGGCGGTTTCCACCCCTTCCCACCCCCGCCCGCGCCTGACCGCGCGACCGATCGATTCCCTCCCCTCGATCGAGGAGGAGGCTCGATCCTCCCCTCCTCCTCCTCCTCCTCCTCCTCCTCCTCCTCCTCCTGCTCCTCCTCCTCCGTAGCCATTTTGGCTCAAGAGCTCATGCATCAAGATGTCTCGGCATCCCACCAGCGGGTGGACGTCTCGCGCGATGGCTGCTAGGCTGCTGCCGCCGTGGCTGCCTTCGTGACTTTTTGCTCTCTCTCTCTCCCACTCCAGCGTGGGCCTGTACGACATGCCGTGTTGTCGATCATATGTGAGTGCTGTGCAGGGAGGACTGGAGCTGTCTGCGGCGCAGGCCGCGCGTCGTGCCCGTGATAGTCACTACCGGTTCGTCGCGCATTCCAGGCCTGGCATGCGCTTCCTGGAGGTGGCGGCGGAAGACAAGCAGGCGATCAAGGAGATGGCCAAGGGCAAGTCGCTCCACGCCTGCTTGGACCGCGCTCTGGGGCGGCCCCACACGTCTGGGAAGCAGGCGGCGCACCGAGCCTGGCGGGCTGGGCTCATGGACAAGCGTCAGCACAGCGCAGCTCGCCGCCTCTTGGAAGGAGCCGACCGTGCCAAGCACGAAACGGACGGTGTGGTTGAGCAGGTACCCCACGCCAAGCCTGTGAATACCGTGCCGAAGCGGGCACCGTGGGCGGATGCAGCCGACGACCCTGGCCCTCCTGATCCTTCTGCTGATGCGGACCTCAGCCGTGACGATGCTGGGTTTCGTTGGGAGCATCACGGAATGGCTGCTGCTGCACATCCCACTGGACGCGCGCGCTAGTCTGGCTCAGGGTGCTCGTGCTGATGCTGCCACACAAACGACCCGCCACCAGGTCTGCCTGCAACAAGCTATTCCTGTCGCCCCTGCCGGTTGGCTGGCCCCTGGAGCGTGGGTGGCTGCAGGCGCGACCCCTCCAGCTCCGCAAGATGTTGTCTTTCGTGCCCACCGTTCGCGTGGCGTTGATGATGGTCCAGATGTTGGCGTGCCTGATGATTTCACTCCTGCCCACCTCTCGCGTGGTGCTGCTCTACATGAGGGTCCAGATGCAGACGTGCTTGCCCACCTCCCGCGTGGTGTTGCACAACGTGGTGAAGCTGGATGCCGCCTCGACGCCCTGAGCGGGGAGGAGCACGGGGATGTGACAGAAGTGCTCGGCCTGGACCTCGACGACCTCTGTGTCCGCGTGGCCCTGCTCGAGGGTGCGGCGAGGAAGCAGGCCGAGGAGTGCGCGACGGACTGCCTGCAGCTCCAGATCCAGGCGCTGTCCACGCGGCTGGAGGCGGTGGAGGCGTTCACGAAGACGCAGACGCTGGCGGCGGAGGTCATGGCGCGAAGGACGGTGGAGGCGGTCACTCCCGTTGTTGAGCGCCTGCTTCGCGTGGAGAAGGCCTTCGCCATCGCTGAGGCCAAAGCGACGAAGGAAGCAGAGGAGAAGACCACGACGGACGCAGGCGCCAAGGCGGTTCCTCCTGCGGTCGTCCCTGGCGCGGATGGCCGTGCCGAGCCTCATCCAGCTGCCGACCAACCAGTCGACCTTCCTCCTGAAGACGTACGAGACGATCCTCCCCCTCCTGGCGACGATGCCCATGCCGTTCATGCTGATCATCACCCTCTTCTGGTTGACGTGCGGTCCGACCTACATCCTCCACGCGGGGGCGCTCGTGGCGCATATGATCGCCTTGCGGACGCTCCTGGCGTTGTCGTTCCTCTGGAGGAGAAGGCCTATGGGCGGAGGCCTATGAGCTGCTCATGCAGGCCGAGGCTGTTGCGAAGGAGGATGAAGCAAAACCGAAGACCGAGGCTAAAGCGAAGAACAACAAGATTGTCCGTCGTGCGGGTGCTGACCGACGATGGAATGTTTCACTGAAGGACGCGAACGCCGCTGTCAAGGCCTCTCTGTCGAAGCAGGACGAGAAGCTCCACGACGTTGCCGCCAAGAAGCAGCGCCTGCACATCGCGACCATGGAGCTCCCCGATGAGCTGGACCTGCTGACGTTCCAGGAGAAGGCCAAGGCCATCTCCCTCCCCGTGCGGAAGGAGGGCTGTGAGCTGCCGCCCGCCCGCGCTTCCCCCTTCCCCGCGTTCCTCTGCCGCTCTGACCTCCTTGCCCTCCGCCCCTCCTCCTCCTCCTCGATGCGCGCGCACCTAGACGACGTTGTAAATCGGAATCGCAGTGTCAGGCACGATGCATGTGTAAAGCATAGATGTGGTAAGTAGGCTGGAGCTGAACTGCGCCCCCCCCAGACGCTCCAACCTCCTGCTCCTCCTCCTCCTCCTCCTCCTCCTCCTCCTCCTCCTCCTCCTCCTCCTCCTCGATCCTCGTCGATCTTCTTTCTCGTCTTCCACGATCTACGTTTCGAGCCTCCTCCCCAGAGCACTGGCGCCGTGATTTGTTCCCAGCGAGTCGACCCCCAGAGGTCTGGACCCCCCTCCCAGGACCAGCTTTTCCCCCGAGCCGTTTTTCGACGGACCCAGGGCCCAGTGAGGGCCCGCAGATCGTCGGCGAGCCCAGGGGGGAAGTGAGAGGGGCAGGCCTTCTCAGAAGGCGGCGGGGCTTCTGAGAAGCCCTCGCGCCTCCTGATAAGATTTCCATGTCCTTGGGAAAGGTTCAGAAACGTTTTCAGAAGGCCCCAGGCTTTCCGAGCCCTCTGAGAAGGCCCGCCCGCTTTCCGAGCCCTCTTAGAAGGCCCGCCCCTGTTCACTTCCCCCCCCCCCCCGGGCCCGCCGCCAAGCAGACGCAGACACGTGCCAAGCATCTGTCGCCCTGTTTTTTTTTCACAGAGCGCGAGGCGGCGGCGGGCTACAAGGCGGTGGCGTCCGCCGCCGCCTCCGTCGTCGGTATCGTCGTCGTCCTCCTCGTCCTTTTCGTCGTCGTCGTGGTCTTCGTCGTCGTCGTCGTCGACGTCGTCGTCGACGTCGTCGTCGTCGTCGTCGACGTCGTCGTCGACGTCGACGTCGACGTCGACGTCGTCGGGCGCGAAGGCGCAGGCGGCGCGGTGCCCGCCGCCCGGGGTCTCGGCCGCCCAGCGGCTGGGTCCTCGGGGCCGAGTGGCTGACCCCGCCTCGCCCGACAGCTCCTGCTCCTCCTGCTCCTCCTGCTCCTCCTCCTCCTCCTTCTCCTCCTCCTCCTCCTCCTCCTCCTCCTCCTCCTCCTCCTCCTCCCTCCTCCTCCTCCTCCTCCTCCTCCCCCACCTCCTCCTCCTCCTCCTCCTCCTCCTCCTCCTCCTCCTCCTCCTCCTCCTCCTCCTCCTCCTCCTCCTCCTCCTCCTCTTCGTCGTCGTCCTCCTCCTCTGGAGGGACGCGTCGCGGCCCACAGCCCCGCCCTGGCCTCAGGCCCGCGCCAGCGCGGCGGCGCGGCGGGGCGGCGGCCGCTGCCCGCAGCGGCGCCCGCGCGTGGCCGCTGCTCGCGCTGGGGGCGCTGCTGCCTCTCGCGCCGCCGTTCGCGGGGGCCGGCGCCCGCCTCCGCCGACACCGGGTACTGTCGGGCGCTGCGCGCCCAGACTTGCAGCGCCTCGAGAAGCTCGAGACGAAGGTTGTTCCAAGCTTTCGGCCTCTCGGGCCCCTCGCCGGGCCCCGAGGGGGCGACTCAGGATCTGGCCCCCGGGAGAAGTTCCAGACCTCTGGGGGACCACGTCTTGAGAACCTCAAGGCGTCGGATGTCTGGGAATGTGGGCGAGCAGTGCGCTGCGTGGTGGGGGGGAGGGGGCGCAGGCTGGCCGGAGGCGAGGGGTGGAGCCTCGGGTGTTGCGCAGTGGGGGGGGGGAGGGGGGGCGATAACCGGGGGGGGGGGGGAACCTTTCGAGCACCTCGGGGGCCCCACAGGGGCCCCATGCAGGGCCCACGAGGGGCGCGCAAGGCTCGCGCTTCTTCGCCCCCCCGCTGACGCCTCCCCGCCCCCGTGGAACGCTCAACACCGGGCCCCGAGGCGGTCGAGCAGCTGCAGGCGGCCAGGTGCGCTGTGCGGCGGGGGGGGGGGGCTCCTCTGCCTCCCAGCCCGGCGGCCTGAAGACCACTGACCTGTCTGGGAGGTCACCGCCCAGGGCGGCGGCGCGACGCCGCCCTCACCGACGGCTGGCCGCGGGGGCGGCGGGGCCAGCCTGGCGGCCGCGCGGGCGCCCGGCTCCGCCGACCACCTCGCCAGCTCGAGACGCCGCCATGGAGCCCAGCGGGTCCTGAGGGCAAAGGTTCGGCGGCGAGCCTGGGGGGGAAAGTGAGAAGGAGAAGGCCTTCTCAGAAGGCTCGGGAAGTCCCCCGGCCTTCTTGAGAAGTCGCTGAAGCCTCCCCCGGAGGCGCAGAACATGATTTCTCAGAAGGCGCGAGGGCTTCTGGAAATTCCCGCCGCCCTCTGAGAAGGCCTTCCCCTTCTCGCTTCCCCACCCTCGCTCGCCGCTGGAAGGTCCTGAGGTTTTGTTCCCTCCATTTCCTGGGGCTCCCCGGGCCCTCGACGGGCTCTGGGGCCGTCAGAGAGCGACTCGGCAGGGGCAGTTGGTCCTGGGGAAGGCTTCAGTCGGGCGTGTCCCCCTACAGGGGGATTTTCGACGAAACATAAAAGATACCCCAAAAATACCCCCAAAAGGTCAAACAATATTCAAAAAATAGTCTCCAGACTATTTTGGGATTATTTTTGGGGTATGTTTTATTGTTTTCCTCGAAGGTCCCCCTGTAGAGGGACAGGCCCAACTCGAGGGAGGGCCCCTCGGGTCCAGCACCCGTGCCCGTCGGGGCCCGTCCAAGGCAGCCAAACTCGGGATGATCAACATTCTCGAGAGGAATCGGGCCGAACGAAAGGGGGGGAGTGCCCCCAAAGATCGCCCAAGAGGCCTCCAAGACGCTCAAGATGGCCTCCAAGACGGCCCAAGAGCCCTCCAAGACGTCCTCCAAGAAGGCCCGAAAAGGTCAAACTGGCCTCCAAGCGGCCAAGATGACCTTCAAGATGCCCACGTGTTCCCCGAAGGCTTTCCAAACCAATTCGGGGAACGCATGGTCCGATAGATTGGGAAAGGGGGGGGGGTCGAAATTTGCTGCATGCAGCTGGTTTCTGCCCCGCCGCCGGGCCCATTCTTCGATACACGGGCGCCTCCCGGCCGGCGCCGGGAGGCGCCGGGGAAATCAGCTACGAGAGCTGATTCTCAAACACCCCCCTTTGCTATCCCCCCCTTTCGCCCGGCCCGAAGGAAGCAGAACACATATCAGCCAGCGTTGACTCCAAATAGATTGAGGCGACTCAAATCAAAGAATCAGAGGAATCGAGCATGCTTGGGATCCGCAACTCAGCAAGCAAGCAAGCGCGCAAGCAAGCGCGCAAGCAAGCGCGCAAGCCAAGCAAGCAGGCAGGCAGGCAGGCAGGCAAGCAAGCAAGCAAGCAAGCAAGCAAGCAAGCAAGCAAGCATACGTAAGGGGGGGTGTCATTGGAAAAAGGGGGGGGGACGGGGGGCCATTGGAAATAAGGGGGGATGCGATTGGAAAAAGGGGGTGCCCAGAGGTGGTGCATAGACATAGGCGTAGGCATAGGCATAGGAGCGCTGAGAGGTGGTGCATAGACATAGGCGTAGGCATAGGAGTTAGGGGGGAGGCATAGACATAGGCATAGCCATAGGAATTAGAGGGGGGCATAGGAATTAGGGGGGGCAACGGACCAATTAGTAGAGAATGAGTTCGAACTCCTACAGGGCAAGCCTATTTTGAGAAAAGACACACAAACGTCAATTCCCAGGAAGATGTGGGAAAATGTGGCAAGTGGAGGGGAAGCCGAAACTCCAGAAGACATTTGGAGCCATGGGCTGTGTTGATTTACTTGTGTGTGTGTGTGTGTGCGTGTGTGTGTGTGTGTGTTTGTGTGTGTTTGTGTTTGTGTGTGTGTGTGTGTGTGTGTGTGTGTGTGTGTGTGTGTGTGTGTGTGTGCGCCCCTGGGCTCTTTCAACTGCATGGGGCCAAGTTTCGGGATCGATGTTCCAGGCTTTCATTGTTTTCTTCGGTTGTCGGTGGCTTTCCAGCCTTGCGCTGCGTTCCAGCATTCGCGCCTCTTCGAGAGCGTTCCGCGGGTGCCCGAAACGTAGTGCATGGCCGCTGGAGAGCCGAGTTGTGGTCCCAGTGGGTGTCCGTCCATGTGCAGTCCCCCCATGCCAGTGCACCCCATCACACCTTTCGTGGCCCGCTCCGTCTACGGTCCCAGTGGGTGCCTCCACCTGCGGTTCCCTCTTATGTCCCTCTGTCGGCACACCCCTCAAACGTTTCGTAGTCTCACACGGAGCTCCACCGAAGGCCCCAGGGGGGTGGGGGGGGTCTTCATGCGGTTCCCACCCGTGTCTGCGCACCCCTCACACGATTCGTGGCCTCACACGGAGCTCCACTTAAGGCCCCATTGGGTGCGTCCGCATGCGGCTCCCTTAGCACGCTCGTCGTGCGCTTCGAGGCTCCATTCCATAGGGATTGCCCCGTCCTTTGTCCCACCTGCCTTGCTGTATTCACACTGGCAGGCGATTGGGTCTTTCACAAGGGTTGTCTTCAGTAATTCCCCGTTTCAGGAGTCCAAAGAAGCACACTTCCTATCCCTATGATTTTCATCACCTGAATATTCGTGGCGCCCCTCACGTTTCCTCAGCCTGCCAAAAGTAACCTTTTGTTTTGCCGCAGCTTTGCAACACAACATATCAAGATTCATAAGCCTCAGGACGTACTTCATTTGGGATTGTTGAATTTTAGATCGGCGCCAGGACAACCTTGGTCGAAATCCAGCTTTGTAATGCTCCACCCAATCCGGCTTAGTTCGGCGCTCACCATATGAAATCGGCGAAATTTCGCCTGAAGCAGGCTTGAGTTCTTAACCGTTCCCACGAAGGTCTTCCAGGTGTTGCTTCTTAATGAGCCTTGGGCTAAGGTTGAGACCGCATCCCTAAGATTGTCATTGCTTTAGGCTCGTCGATCGTAGGGATACGGATGAACTCAGGCCGCTTAACCACGCCCCGTTGCAGGCTGATTTCTCGGGCCCACTCCTCGAGATCCACCCAAAACATGCAGTTCAAGAGAAGGCCTTCCAGAGATGGCCTCGCCTTCCGTGGGATCGAAGGGTTGGCTTCTCTTCCTCGGCGGAAGGCGGTGGAAATCCGGCGGAATCAACGCGAGTGCGCCTCCGCAGACGGAATGCGAGCGGATTTAAAAGATGCGCCCCGAAGATATGGCATCTTCTCTTGGGGTGCAGAGTTTCTGGGGTGGGCCACGTGGTGGAGGCAGCGGACGACGAAGACGAGGCCCGGCGAATTCTGTGTGGAGGTTGTGCACGGTCCTTCTGCTTATTAGGGGGTTGTGCGATGCACTCCCAACAGTATTGCAGGTTGCCTGGCGCGTTGTTTCGAATCCGCTCGGCTCTCTCCAGCTGGCGCCTCTCCTCTTCGCGTGCTTCATGGCCCATCGCGTCGCCCCGCAGCAGTCCGCCCAGTTGCCGGGGCTCACCAGTGGGGACATCATCACCGTTTCGCCAGGGTTCCTTGCAGGCTTCGAGGGCGGGGTCGACAGCAGTGCGAGAAACACCTGCCACTCGGGGGCAGCGCTTGCAGCGAAGATGATAGCTGCAGCTAGAGTGCAGCGCCTCGTAGCTCGTGGCTAAGACGTCCGGTGTTGATTGGGGCACCTGAACTTTGACTCCGTGTCGAGATGCTGAACTTCTTCGATATGAGCGTGACCCAGAGTGTGGGGGGCACAGCAAGAGTTGCTGGACGGGCCTTTCTTGTATAAAGGGCTCTCATATCTCCTCGGCCTGAGTCGGCGTGGGCTGTGGAACTTGGCAGGCGCAGTGCTCAGCGACTTCAGGGTGCTCTGCTTGTGCCAAGGGCGCCCTCGAGGGCGCGAAGCTATTCGCGCTCCGCGCTTCGCGGTTCGGCTCCGATTCCTCCTCGTGCTCCTCTACTCCACTGGGGGGCGGCGCGAGAGCGCGAAGCGATTCGCGCTCCGCGCGAAGCGCGACGTCAGGCGCCCTTGCGGTGCGCCGTGGCCCCTGGAGCCTGGCGCCGCGCTGCAGGGGAGCAGGGGCCTCGTCGGCGACCGCTGCGCGGCCCCCGAGGCTTTCTCTCCGTGGCGTGGCCCCCCCGAGCAGCGCACGCCGCGGCCACCGCCCCCCTCCGCCTCACGTCGGCCGGGTGCCCGGAGGCAGGCGCGCGGTCGTCGTCGTCCCCCGTCACGTGGCTGCCTTGAGCACGGCTGGGCCATCGCCTGGTGCAGGCTTGCCTGTTTTCAGCCGCAGCGATTCGGCAGGAGGAGGAGGAGGAGGAGGCGGAGGCGGAGGCGGAGGCGGGGGCGGAGGCGGAGGCGGAGGCGGAGGAGGAGGAGGAGGAGGAGGAGGAGGAGGAGGAGGAGGAGGATGGGCTATTTAGAGGCAGATCGGAACGCGGAGGGAGAGGAGTGGGAGTAGGAGGAGGGCGAGGAAAAGGAGGAGGGGGAGGAGAAGAAGGAGAAGGAGGAGGCACAGGAGGAAGAAGAGGAGGACGCGGAGGAGGAGGAGGAGGAGGAGGAGGAAGAAGAGGAGGAGGAGGAGGAGGGATGAGGATGGCACCCTACCGAGCGAGGAGAGCGTGCTAAAGAGCATCGCGCCCCGCTGAGCGGGGCCGGCGGCTCAGACTACGGGGCTTGGATCGGCTGCGGCATCGGCAGGCCAGGATGTGTGGGGTAACCGCGGGGATGCGGAGGGGGGGGCACGAGGACGAGGTTCCTGAGATCTTGGCGTCGCAATGGTAGCACAACGGGCGATTTCGCTCCGTTTCAGGCCCCGTGGCCCTCGCGTATCGATCTGGCTAGAAAAATGCATCAGAGACATGGGGTAGATTGCTTCGGTCCTGATTGTTCGAGATGCTGTTGATTCTTACGATATCGGATCTCAGGGGTGGAGGACAATGACGACGACGACGACGACGACGATGACGAATGGGGGGAAGTAGGAGAGGAGGGGGTGCCCAAGTGGAGGGGGCTTCAAAACACCAGGGGATCGGGACACCATCTTGGAAGCAGCGGGATCGTCGGGTAAGAGTGTCGTTCAGCAAGCAGCCCTGTGCAGTGGGGTCGGCCAGGGAGCCGTCCCCCAGCCCCCTTGGAACCCGATTGCGACGTCTCGCGGGTGTGAAAACCAGGAGAGCCCGCCGCCAGAACTAGAAAACCTGCGGCCATAGATGTTTATTGCTGCCGCCCGTCAGTATCGAGGGGGTCCCCGCTGGTCAAAGAAAAAACTACGTACACAGAGACTCTCGGAGGTCCGCGCAAAGTTTTTGGAGACACGAGGTCGCGGGGGATGCGCGGACCCTCGGCTTCGAGGCCCGCACGGGCGAGGGGCTGCTGGGGGCCGAAGGCGACGTGTACCCGTCTCGGCAGCACGTGGGCATCCCACGTATTTTGCTGGCACGACGCGCCTGAGATCCCTCAACGGGAACTCGTGCTAACATCGTCTCGATCGCGACTGGCAGCCCTACAGTGACGCGTGTCACAAGAACAAAAGGTTTCCAAAGGCCAAATTTTGAGAAAGAACCGGCCGCGGCGATTTTGGTCGCGACGCCAATTGTCTGAGTCGTCCCTGTGGAGGGCTCAAACGGGGCAAACCCACGCTCCTCAATCTTCCTCGATCTTCCTCCGATCCCCCACCCTCGATTCCAACCTCGATCGGAGGCGACCCGCGGAAGGCTCACCCAGGACCTGGGCCCCCCCCCTCATGCGAGAGGCCGGGCCCGCGGCTCCGTCCGCTGCGGCCCAGGTCAGCCAGGCGCCGAGGCCGCGCCGCGAGCCCAGGGCCGTCCATGCAGCGGCTCCGAAGCGGAGGGGTCGGCAGATGGCGGGCGAGGGGTCGGGGGTATAGCCAAGCTGAGGGGGGGAAGAGGAGGACCGGGCTGGGGGCACATATGCCCGGGCCCACACGCACTCCAGATCCCAGCGCATCTCCGCCTCCTCAATACTCATGCATGGCGGGGGGTCGCTCCCTGGGAGAGGCACGGGGAGGAGGGCCTTCTGGCGGAGGCCAGGCCGCTTCCCCGGGCCTCCTGGCGCCAGATGGTATAAGGCAGGCTCCGGGCTGCGCACAGACGGGCCCCCCCCCCCCAACCCCCAGGCAGTCCACATCGGGCGTCTCGAGAAAAAATCGAGACGGAGGCTTTTCATAGTTTTTGGCCTCTCGGGGCCCTCGCCGGGCCTCGGGACCGTCCCGAGTGGTTAAACAAAAAAAAAACCGCTCGGGACGCAAAACCGGCCCCAGGGAAGTGGTCGGGAGGTCGGGGGCCCGCGCCTCGAAAAGATCGAGACGTCGGATGTCTGGGTCCCTGGCGGGCTCCCCACTTTGTGACGTTTGGCGCTAGGCCGCTTATAAGTGAGATGCTAACGCGTCTATGTTAGGTTATAAGGTGGCCAAGTCTACATATATGGCAGATAACTTGTTAGTAACTTGTTATAGCGTCGACAAGAGTTATAAGTCACATATATATGATTGTAGGTAGATTGGTGCAATACTAAGTCTACTTTGAGTTCGTATAGCACAAGTATAATTTTGTTGCAACAACATACGAGAACGAGCAACTACAGTTGTTAGCGGTCGTACGGTGCTTGGGAAACTTAGCTGGGACATGGAAAGAGTTATGGGGACTTGTGAAAGATACATCAGCACAGGAATGCAAGGCACACGTTTCGAGGCAACGCGCCAGGCGCCCTTTCTTATATTGATTGCTCACGTCACTCGTGAGCGTAATCAGGATCTCGAATCCTGTCACCACCGCTCCTCCCTCCCTTTCTCCCCGCACCGCTGTCCACCCCTATTCCTTTTATCCCGAACCTCTCTCCCTCCCCTCCCCTTACTCCCTTATCCCGAACCTCTATCCCTCCCCTCCCCTCTATCCCGTTTCCCTCGCGCCCGCGCTTTTGTTGTTTCAGCCGACGAGTGTACCCGATGATGCTGATGCGCGGCATCGCTGCAGAAGCGATGATGTCCGTCACCTGGTGGCAACGATTCGAATTCGGCTCCCACTCCACCTCCTTTCCCTATCCCGTGCCCTCACCCCCCATCCCCCCCTTCCTAGAATACAGCGTTCAATAACAGTATAACTTATAACGCCTGTTCCGCATTGCAGCGGACTCGGATCCTCGAAGCAGGCAACAACAGAGGTGCAGGGGGAAAGGACGGCGACGTCCTTTAAAATGGTGAGACGAGCAGGACAGGAGGGATGGGAGAAGGAGTAGAAGGAGTCGGAGTAGGAGGAGGACGAGAATGATAAGGAGTAGGAAGAGGAGGAGGAGGAGGAGGAGGAGGAGGAGGAGGAGGAGGAGGAGGAGGAGGAGGATAACGACGAGTACTAGGAGTATGAGATGAGGGTGGGAGAGAAGCCGAACACCGATACGGACGAGGAGAAGGGGAGGGGGTGATGACGAGTGCCTCCTCGCCCTCATGAGCAGGACATCCCATCGGTCATAACATCACCCACCATCGTTGCGTCATTGTCATATGTAGGCAGCAGGCTCAAGCAGCCATGCAGCCACCCAGCAAGAAACCGCGAGTCAGCATACGAACGATTCAGCAAGCTGGTTTGCGCAGCTCCGTGCGTGCAATCCAGCGAGCTTTCGGGTCCATTGCTTCCGAGGAGGCGGGCCCTGGTGTGAGCGGGTCATCAGTGGTTTCGTGCACGCAACAGTATGCGAGCAAGCTTCGGACCCCCTATGGGTACCTCATGGAGAAGCTGCGCGTGCCTTTGACTGATGGCACGCACGTGGACTGGACAATCGCGAACCCGTTCGCTCTGGTGTGGTACTTATGTTCGATATCGGTCGGGTTCAGCAGTTTGATGGCGCAGCACCTGGCCAATCGGGTTGGCTCGCTTGTGTTCTGGGGGGGCGAAACCACGGCGGGCAATCAGAACCGCCATGACTCCAGGACCAAATTCGTTGCCATCTATTGGGTTTTCAAGGAGCTCCCCGAGGCCTGGCGCACGTCCGATCACGGCTGGTTCCCGCTTGGCTTCATGAAGTGGGACCTGCTCCAGAAAGTGAAATCCAAGTATTCTGGTTTATTACGTTTCGTGTTCCGCCGATGTTTCCTCCAGCCGATTAACTTTAAAACAGGGTTCCTAGTCAAATCTGCGCTGGGTGGTGAATTTCTAGTCCGCGCCCGATTAGGTCTCGTCATCCAAGACGAGAAAGCTTTTAAGGAGATGAAGCTTGTATTTGGCGCGTCTGGCAACAAGTGTTGCAGTTCATGCAAAAACATCTATCAGGGCGACGAATCGAAGATAGAAGGTAACGAGTTCGTTCGTCATTATAAGAAGGCGCTTCCCCATCAGTTCGTTCAACACACGGACGCGTCCGTGTGGGAGATGGTTGACAAATTGGCTGCCTTTTCTACAACCGCAAACAAGACTGATATGGCCGTGAAGGAGCAGGTGTATGGTTTGCATTACGACCCAGAGTCGCTGTTGTTTGATCGGGAGCTTCGGGAGCATTACGCCCCACATTCGTCCACGATGTGGGATTGGATGCACTGCGTGGTTGCCTCGACTGGCACTGCGCAGTACAACTTGAATGGTTTCGCGTTAACGCTCATTGGTCACGGCATTCGGTTAGAGGATTTAGACACGTTCTCGGCAAAGTTGTTAGAAAAGAATGGTAAGGTTGCTCCGTTGCCTTCAGATTTCTGGCAGAAGCGAGTGGTGACGAAAACCAGTGCAAAGAATCCTGATAAAGCATTCTTTACTAAAGCCTTTGCGGGGGAAACAATCACGGCCGTCACTGTCATGACATATTGGTGCAATCATGTGTTACCCCGCGTTCGCGACCAAACAGCGGTTGCGGCGCTTAGGGAGCACGCCGAGTGCATGCGAACGTTAGGGGGCATCCTGGACATATTGACCATGGGAGACGCCGCCACTCGCCACTGCGACACGCCTGCGAACTTGGTTTCTAAACATCACGTGCTCATGCTGAAACTTTATGGGCCAGAATACGTGAAGATAAAGACCCATTTGTGCCACCACGTTCCAGATGTTATAACGAGGGCGGGGGTGAACTTCAACTGTTTTTCTAATGAGAGGCGCAACCGCCTGCTAAAGGCTGTTTGCGTGCACGTGACGCACGTCAGTGAACCTTCGGCATCGGTGATGGGCCGCATCCTGTTGGACCTAGAGGATCGCATTCGCGGCGCCCCCGCCGTGTCAGAGCACCTGGTTGGCCCCATGAAGGAAACGCCTGAACTTATGGAGTTTTTCGATCCCTCGCATTTGCCGACCAAGCTGTTTGCGTCCAAGAGTATGGCGTGGTCGCGGGGGACCCTTCGATGTGGCCAGGTTGCGTCAGTCAGGCAGCGTGGGGGTGGTGATATGTTCATGTCTTTGTTCGGTTTCTTGGAGGCGCGGTTTTCTTCGGACCACATTGTCCCCGTCTGCTACGTGATTGGCCAGGTCCTGGAGCCGACGGCGCGCGATCGAACGCTCATGAGTGTTGGGGGCAGCTTCGAGATCACAGTCGCAGATGATATCGTGGACACGCACATCGCAGTGAGGGTAGGTGATTTCGTTCGCCCCATCGTGAGGTCCATTGCTCGGTGAGTTTCACTTCCGACTAGGTGCGGCCGCGAGCGGGCGTGCAATCCTCGAACCGATGGGGGGGCCGATTTGGATGATGAGGATGATGAGGAAAATGAGGAGGAGGAGGAGGCGGATGAGGGGGGAGGGGGAGGAGGGAGAGAGAGGAGGAGGAGGAAGGAGGAGGAGGAGGAAGAGGAGGGGGAGGAGAGGAGGAGGAGGAGGGAGGAGG
>CAUYUJ010022116.1:67500-128416 GCA_963575745.1 Prorocentrum cordatum
AACTAACTTTGCGAGTATCCGATGTGTATCCGAGCCTATGTTATGCGGTGTATCCGACCACGTATCCGAGGTGTATCCGAGCGTATCCGAGATGCGGCCGCATTGGGGACCACACCGTTGGTAAAAGTTTAGGCGGTTGCTTCATCTACTCTTTCCGCACACTTTCCATTCTCCTCCGCATCTCGCCCCGCCCAGCCCCTGATGGGGGTCATGTTTTGTGTTGGGGCTTAGGGAACTGCTGGCACTGATACGGAAGATGCGGAGGGAGAGGATGAGGCCTCCTCCTCCTCCTCCACCTCTTCCTCCTCACCCCTCCTCGCCCCTCTCCTCCTCTGCCCGCCCCTCCCCCTCCCCCTCCTCCGCCCCCTCCTCCTCATAATCCCCCCTCCCCCTCCTCCTCCTCCTCCTCCTCCTCCTCCTCCTCCTCCTCGTCCTCCTCTTCCTCCTCCTCCTCTTCCTCCTCCTCCCCCTCCCCCTCCTCCTCCTCCTCCTCCTCCTCTCGCCGCGCCCCCTCTCCGCATCCTCCTCCCCCCCCTCCTCCTCCTCCTCCTCCTCCTCCTCCTCTTGCCCCTCCCTCCCCAGCCGCCCCCGCAGGAGCACCTTCGGGTCCGCGCTGCGGCGACTTCGAGGCAATCCTGGGGGTCGCGCGCAGCCGCGTGGGCGCGCGGGGGAGGGGGTCGGGGGAGGGGGCCTGGGGGGGAGGGGGGAAGGGGAGTGGACTGGGGAGGATTATATGGGGTGGAAGGGAGGAGGAGGTGAAGGTGGATGGTGGGGGTGGGGAAGGGGTAGGAGGAGGGGGGGGGAGATGATTAGGGCATGGAAAGGGACGATGAGGAGGGAAAACGAAGGTCCCAGGGAGCGAAAATCACCAAATTCCCCGGGGAAACACAGCAAACCCGAAACCCAAACATAGGTTACAAAACACAAATTTCCCCGGGGAAACGCATACAACACCAACACACCGAAACCGCACAACAATCACCAGAATCCCCGGGGAAACGGTAGGCCCATCATGGCTTCTGGAGGCCCCGCGCGGCTGCCCACCAAGCGGGGGAGGGCAGGGGGCTCTTGCATGTTGGCCGCGTCGCTCACTGGGTCCCGCAGAACACCCTGCACCGTATGCTTCATCCCTCCACCACCAGTCTAGTTATCACCCTCCTCCCTCTCCTCCCTCCTCCTCCTTCTCCTCCTCCTCCTCCTCCTCCTCCTGTTCCTCCTCCTCCTCATCATCATCATCATCATCACCATCATCACCATCATCATCCTCCGCATCCTCTCCATCCTCCTCCCCCCGTTTCCACCTCCATGCCCTCATCCTCCTCATCATCCTCCTCCACCTCCTCCTCCCCTTCCTCCCCTCCTCCCCTATCCTCCCCTCCCCTCATCCCCTCCTCCCCTCACCCCTCCCCCCCTACTCGCCCCTTCCCCTCCTCCTCCTCCCTCCTCCCCTCCCCCCCCCCCCCCCCCTCCTCCTCCTCCCCCCCCCCCCCCCCCCTCCCCCCCATCCTCCTCCCCTCCTCCCCTCCACCACCATGCCCCGTAGCCGTTTTGGCCCGATCGGCTCGCGCGTGGCTTCGCCATCACACTCATCTAGATTTGTATCCAGAGAGATGGATCAGCAGTCGGACGTTGTCCACCGCGCGCAGACGGTGATCGAGTTCATGAGGGCGAGCCAGGCGTCGACTGGGGAGGTGGACCTACGCCAGGCTCGCAGCATGATGGAGGACGCCGTCAACTCCGTCGATCGGGTCTCGGCGGCGGATGCCACGGCGGTATTGACCGCGATCAATGGGAGCTTGTTCGGCCACGAGGACCGCGCGTATCTCGGGCGCATCGTCACTGCCAAGGTGACCGCTGTGCCCGCTGCAGGGCCAGGTGCAGCCAGCCGCCAGCAGAACCAGCGCTGCTTGCAGTTCGAGAACTTCCCCACCGAGGACATCTGGAACTTGTTGCAGCAGCCAGCCACCCAGTGGAACGACGCGTTGCAGGCATTCGTTCGCCGCTGTGAGAAACTCGGCCTTGTCCACGCCAGCGAGACGACCTGCGCGCACATGTGGCGCGTCTGGCTGGTCGCGAGGACGCCGCCGAGCATGGAGCCCATGACCGACGCGGGCGAGACGCTACGCAGGAAGAGTGAGATCATGAACCACTTGCAGCTAGTGCGCAACCGTGTTCGCGCGCCCCACCACGGCACCATCATCCAGTTCCCCGACACGGTGGATGGCTTGCGCCAGAACTACCCCGACGTGTGGGAGATCGCGTACGGTGGCCACACTGCGCCGTGCGCCAGCCCAATTACGGCGTTGCGCGTGGAGATGCTCAGGAGGGCGTTGCCCTGCAGGGTTTCGCACGGCTCGGCGAGGGGCTTCGCGCCGACGCGCTCTCGCGGCATCGGCGCGAGGATTGGTGCAGCGCTGCGCCATGGAGTCGGGCGCGGGGATGCGTTCGCCCCGCAGCCTGGCGATCCGTACGTGCCTGGCCTCACCATCT
This sequence comes from Prorocentrum cordatum, assembly GCA_963575745.1. NCBI lineage: Eukaryota > Dinophyceae > Prorocentrales > Prorocentraceae > Prorocentrum > Prorocentrum cordatum. The sequence continues at coordinate 69,991 of CAUYUJ010022116.1, forward strand.
TCGGGCATCACCAGCCGTCAGCGAGCGGGCGCGCGGGTGGCCGCCAGCAGCTCGAGGACATGCAGGCCGACCTCCATCGCCAGCAGCACCAGATCAACCAGCAGTTGGCCTTGCACGACGCGCAGTTGGCGGGCTACCCGCCCAGGGCCGCGCCGCGCCCTGACATGCTCGCACTGCCGCCTCCGATGACAGCGGGCGCAGCGGGCGCAGCAGGCGCAGCAGGCGCAGCAGCGCCAGTGGGCGATGGCGGTGCACTCGCCCCCGTCGACGGCAGCCTCGGCGATGGCGAGCCAGCTGGGGATGCCGCTGGTGGTGCCGAGCCTGATGGCATGCCTACAGGAGGAGCCGCGATATGTTAAAGGGGTGTATAGGGAGGGGCGGAGGGAGGGTATGATGAGAACTGTGAGAGCGAGGGAGAGAGATAGAGAGAGAGAGAGAGAGAGAGCGAGAGAGAGAGAGAGAGAGAGCGAGAGAGAGAGAGAGAGAGAGAGAGAGAGGGAGAGATGGGAGGGGAGATAGGTCTAGTTTTACGGATAAGACTCGCCCCAGCCAGAAGGTCGGCAGCGGCGTCGTCGACAACGACGACGACGACGACGGCGACGACGGCGACGACGACGACGACGACGACGACGACGACGACGACGACGACAACGACGAGCCCGCAGGAAGCGTTGAGGACATGGAGAAAGCCTTTGCGACGGTGATCGGCTCCGTGGGCAAGGGCAAGGCGGCGGCGATGAGGCGCCCAGCGGCGGCCGCGTCGCCACGCCCCAAGGGTGGCGCCAAGGCGGCCAGCAGCAACGCGACGCCCAACAAGATCGCCAAGCCAGTCATGAAGGCCATGAAAGCCGCGAAGCTGGAGCCCGTGAAGATGCCCACTCTCAAGTACCCTGGGGTGCCAAAGAAGGCGCAGCCACCTGTGCTGTACAAGCAGTGGAAGATCTACGTGTCCATGGGCAGGCAGGTCTGGCGCACCCTGAAGCAGGGGGAGAGGGTTGACCAGCATTTCAGTTTCGCCCACGACCCCAAGACAAGCTGGGCCAACCTGGTGAAACACGTGATGAAGGGCTAGGCCGCCGCTCGCGCGCCCTTGCCGACGGCGGCAGTGACGACGGCGCCGCCGCCGACGACGACGACGACGACGACGACGACTACGACGACGACGACGACGACGACGACGACGTGGCGACAAAGGCTGCGAAGGCGACGGCGGCGGCGACGGCGACGACGGCGACGGCGACGACGACCGAGAGAGTTCGACGACGACCGACGATGCGGTCTAGGGGCTCAGCATTGGATTTAGTCTAAATCTGCACGTGCTGTATTTTGCAACAAGTCGGTGGCGCCGAGGCAGCCATCTAGAGTTCGGGGAGGCTTCGCTCCATGCAGCAAAGAAAACAAAGGCTTGCCATCGTCAACCCTCCCTCCATCGTCTCCCCGATCCCCAACTCGGTCGCCTTCCCCACCTTCAGACCGCGCCCCGTGGGGGCACTGGAGGGCGAAGCCTCTCCAGCAGCATTGCGCTTCGGCTTGGATCGGGCACCTCCCGCCCCCCCCCAGGCGACCCATAGCTATCGGCCCAGAGTCAACGCGGTCGTTGCCCGAGCCCCGTCTTGCCGAAATGTCGACTCCACTTCCTGGCATCGAGGAGCTCGCCCCGACGCCCCGTGTCAGAATCGTGAAGGAACGCCGACGACGACGACGACGACGACGACGACGACGACGACGATGACGACGACGATGACGACGACGACGACGACGACGACGACGACGACGACGACGACGACGACGACGGCGGCGACGACGACGACGACGACGACGACAACGGGGGCGGGCTGGGAGGATGGAGGTACACGGGGGCTGATCGGGGTCGGGGCGGGCTTGCCAGGACTTGCTCGATCGGGTGGGCACGCTTGAGCAGGAGAGGGACACAATGAAGGAAACGATTGCCACAATGAGCGAAACGCTTGCCACGGTGAGCGGATTGCTTGACGACATGGACGATTGGACAACGCACGAATCAAATGACATGGAGACAGCGATGGAGACGATTGTTGATCTGAAAAAGAGGGTCGGTAAATGCGAGACGAAATTGAACAACCTCTCGCACCAAATTGGCGGGGACACCCCGCTCAGTGAGTGATGCCGAGTTAGCTCTTCCCAGCGTCCCCCATATCCGCCCACCTCGTCAGCCCGCACTCCCTCCCCGCATCGCCAGCCATCCTCGGTGTCCCCAAATCCCCTTCCCTGCTCTCCCCCCCCTGATCCCGCCCTTCCACCTCGCCCCATCCACATCCCGCCCACCTCGCTCCAGCCAACCCGTTCCCCGCGGCGCGGCGCGGCTGGGGCGGGGTCGGTCGACTCGACGAGTTTCCGAGGTCCTCGCGGCGAGGCGGCGTCGTCGTCGACTTCATCACCGCGAGTGCTACCATATCAGTCGCCATACCCCGCCTCCCCCCATGTCCCGCATCCTACTCCTCCCCCTTCCTCTCCTCCTCCCATGGATACCCTCCTCAGTACCACCCCATGCCCTCCTCCTCCCCCTCCTCATCCTCCACCTTACCCCCCGTCCTCATCATCCTCCTCCCCCCCTCTTCTCCCCGTCCTCCTTCTCCTCCTCATCCTCCTCCTCCTCCTCCTCATCCTCCTCCTCCTCCTCCTCCTCATCCTCCTCCTACTCCTCATATTCCTCCTCCTCCTCATCCTCGCCCTCCTCGCCCTCCCATCCCTCCTCCCCAGCCTATGTGCTGCCACCGTTCATGACATCGTCCGTAGCTGTGTTGGCTCAAACCTGTCCAGGCCGAGGCTCCGCCCACCTGTGCACCCGCGGGCCCGCTCATCATGCACTCCCGCGTACAGTGCGGCTTCCAGCCATGCCCGCGCGTTGGCGCGGGCCTCGGCTGCGGGCGCCACGTGCTGATCTGCGACATGGCGTTGTGGAACGGGAGGGACGGCCTGTGCGAGGCGTGCTGGGCCCGCCGCGGCATCGGGCCACAGCGCTCGATCGAGCAGCAGCTGCGCGAGGCGTTTGGCGAGGACAGCAGCAGCGGCGAGGACTCGCTCCTGGCGCCGACCCAGCCGCTCGGCGGCCCGCGCTCGGTCAGGCCCGAGCGGGCGGGCGGGCCCGCGACGCAGGCCAGCTCGTCCGCCAGCCCGTGCGCCAGCTCGGCCGCAGTCGACGAGTCGATCTTCAACCACCGCGAGTGCCTCCCGATGATCGAGCCCGAGCCTCGCGCCGAGAGCAGCGCGCCGCCTGCCCCGAAGGCCAAGACGGCGGCGACGCCCAAGCCCAAGGCCAAGACCCGCGCGGTGGCCAAGACCAGGGCCACGATCAGCAAAAAGCCCGCCTCTAAGTGAAGCTGGGCGGGCCGCGGATTACGAGGTTTAGGAGGAGGATGAGACGGGGGATTGGGGATGGGGGAGGGGGATTGGGAGGAGGAGGAGGAGGAGGAGGAGGAGGAGGAGGAGGATGCGGAGGAGGAGGAGGGATGAGGAAGCGAAGGGGAATGATGATGATGATGATGACGATGCTGAGGAGGAGGAGGAGGAGGAGGAGGATGAGGAGGAGGGCGAGGAGGATGAGGACGACGACGACGACGCCGCCGACGACGACTACGACGAATACGACGAATACGCCGACTACGACGACGACGACGACGACGACGACGACGACGGCGACGACGACGACGACGACGGCGACGACGACGACGTGCACGTCGACGACGACGACGACGACGACGACGGCGGCGGCGACGGCGGCGACGACGCCGACGACGACGCGAGGAGGAGGAGGATGAGGGTTTCATGGCAGGCGCACGGCCTGCCGCAGGGCGCCAATGATGAGGGCGAGGAGGAGGGCGACGACGACGAGGACGGCGAGGGCGATGAGGACGACGACTAGGATGAGGACGACTCGCTAGCCATGCGCCGCCGCATTTCTAGGGGCATCGCGCTTGCGATGCAGTTTTGGATAGGCTACGCCATCCCTCGCCATCCCGTCGCATTAGAAACATGCCCCTCTCCGCTCTCCGTCGTCGTCCGACGTCGTCGCCGTCACGCCGTCGTCGTCGTCGTCGTCGTCGGCGTCGTCGCCGTCGTCGTCGTCGTCGTCGTCGTCGTCGTCGTCGTCGTCGTCGTCGTCGTGGTCGTCGTCGTCGTCGTCGTCGTCGTCGTCGCCATCGTCGTCGCCATCGTAGTCGTCGTCGTCACGACGTGCCGCCGCCCCCGCTCCGTCCTCGCCGTTCCCGCGCCGCCAGGCGACGGGCTGAAGCGCCTGGGCATCATAGGCGCCCTGCGGCAGGCCGTGCGCTTGCCCTCGCACGCTCCCCCTCCTCCTCGCGTCGTCGTGACGTCGTCGTCGTCGCCGTCGACGTCGTCGTCGTCGTCGTCGTCGTCGCCGTCGTCGTCGTCGTCGTCGTCGTCGTCGTCGCCATCGTCGTCGCCATCGTTGTCGGCGTATTCGTCGTATTCGTCGTAGTGGTCGTAGTCGTCGTCGGCGGCGTCGTCGTCGTCGCCCTGATCCTCTTCCATCTCCCCCTCCTCGTCCTCCTCGTCATCCTCGTCCTCCTCCTCCTCCTCCTCCTCCTCCTCCTCATCTTCCTCCTACTCCTCCACCCCCTCATCCTCCTCGCCCTCGCCCTCGCCTCCGTCGTCGCCGTCGTCATCCTCCTCCTCCCCCCCCTTCCCCTCCCCCCATCCTCCTCCTCCTCCTTCTCCCCATCCTCCCCCCCCATCCTTCCCCTCCTCGGTCCTGCAGCGCGCCTGCGGGCAATCCGTTGCGCCGCGCCCTCGAGCCAGGGCGGCTCCGCCACGAGGGAAAGAGGGGGCGGGAGGGGATTGGGGAATCGGGTGGAAGGGTGAGGGGGCGGAGGGAGGGGGGGAAACAGGGCGGGAGGGGTGCGGGAGGGAGTAGGGAATATGGGGAAATGGGGTAAGCGGGAGTAGCGACGAGGAGGGAAGAGTGAGGACGGAACACGCCTTTGCTCGCCTTGCAACGTTCCGTGGCTGTGCCGCCGATGGAAAACTATAGTATCCTCCTGCTCCTGCCTGTGCACCTCCAGCCCCTTGCCCACGTCGTCGTCGCCTCCCCCCATCCTCCTCCTCCTCTCCCTCCTCCTCCTCTTCTTCTTCCTCCTCCTCCTCCTCCTCCTCCTCTTCCGCTCCTCCCCTCGCCATTCCCCCCTCCTCGTCCCTCCTCCTGTTCCTCCTCCTCCTCCTCATTATCATCCTTCCCTTCCTCGCACGCGCGCTGGCTCATATGCCGTGGCGGGGGGGTCTTCCCGAGGGCAGCCCTCCTCTTCCCCGTCTTGCTCCTTCTTCTCGCCCTCGTCCTCGACCGCGTCGTCGTCGTCCTCCTCCTCCTCCTCCTCCTCCTCCTCCTCCTCCTCCTCCTCCTCCTCCTCTTGCCCCTCTTCCACCGCGATAAGAGGGGGCGCCGCGCGACGAGCAACCCACACCAATGTGCGAAAAGTTATGAAGAGTTTTGAAAAGTTATGAAAACTTATGAAAACTTATGAAAAGTTATGGAAACTATATGGGCACTACATCGCGACTTAGTAAGTCGCGGCGACGGGAGCGCAGGACAACTCCTCTAACTTAGTTGCGGGCTGTTCGCAACAAGTTATATCCTGCCTAAGACCAGAAATCACAAAGCAGGGGAGCGCGCGCGCTTCCGGCGTTCGCTTTGCTCTGCTTCCCAGCTGGGGCGCGGAGCGCAGCGGGGGCCGCGACCCGGCTCGCGCGAGCCCCCCCCCCCCCTCGGAGGCTGCCGCTCTCCGCCGCCCGGGGGGCGGCCGCCGCCTCGGCGGGAGCCCCGGCGCCGCGGGGCCGCGCGGGGTGCGCGGCCTCGGTGCTGTCGCAGGCGCGGCCCCCGCTGCCGCCGCAAGCCCCTTGACGACGCTCCTGGCGGCGCGAGGGAGCGAAGCCGAGCACGAGGAGGCCTCCTGCAAGCAGGGTCGTCCACGCAGCGAGGGGCGACCGCGGCGGCCCGGAAGTGGGTGAGGTCAGATAGCTCGAGCGAGAACGCACCGGGCCCTCGACAGAAAGCTGAATACAGCAGGTCGAGCGGAAAACCGAGTCGGGCAGAGAAGTGAGGGGTTTCGTTATCTCGTGCTGCCAGCAGAGTGCCCACCGAACCGCGCGAGCCCAGCCCGAAGGCTCCGAGCTGCCCCCCCGTCCCAGTGGGGGGGCATCCGGGAGCACTGCGCAGACAGGGATGGACCCCGCACGCCCCCCGGCCCGAAGTTTGGCGCTTCGGGTCGGGCTGGGGCGGCCCAGTGAGCGGCTTGAACAAGGAACACTTCTCGTTGGGGAGGGGCTCGGTGTTCCTTGATTGTTTCATAGCTTGCCTCGGGTTTTCCTGAGGTTTTCCATGGGAAATCAAAGCTCAATTTCTAGGGAAAAGGGGCCTCGCGCCCTATCTAGGGCTCCTTATGGGTCAACGCCCCGACCGTACAGGCGGCCACCCCGCCGCTCCAGAGACTCGGTCCCTCCACACCGGGCCAGGCCCCCGGGAGCAGGAGGCGCCTCGGGGTGGAGCGCTGGCCGGGGGGGGGGCCGCGGCCCAGGCCTCCAGGGGCCCACGCCTCGAAGACACCACGGCGTCGGACTGCCTGGGGCCGGCGCCGTCGCCGCCGCCGCCGCCGCCGCCGTCGCCGTCGGGGTCGTCGTCGTTTGTTTGCCGTCGCCCGCCGCCGTCGCCGTCGCCGCCGCCGCCGCCGTCGCCGTCGCCGTCGGGGCCGTCGTCGTTTGTTTGCCGTCGCCCGCCGCCGTCGCCGTGCCGCCGCCGCCGTCGTCGGTGCTCTCGCAGGCGCGGCCCCGCCAGCGCCGCCGCAGTCCCTGCACGTAAGGGTCCTTCCACAGGACTGGCCTCCTGTCTGAGCTCGCGCGAGGTTTTGAGTCCGTCGTCCGCTCCCGCTGCCAGCTCCCGGCTTCGCTCGCGCCCCTCAGATAACACCCCGCCTTTCGATGGCTGCCAACGCGCGCGTGCCCACCAGACTCGGGCACTGGTTCGTCAGCCGTCAGTGCGGTCGAAATGGATTTGAGAACGCTGGCGACAAAGACCGAAAGCAGTTCCTGCCCGCTTTGAGCAGGACTCGCTATCGGCGTCGCCGCGGGCGATGTCCCGCGGGCGATGTCCGTTTGAGGCACAGAGTCTCCAGCCCAGGTGGCCGTTGTCAGTTTTGGACAACAGTTGTTGGTGGGCATCGTGCCAGCTTTTTCCGTGCCCACTTCGGGCGGCCCTTGCCGTCGCCGCCGTCGCCGCCGCCGATAAAGTCAAGAGAATCAAGCTGGATTGTCAGAGCACGTCGGTGCAGTTGTGTTTGTCGGCATCGGGTTACCTCTTCGTCCCTTGCGGGGCTCGTCTGCGTCAAGCTGCCTGCTGACGCTGGGCACGCAAAACGATCTGGCATGCGGGAGCAGTGCCCCAACACGTGCGCAAAATGGTAAGTACGGGAGCTTGCGCCCCGGCTCTTACCGTTGCCACCGCCGCCGCCGCCTGCGCCACACCCCGACACCCTCGCGCCGTGAAGAGGTCGTGGCGGCAAGCTGTTGTCACCAAGGGAGCCTTCGCCGTGCTGGTCCTCTTCCTCTTCGTGCTTCGGGCTCCTCATCCTACAGTCGGGGCCCTGAAGGAGGAACCCTTCTCGTTGGGGAGGGGCTCCGCGTTCCTGAAGTGTTTCGCAGCTGGCCTCGGATGTTCTTTTTAGGTTTCCGACAGGAAATCGAAGTTTAACTTGTGTAATAAAGGGGCCTCGTTCCTTATTTGGGGTTCCGTAGGTCAAGGCCCCGACCGTAGTGTATTCGTCGTGCCGGGGGCCCCGGGGGCCCAGGCCCAGGGGCGCAGGCCGCCATTTGTCGCAGTGCACGCGCCGATCGGCAAGCCGCGCACCAAAGGTCACTCCTGGCTCTGACTTGGCATCGCTCGGACGTGTGCATTTTTCCTTCGGTGAGGACCATCGAGGAGCATCCTTGACCATTTGGCGAAAAAACACGCACGAAACCGAAAAAAGCACAGGGAATGGACGTCCGAGCGATGGCCAGCTGATCACCCTGGCGTGTGGCCGACCAGGCCTCCCAGAAGCCAGCAGGCGCGTCCGAGTCCGGCTCCGCGCCTGGGAGGAGTCGAGGGGCTCGCCGAGGCCTCTCCTCGAGCCTTCACCCCAGGGAGGTCCGCCACGAGGCCGAGGTGTACAGGCACAGGGACATGCTCGTCGGCCTCCGGCAGTGCTTTAGCCCGGCGAAGCCGCTTCCTACCTCTCCGCCGCGCGAAACGTCTCGCTCCCGCGTGGGGCAGCAATTTCCTTGGAAGTGCTGCACGTTATAGCATTTGAGCGTGATACACTCGCCCTCATACACCCGCATCCGCGGACGACTCTTCTGTGCACCGTACCGCGTTGACATCTCCCGAGGCGTAGTCGACCTTCGACCCAGGAATGGTACGGTGCATACCTTTGCGGCCCCTGGAGCGGGGATGAGCGGGGCCTGAAGGGAGTCCAAACATGGTACCGTGCATAGTCGCCGTTGTCGTACCGCACACGTGAGCGAGCGCACTGCGCGCGTGGGTCATTCGGCGCCGTCGGGTGCTGCGGAAATCGATGAACCGCATGAGAAATCGGCTCGAGCGGCAATGTTGCGCGCACACGGGAAGTGCTCTGTGCCCGCGTCGCGCGCACTCCGCACTTTGCTTGGGTTCCCCAGAGTTTCGCATAATTTGCCGACACGGGGGCCGCGCGAAAAAACAACACCGCGCGAAGTGTTTGTTGTTGTGGGCATGCGCACACACACATACACACTTGGCGGTTTGCGCGGATGTTATCTGTCGCGCCCAGGTTCCCTTGAGTTGAACGGATAATGAGAAAGCTACCTATATGTGCAGAACTATTTCGACGGAAGGACCCCACATGAGATTTTCCCCAAATAACATTGAATGGTATGTTGCTCCCATCGTACTTACGGGCAACATCCCAGAAATGAGTTCGAGCACCCGGAAAAGTGCCGAAAGAGTGTCGAAGCAGTAACGAAACAGTGTCGGACGAGGGTCTCCCAGGGCCCGACACGTGGAAACCTTCGGGTTTCGGTTCTTTCTTCTGGTGCTCAAAATTCTTTCTGGTGGTCAAAGCTAATGTAGGTTGGAACATCATAGATATAATGTAATATTACCGTCGTCTTGGCTCTTTCCCCCATCTCCTCGTCGCTCTTCTCTCTTGTGCCGCCCTGGTGGAGGCCATCTTCCCTCCCCCCGCTCTGCCTCCTCCTCGTCCTCCTGCTTCTTGGGGCGAGCTATTGGGATGACGAAGAGTACAGGAGTTTGGATCGCGAAGGCCTTAGAGTACACATTGCTCATTTCTAAGTATTCGAAAGTTCTTTGATTTTTTGGGGGCCAAGATCCTTCCATTTCTAATTGTTCTATCCTGGGCGTCTTCCTGACCACTAGGGGGCCAGGAACATTTAGAAACGAGCGCATTTTGAAATGAGCGCGATTAGAAATGAACGACGTGTAGGACCCATCAGACCTTGGTGGACACAGTTCTTGAACACGCTTCTGACTTGTTCCGCGTCGGCGATGGCACGCACTGCTTCGAGCCTGCGTCGCGAGCGACCTGTTGCAACCTTTTGCGATGAAGAAGTGCGCTGCGCCTTTCTCGGCGCTGATCCTCGTGCCCTTGTCAAGGAATACCTACTGTAGGTCATCAGATACCTCCTCCTGCCGCCGCCTGTTAGGTCGAGTTCCCCAGAACCGTTCCTGGCACTGCCCCCGTGGGGCCGCCCGGGAACCAACTTGGGAATGTTCCTCCTCCTCCTCCTCCTCCTCTTCCTCCTCCTCCTCGCTCTCCTCCTCCCCCTTCCCCCTCGGCCACGTTTGAAGGCTTAGCCTCGGGGAGGATGGGGGTATATGTCGTGTTGAGTTGCGCACGAGGCGCCAGCTCCTGCTTCATCAAGCTAACTCTCAGCTGCCGAATCACGGTTATCGACAATGTTCTAGACTAGTTACGGTATCGGTTTCGCATGTTATATGCGGACATGTGCATTATATCCAGATGCCGCTCGTGAACATGTGTTCAAAAAGTTTATTCAATAAGAGGTGCCCGAGATCCCCAGGTCCGTCTGCGGTTTTTACGCAAGCGGTTCCCCCCGTACGAGTGTCAGTTGCGTGACGCGTCGTTGAACAGCTACTCAGAGGCCCAGTGGCATCGCACATACCCTTGGACGACCAAGTTCGCGAACTCTAGGCATGAGTCAGCAGCAATGGGCCTCTGTCTTCGGCCAGGTTGGTGCCGCACCTCCCGCGGCTGCTGCAGGTGCCACCGACGGTGCTCAGGTTCGTAACCGACTGACCGTTGAAGACGGCAGCGTCGAGAAGAAGGCTGACTTAGCGTTCAAATTTGGTGTTATCAATGCTCAGCGTTTCTTCTCGAGGCGGCTTGCACGATTCAGTTCGCGCTCAGGGTCGCCGATCCCGTCTACAGCGCGATGAAGTCTGCCCGCGACAGCGAGTACCTTCCCCGCGTGTAAGGCCAGCAAGGACACGGTTTAGGCGCCCACGACAGCTTCATGTTCACGGGTGTCGTCGTGACTCAGATGCCGCGCGCCAGTCGTTACTGGAGCAACAGAGTGTGCTTCGTAAGTTCCTTGCCAACTTTGTGCCTGGCAGTGTACCCTCTCAGTTTCTGGTCAAGCTCTCTCGCATTGAGGAAATGTTTGATTCTAATGCGCGCAGGCTGATGATCGCGATCAGTGAATCCCCTCTCGAGGCCACTATCGCGCAGCTTTTAATAATCGCTTCTAGAGAAGAGGCCACTGTTTTCACGGGTCCGCACCCTGCTGGCCACTTCGAGCTTGAGGGGCAAGGTTTGTTTGTTCCCAAATAGTTGGAGATTCTTCGCGCAGCAGCTCGGACGATCTTCGGCCGGGCGCCGACTTCTGCCGAAAGGCGCCGTCGCTGGCGCCCTCCAGTTGTGGAGTGCCGAGGACGAGTTTTGAGGGGGGAACCCCACCGTTAGAGCCTCGGTGTCAGTGGAGCCTTACGCTACCTTACCTCCTGCTTCTTCTCCCTCATCCACCTCCTCCCCCGCCCTTCTCGCAAGGGCACGCAAACCGATTTTCCGTAGCGCCGTTGCCGCCGCGGCCGACATGGGCGCGATCTCTGATGGCCAGATCGTGAAACCGCTGGGGCAACCCCGCGTGCCAGGCCGTTGGGACAAACCCCGCAAGCCGCTGAGGCACGGGAGCAAGCCGATGGGACAACCCAGCAGGTCTCGAGCTAGTCGCGGCCGCGTTCAGGCGGGAGGCAGTGCGAAATCCAGTTCTGCCGCGAGTCGTCAGCACGTTCCTCATGCAGGCGGCGCGAGAGAATGACGTAGAGGTACAGCCACCATTGCTCATCCGACATGCCGGGGCGATCACATGCGATCGGCGTCCTCATCCCTGACGCAGTCAAAGGCGGCGCCTTTGCGCAGCGTCCGACCATGCGCAGCGTGGAATTCACACAGGACGCGCGCGTCAGGGTAAACCCCGAGCGGCGCACGACGTGCGGCCCCGAGCTCTGCCACGTGAGCCCCCGCTCGTTGGGTCTGAGCATGAGCAAGCTACTCGTTCGCGTTTCGGCTTCGCCGTCGTCGTCAGCGTTTTCGGCTCCCTGTGGCAAGCCGCCGGGCATTTCAGTGCTGCGACGTGCTCTTCCGAGCAAGTCGGACACGTAGGGAGGCGTCAAAACTGTGCGCATCAAAACCCCATAGGGAGAAACTCCCGCCCTAAATTTTTCCGTTCTCAAACGAGTCGCTTGGTTCCCGCTCGAGACTTCCTCGCCATTCATTCAGAGACGAGGCTCCCGCCCGAGACGTCTTTCATCTTCAAACGTCCGGGGCCCAACAGCGACGACAGCTACAGGAACCCGATGGCCGCTCGGATTAATAACCTGAACACCGGGCCCCTCTACGGAGGGGGGCTCCCGCTTGAGACTTCCTCGCAAGTCACACACAGACGAGGATCCTGCCTGAGACTTCTTCCAAGCTCAAGCTTGAAGGGGCCATTGGCGAAAACAATTACAAGATCCCGATTGCCTGGTCGGATTGGTAACATGAGTTGCGGGCTCCATAGGGGGGGGCTCCCTGTTGAGATTTCCTTGCAATCCACTCACAGACGACGCGCCTGGTTTAGATTTCTTCCGTACTCAAACTTGAAGGGACCCGAAGTACAGACAGTTGCAGATCCCGATTGCCTGGTCGATTTAGTAACAGGAGCTGCGGGACCCATCGGGAGGCGGCTCCCGTTTAAGAGTTTCTCGCAATTCGCTCACAAACGAAGTTCCCGCTTGAGATTTCGTCCAGATCCACGTTTGGAAAAGACCAACACGGATGACTGCTACAGGATTCCGGCGACTTGCTTGGATTGTTTAGCATGAGCAGCGGGTACTACAGGAAGGCCCCCCTTGCTTGAGATTTCCTCGCAACTCACTCACAGAGAAGGCTCCCGCTTGACATTTTTTGCGAACCCAAGTTTTACGGGGCCAAAAATTAAGAAGACAGTAGCAGAATCCTGGTGGCCCGTTCGATTCACGGACGTGAAGTGCAGGCTGGGCTCCCGCCTGCGATTTCCTCGCAATTCACTCATCGACGACGCTTCCGCTCGAGATTTTCTTCATAGTCAGGCTTGACGAGGCCAGCGGCGATAACACTTACAATATTCCGACGGCACGCTCGGATTAATTACATGAGCTGCGGGGCCCATAGTACGGGGGCTCCCGTCTAAGATTTCTTCGATTTCACTCACAGACGAGACTCCCACTCGAGACGTCCTCCATATTCAAACTTGTGGAGGCCACAAGGTGACGACAGCACACGTTTACGATGGCCCGTTGGTATGGGTCACATGGGTTGCGGGCCCCATAGGGAGACCCTACGTAGGATGTTCGAGACAGCCCAACGATTCGTTTTCCAGCGGTGTTCAGATGCTATGTCTGCGATGGTCTGTCGATGACTGCCCGGGATTCGAATGTGAAGTGGGACCTCATAGTGAGGGGCTCCCGTTCGAGACTTCTTCGCCATTCACTCAGTGCGTGTGTGTGTGTGTGTGTGCGTGTGTATTTGTGTGTGCGTGTGCCTGTTTGTTTGTGTGTATATGAGAGGGCGTGTGTGTATGTGGTGCGGTGTTGACATGATGATGATGATGATGATGATGATGATGATGATGATGATGATGATGATGATGATGATGATGATGATGATGGCCGGTGCTCATGGCGGGACGATGGTAGCGATAATGATGAGTGTGCGTGGGTGTGTGAGTGCGTGTGTGGTGGTAGCGGTGATGATGTTTAAGATGAGCATGTCGGCGATAGTCACGAGGACGATGGCGGCGATACTTGTATGATGATAATTGAGTGATGAGTTAATGTGAGTGTGTGAATGAGTGTGGATGGAGATGACGGTGATGATGATGATGAGGATGATGGGGATGATGACAGTGACGACAATGATGACAATAACGATGAGGTTGATGATGCTGATGATGAGTTTGTGAGCGCGTAAGTGCAAAAGTGCGTGAGTGGGTGAGTGTGGCAGAGAGTCGGGGAGGAGGAGGAGATCCTGCGCGGGGTGTGTGCAGAGAAAACAAGAAACCCACCTTGGATGTGGGGAAAAGAATCCCCCAACAGATTCAAAGTGTTGCTGACATGTCCTGGAAGTGTAAACGCCATCAAGAATTCATTCGGGGTAAGAGCGCCAGTTGAACGCGCTAATCTAGGATTAGCACTCCAGTGCGACAGTTGAAGCCGTGTTCCAGTTCTCATTGGACTGGTGGTCAAGGAGGAGGGCCGTTCGCATTCGCCGCCTGGTGCGCGCGAAAGACCCACACGAGGGTGGAATCATGCCCCACGCGCATTCCCGTGCGCCCGATGTAAGCATTGCCGCATAAGCTTGGGCCTAAAAGACCGAGGGCCAGGCAGAGGAGTGGGGGCAGCGAGGAGGAGGAGGAGCAGGAGGAAGATGGAGGAGGAGGAGGAAGTGGAGACGTTTGTGCTTCAATTCTGCAATTTGGGAACTCCATACGGGTTTTATGTGGCTGCTGGCGAATGTGGAGAAGGAGGATGAAGTTGGTATGAGGGGAGTGGGTCTTGGTCGTGAGGGGTCCCGGACCCTGGAGCTTTCTCAAAGGCCAGGCTCGCCATTCTGACTTAGCTTTTCCCCCATATCCCACGCAAGGACTTTCTGTTATCAGTGTGACCCCTCCGCCTCCTTGCCGCCTCCTTCTTATCACATTAAGATCGTTCATACTCAGATTCATCCCCAATCAGACACAGCCACACTCAGATTCACTCACACTCAGACTCACAAAGGTCAGTTACGCTCAGGTCTCATACCCACTGGTACTCAGATTCACTCTGACTCAGACTCACAGTGAGAACACTCAACTCCTGCGGCAGCCTGGTTATGTTAGTCAGAGGACAGTGGCCCCTGGTGGGGGGTAGGGTGACAAAAAAAAGTCATAGCACCCAGCTGCTCAAATCGGGCCATTCATATTCAGTCTCACTCATCCTCAGACTGACTCAGAGTCAGAACGTTCAGCTTAATCATACCCCGACTCACTCACTGACACAGACCTGCTCTCCCACAGACACTCACTCATAGACCTATACGACCACCCTTCGGGTGATAAAGAGGTTGTGGGGGGGAGAGGGGGGAACCAACATCTGACTCAATCGATCTCACTATCGATCTCACTCCACGGGACACCGCGGGACACTTGTCGATCTCATCATCGATCTCACTATCGATCTCACTCAACGGGACACCACGGGACACCACGGGCCACCACGGGACACCACGGGACACCGCGGGACACTTCTCGATCTCATAATCGGTCTCACTGTCGATATCATTATCGATCTCACTCAACAGGACACCACGGGACACCTCGGCACACCACATCGATCTCACTATCGATATCACTTTTTGGGACACCACGGGACACCACGGGACACCACGGGACACATGTCGATCTCACTATCGATCTTACTTTGTGGGACAACACGGGGCACCTCTGGGCACCACACCGATTTCAGTATCGATCTCTTTATCGACCTCACTATCGATCTCACTCGACGGGACACCACGGGACACCACGGGACACTTGTCGATCTCACTATCGATCTCTCTTTTTGGGACACCACGGGACACCTCGGGGCACCACATCGATCTCAGTATCGCTCTCACTATCGATTTCACCATCGATCTCACTATCGATCTCATTATCGATCTCACTTTTTGGGACACCACGGGACACCACTGGACACCACGGGACACCGCGGGACACCGCGCGCCACCGCGAGCCACCGCCAGGCGGGCGGGAGGGGGAGACAAATTTGTCTTGACTTCGCCCTAGCACTAGTAACGGCGGACACCACGGGACACCACGGGACACCGCGGAACACCGCGAGCCACCGCCGGACGGGCGGGTGGGCGGGGGAGAATCATTTGTCTTGACTTCGCCCTAGCAACGGCGGGTTCATTCCTCTCGCCTCGCCCGCACGCACGACACGAACGAAACGAAACGATTTCCCGGTTGGGGGTCCCCGATCCACTGCGATCTCACCCCCCAACCTCCGACTTACACACTCCGTTGGGGGTCCAATCTTCACCGCGACGTAGCAGGCGTGGCAATGGGGCACTCCAAGGAGGAGCCGCCAAGTGGTCTTACAAGCACCTGTTCGCGGCCAGATTGTATGGATTTCTCGGGCGGTTTGTTCGGTTCGTGTCTGGGACTCCGTTGCTTTTAGAACAGATCGGGAGGATGTCCCGAGCGAGGCGTTCGCGGTCATATTGTGGGGATGTCTCAGGCGGTTTGCTCGTGTGGTGGCGGGGACTCCTTTGCCTTGAAAGCAGATGGTGAGGATATCTCGGGCGAGGCGCTCGTTTTAGCACCCCAGGCGGGAGCCGCCAGGGGGTGTTGCCCAGGCCCGTTCGCGGCCAGACCGTGGGCATGTCTCGAGCGGTTTGCGCGTTTTCTGGCCGCGACGCCCTTGCTGTCAGAGCAGGTCGTGTCGCAGGCCTAGAGATTGACACCAACACCAATTTCGGCGGTGTGCCTCCACCGAGGGGAGAAGATCCCGACCTCGGTGATGGTGGTAAGATTCTGGCTCCCAAGGTGGCCGAAGTATTACCACCAACACCGAAAATCTAGGATCACCTTCCCCCTGTGGAGAGGAGGAGGAGGAGGAGGAGGAGGAGGAGGAGGAGGAGGAGGGGAGGAGGAGGAGGAGGAGGAGGAGGAGGTGGAGGCAACCCCCTGTCTTGGTGTTGGTGCCAATCCCCAGGCCTCCGTGATCGGGAGGCCGTCTCCGGGCGAGGCGCTGGCTCCGGCATCCCAAGAAGCGGCGCCGACGGGGGGGCGTCACACATTCGCCCGTCCGCGGCCAGCCTTGCGGAGATGTCGCGGGCGGTTTGCCTCGCGTAGCATCGCTCGGACGTGTGCGTTTTTTCCTCGGCGAGGACCATCGAGGAGCATCCTCGATCATTTGGCGAAAAAGCCACGCACGAAGCCGAAGCAAAAACGCAGGGAATGGACGTCCGAGCGATGGCGAGCTCGCTTCGTAACTGGACCGCCTCTGCTTTCAGGGCAGAGCGTGGGGATTTCTCGGGCGAGGCGCTGGCTTTGGTCCCCCCCCAGGGGGAGCCTCCAGGGGGTGCCACATTCGCCCGTTCGCGGCCGGATTGTGGGGATGTCCCAGGCGGTTTGCTCGTTCGTGGTTGAGATTCCTTTCCTTTGCTTTCAAGGCAGGCTGTGCGGATGTCTCAAGCGAGGCGCTCGTTTTCACATGCCATTGTGGAACCGCCATAGCGGTGTTTGTTGCGCAGGTCCGTTCGCGGCCAGATTGTGGGGATGTCTCGAGCGAGGCGCTCGTTTTGTGGCTGGAACTCCACTGCTTTCAGAGCAGGGCGTGCGGATGTCTCGAGCGAGTCAGACGAAGCTCTGGTTTAGGGATCGCTCAGTCGCCACAGGCTAATGTTCTCACATTCAGACACTCACCGACGGTAGCGCCAGGAACTGAGAAATACATGTCGCCGCGCCGTTTGTTCCGACGCGTGGCCTTACGTCTTGGGCCCTGGCCACCAGGGCGAACTCCGCCTCGGACGCGGAGGGCTTGCCGTGTGTTTGCCGCGGTGCCGGCGTCGTCTACTTGTGACGCGGGTTGCAGGGTTTGCCGTGGGTTTGCGGTGGTCGTCCACTTGCTTGGCATCGTTCGGGCGTGTGCACTTTATCTCGGCGTGGACCATCGAGGTGCATCCTGGATGATTTGGCAAGAATGCACGCGCGAAGCCGAGCACGCACGGGGAATGCACGTCCGAGTGGTGGCAAGCTTGGGCGTGCTCAAGACGAACGGCGCGGCGGCACATGGGGACCTCGGCGTGGAAGCACTGGCGGTCCTGGGGCCCGGGGAGGGCCCCCGAGGCCCGAAGCAAGAGGGGAGCCACACGTCCGCCGGCTCCCGCCCTCCATGCCCGCCCCTGCCTTCGAGACGAAGGGGCGAGGAAGAAGCGACGGCGAGCTGCTCTTGGGACGCCGGGGCCAGGCAGGGGTGAGGGCGTTGCGCCACGTTCGCTGGACCTGGGCTTGGACGTCTCCTGCCCGTGCCGTGCGCGCTGGGCCTCTGCCCCCCCCCCCCCGCCCTCTCTCCTGCCACGCTCCTCCCCGTGCCGTGCGTCCCCGTCTCCAGCGGGGCGCCTCTTCTCTCCTCTCTGTGCCGCGCTCGCGGGGCTCTGGCCTCTGCGTTCCGCCTGCTCCGTGCGTGCAGGGGTGAGCTGCCACGAGCGGCGGACCTGACCGCATCCGCGCCCTGGCGGTCAGGACTCCTGGGCGCGATCCCGCGGATGCGCGGTCGCACGGACACGTTCCGCGCGGGGCATCCGCGGGAAGCGCCCCGTGTCCGCGGGGTCGCGGCTCAGGGGTCCGGCCAGCGGGGCCGCGGATGCGGGTGTGTTTTTCGCGCTCCAGCTCGTGCCTCGCGGCACGGCGGCCGACGAGACGCCCTGCTTGAATTCCCCTCCTAACCGTGTCCTTTCTGGTAAGTCCTGCTCACCTGCGCTCCAAGATCGGAGATCGCGGCTCTATCAGGCTCCCACAGAGCTGGGGAACAACACGCACACACACACACACACACACACACACACACACACACACACACACACACACACACACGCACGCACACACACACACACACACACACGCCAATACCCACAGGGGGGTCGGAGGGAGGAGGGCTGGCTGTGGGTATGGGTGCGGGTTGTAAGACCCAGGGGGAGGCTCCCGATCGAGCGGGGACCCCCATCTGACAACACTCACCCATAACCCCCTCCGTCTCGCCTAACTATGAACAGTATATATATATGTACATGCATATATATATATATATATATATATATATATATATATATATATATATGTATATATATATATATATATATATATAGGCGCCGCCCTCGGGCTTTCTTGGCCTCTCCGCATGCGCGCGCCCCGACCCGCAGACGGCGATCGCGGTGCCGCCGCCCTGGGACGCTGGGCTTGCGCCTCGGCGCCGGCGCGGCCGCGGTCGCCCGGCCGCTGGTCTGGGCGCTCCGTCTGAGGTGGAGTTGCCTACGGTCGGGGCCCTGAAGAAGGAACCCTTTTCGTTGGGGAGGGGCTCCGCGTTCCTTGAGTGTCTCGCAGCTTGCCTCGGGTTTGCCTTCTGTTTCCGATCGGAAGCCGAAGAGTTTAACTTATGGAAAAAAAAAAAGGGGCCTCGTTCCCTTTTTGGGGTTCCTTAGGTCAACGCCTCGACTGTATGTCTTTCGGCTGCGCGTAAGACTCAGACATGCTCGCGTCGCGAAAAAATCAGGACGCACGGTTAGGTGTCATTTTCGGCCTCCAGGGGCCCTCCCCGGCGGCTGCCGTCCAGGCATGGGCTTCCCAGAATTGAGCAATCCGGGGAAGGCGACTTATGGGAAACTGGGGGCCCGCGGCGTGGTCACTACGTTTCCCGAAATTCGAATTCCGAATTGTGGGAAACTTGGACTCACCACAAAGGCTTCCCAGAATTCGAGCCTCTCATTTGGGGAACCGGTGGGCGGCAGTTTCCAACAATGCGGAAGGTTCCCCGTAATTCGAATTCAGAATTTAGGGAATCCAGGGGGGAGAAGCCGTTGGGGGGTTCGAATCATGGAGATCTGGAATCACCACAAAAAGGTTTGGGCTTCGTGGTGATGCCAGGTTTCCCATAAATCAGAATTATGGGAAACCTGGGATGACCACATAAATGGCGGGGTTGTCGTTGTGTTTCCAGGTTTCCCAGAATTCGAGCCCCTCATTTGGGGAACCGGGGGGCGGCAGTTTCCAGCAATGCGGAAGGTTCCCCGTAATTCGACTTCAGAGTTTAGGGAATCCAGGGGGGAGAAGCCGCTGGGGGGTTTGAATCATGGGAAACCTGGAGTTACCACAAAACATGATTTTTCGTTATGATTCCAGGTTTCTCATAATTCGAGTTCCAGGCTTCCTATTATCGAGTTACGGGAAATTTTGAATCACCACCGAAAAAAATGTTGGCTTTCCTGTTTATTCCAGGTTTTTCATAGTTAATTCGGAATTCTGGGAAACCTGGAGTCACCACAAAAAATGATTGGGTGTCGTGGAAATTTGATGTTTCCAAGCAGTTCGGAATTATGGGGGATTTGGAATGACCACACACAAAAAAGCTGTTTTCCTGGTGGTTCCAGCTTTCCCATTATTCGAATTCCAGGTTTACCATAATCGAATTATGGGGAACCTGGAATCAACTCAAAGAAGGTTTGGGTTTCGTGGTGATGCCAGGTTTCCCATAATTCTGAATTATGGGAAACCTGGGATGACCACATAAATCGCGGGGTTGTCGTTGTGATTCCAGGTTTCCCAGAATTCGAGCCCCTCATTTGGAGAACCGGGGGGCGGCAGTCTCCAACAATGCGGAAGGTTCCCCGTAATTCGAATTCAGAACTTCGGGAACCCAGGGGGAAGAAGCCGCCGGGGGATTGAACCATGGGAAACCTGAATCACCACTACACATGTTTTGCGTTGTGGTTCTAGGTTCCCCATAATTTGAATTCCAGGTTTCCCATCAACGAGTTCTGGGAAACTTGGAATCACCACAAAAAGTTGTGGTTTTCGTGGTGATTCCAGGTTTTCCACAATTCCGAATTATGTGAGACTTGGAATCACCACAAAACAGAAATCGTTTTCGTGGTGATTCCAGGTTTTCCAAAAATTCGAATTCCAGATGTCCCAGGTTTCCCGTCATCAAATGATGGGAGAATTGGAATTACCGCAAAAAAGATGCGCTCTTCGTTGTGATTCCAGGCTTCCCATACTCAGGAAGTATGGTAATCTTGGAACCACCGCAAAACAGGTATTGTTTTCGTGGTAATTCCAGGTTCCCCACCATTCGGAATCCAGGTTTCTCATGATCGAATTGCAGGAATCCTGGAATCACCAAAAAGGTGCGTTTCCCATAGTCAGGAATTATGTGATACGTGGAATCACCACAAAACAGGTATTGTGTTCGTGGTGATTCCAGGTTTCCCATAATTCGGAATTATGGGAAACCTGGAATCATAACAAAAAACGGTATTCGTGGTGATTCCAGCTTTCCCATTATTCGAAGTCCAGGTTTCCCACAATCGGAGTTATGGGAAGCTTGGAATCACCACAAAGAAGGTGTGACTTTCGTAGTGAGTCCAGGTACCCCATGATTCGGAATTATGGGGAACTTCGAATCACCACAACAAATATAGTTTTCGTTGTGATTCCAGGTACATTCAAGCCCCTTATTTGGGGAACCTGGGGGCGGCAGTTTCCCATAATGCAGCAGGTTCCCTGCCATGTGAATTCAGAATTTAGGGAATCCAGGGGGAGGAGCCGCTGAGGGGGGGGGGAGATATGTGAAACCTAGAATCACTACTACAAATGTTTTTGTTCGTGGCGATTCCAGGTTTCTCATCATTTGAATTCCATATTTCTCACAATCGAATTATGGAAAACCTTGAATCACCAAAGAAACAAGTTTTGATGTTCGTGGTGATTCCAGGTTTTCCATAATTCGGAATTCTGCGAAACTTGGAATGACTACAAAAAGATTTGGTTTTCGTGGTGATTCCATGTTTCCCATAATTCGAATTCCAGGTTTCCAGAGTCGAATTATGGGAAACTTGGAATCACGACAAAAAAAATAATGGTTTTCGTTGTGATTTCAGGTTCCCCGCAATTCGGAATTATGGGAAACTTGGAATCACCATAAAAATGGACGCGCTTTCGTGGTGACTCCAGCTTTCCCATTATTCGAATCCCAGGTTTCCCATAGTTCGAATTATGGGAAGCATGGGACCACAACAAGTAATTATCCTGGCGAAAGACCCAACCATATGCAGTTGTGAGTGCCGCAATTGTGAGTACCTTCTTCGGTGGCGCTCCCTATGGGGCCACGAACCGCATGAGGGGTATGCCGAAATATGGCGGGGTACACAACGCAAAGGAATACGATAGGTCAGATTACGAAAGAATGAACGCGGGTGAGCCAGAGCGCGAGAGAGTCTGAGTGTGAATGGGTCTGCGTGGGAGTGAGTATATTTGCATGAATGCGATCTTGGCTACGCCTAGTGTAAATGTATATGAATGTGAATGGCTCGAGCATGCCTGTCCGAACACTCGTGACACTGGGCGTGGCCGCCGCAGGCAGCTTCCGCGGGAACCCCGACGGCAGCGCCCGCGCGCCGCGACGCCCATGTCGGCACGCCCCTCACGGGGATCGCACCCGCTTCCGCCCCTTCTTTTCCCCCCTCTTTGCCTGCGCGCTCCAAAAATCCAAAGCTGCGGGCGCAGAGCAGCGCGGAGTCCCCGCGACGCGCGCAGGTCGCCGCGGAGGGGTCCCAGCGACGCGCGCAGGTCGTCCGCTGCGCGGAGCGCAGAGAGCTAGCCGGCCGGCTGATTGCGGGCAAGGCTCCGGCCGCTGGGCAGAGCGACGACGGGCGAGCGAGGCGCTGAGCAGAGCGCCGCGCGGAATCCCCGCGACGCGCGCTGGTCGCCCCGAGAGGGTCCCAGCGACGCGCGCGGGTCGTCCGCGGCGCGAGGCCGAACAAGTATGCGGGCAGTCGAGAGAAGGCGCGGCTCGGGGGGGGCGCTCCTCAGGTCAGGCCTCGCGGATAAACTCGGTGAAGCCGAGCTCCCTGGCGAGGGCCGTCGCCTCCCTCCTGCACCGCTTCGTGCGCGCTGCAAACTGCTCCAGCTGCTTTCGCAGGCCCTCCGGCGGTCCTGCCAGGAAGAACTCGATGCGCGGCGCCCGCATGAGCAGGAGGTCCTCGTGGCGCGTGGCGCGCGAGAGCAGCACATAGAGCTCCAGCCACCAGTCGTCGTCCTCCTGCACCACTGGGACCTTAGGTGCAGCTCCCTGAGGGGCCACGAAACGTGTGAGGGGTGTGCCAAAAAGGGGCGGTGGCGCCATGCGAGCTGCGCCACTTGGACCTCAGGTGGAGTTCCCTGAGGGGCCACGAAATCTGTGAGGGGTGTGCCAAAATGGGGCGGTGGCGCCATGCGAGCTGCGCCACTTGGACCGTAAATGGAGCTCCCTATGGGGCCACGAAACGTGTGAGGGGTGTGCCAAAAAGGGACGGTGGCGCCATGCGAGCTGCGCCACGTGGACCTTAGGTGGAGCTCCCTATGGGGCCACGAAACGTGTGAGGGGTGTGCCAAAAGGAGCTCCCTGAGGGGCCACGAAATCTGTGAGGGGTGTGCCAAAATGGGGCGGTGGCGCCATGCGAGCTGCGCCACTTGGACCTCAGGTGGAGCTCCCTGAGGGGCCACGAAACGTGTGAGGGGTGTGCCAAAATGGGGCGGTGGCGCCATGCGAGCTGCGCCACTTGGACCGTAAATGGAGCTCCCTATGGGGCCACGAAACGTGTGAGGGGTGTGCCAAAATGGGCGTGCGGGACGCATGCGGGCACACCCACTGGGACCTTCGGTGGAGCTCCGTATGGGGCCACGAAACGTGCGATGATGGCGACGAGGACAACGATGATGGTGATGACGACGATGATGGTGATGATGACGATGATGGTTATGATGGCGGCCATGATGTTGATGTTGATGACGATGATGATGATAATTAATGAGGATGATAATGATGATGATGATAATGATGACGATGATGATGATGATGACGATGAGGATGATAGGAGGGGAGAGGAGGCGGAGGAGGAGAGGAGGAGGAAGGAGACGCGGGGCACCGTCTCTTCAAAACGAGGACCCAACACCACAGGATGGTTGGGAATTAACCCTCCCAGGGGTTCCCAGGCAGTCGTCCGGCCATGGTTTCCCATAGCCGGGCGACTGCCCTCGCCGGGCCCCGGGGCCGTCAAGAAACGATTCGGGACGAAAACCTGGTCCTTGGGCAATGGACGGCACTTCCGGGGACTCCGCCTCGAAAAAGTCAGGGCAGCGCATGTCTGGGGAGCGACCCTTCGCCAGAGTGGCCTTTCGGTGCGGGCCCACAGGGGTCCCGCCAGCACTGGCTGGCGCGCTTGGGCTGCGTTGACTTGGCCTCCCCCGCGGCCCCCCAAAGCTGCGCACCAGTGGTCTCTCTTGCCCGGGGTCACTCCTGCGCGCGCCCGTATCTGGCAAGAGAAGACAGCGGCCCGCCAAGTGGGGCGTTCCAGAAAGGTCCTCGCCTGAGAGGACCGAGGGAGGTGCCATCTCTTTCTCTCTCCAGAAGGCGGCGGAAGTAAAGCGGGGGCGCCTCCGCCGGCGGAAGCCAAGGGGAGGCCAGCAGAAGCGGGCGGAAGTAAAAGACGTGCCCCCAAGAGATGACAACATTTGGGGTATCAGGGTTTCCAGAACCCGCTACGTGGCTCCAGGTAGCTACAGGCCCCCCGCGAACTTTGCTGGCCCCTGGGACCGTGGTTTAGGATGTAGCTCATGGGAGGTTTAATTCAGCACGGGGGCCGGTATATCCGTGGTCGGGCGCAATCTGGCAAAGTCTTTCGCAACAGGCTTAATCCCTGGCTCTCTCTCTCTCTCTTGCTTAGTCTGGCTTGATGTCTTTGTAGTCGTGCCTCATAGCTTATAACTGTTCTTACGAAGAGCTCCCGCCCTCCGTGGTTCGTGAATCTCCTTATCTCTCTCGTCTTCCGTAGCCGGTTTGGCTCGGGCAAAGTTATTTCGTGAAGTTGTCAGGCTTTGTTACAGCGTCCGGCCCTGTGCTGACTTCCGCTATCACTGCTGGGTTTGCAGAGCCTCTGTAAAATCACAAGGTCGAGCTCGCCCTACTCTTGTAGTGGTAGGATCGCGGTGCCATAGATGATACTGTGCTTCCGCTCGGACATTCGGCGAAGCTTGTATAAATCTGGCTTGGTGGGCAACTGCGTACAAATATGCGGCATTGCGTTGCCTGTTCATGCGCATGCTTCGGGTGCTTCTTACTGGCAGTGTATTCTTGGGTCTTCAGCAGCATTGGCAGCATACATATGCAAGTCTGCAGGCTTAGAGATGTTGACAACGTGAACGCAGAGCTAGCTGCTTGGGGTGCGGTTGACCAGTTGAACGAGCTCATTGCGGCAGAGGCGCGCGTGTTTGGAAATTGCGCAGATCCAGAACTCTTGCAGGATGGCAGCGACTCGAAGCCGTGCATGGTGTTACAGAAGTTCCCGTACAACTTGACCGAAGGTTTCTAGACAGCTTCTCTTCTCCTTCTTTCTCTTCCTGCTCCCCTTCCCCCCAGGCTCCTGCTCCTCGAAAGGTTTCTGGACGGCTGTTTTTGAAGACTTCAGGATGGACCCGTCTGTCGTCGTGCACACTATGGAAGCTAGGTGCAGCGCCGAGCGGCAGTGGAACTTTGTGCTGAACGCTACCGTTCCTCGGGTGCAGGTGCGGGCGGGGAAACAGTCACACCTACGCCTCCCGCCCCTCGATCCCATGCTCCACCCCTCTCTCTCCCCTGCCTCCTGCTCTCTTCGCTCCCTTCCGAAGGTGGGAGGCAGAGTCGTTCGGCGAGTGCCTCTCTTTGGGGAGAGCGTTGCAGACTACATGTGCACGAAGACCGCGAAGTGCCTCGTTGACACGGCTCTGTTCTACCCGAGCGGCTTCCGCGTCAGCCTGTCGAGCACGCTGGCCTGCGCGAACGGGACGGCCGGCCTCGTGATAGACCCTGGGGCGGTGGAGCCCGCGCATGCCCGCCTCCGCGAGAGCGGGCAGTTCTCGGGACTGGAGGCGTGGCTCGCCTCGCAGGGCATGAGGTACGTGAACGGGCGTCTGCCCTGGGTCTTGAAGAGAGCTAGGGGGCCACATGCGAACCCTACCCCATACCCCCGAGGGGGAGGGTGGGCTTACTTCGCTCGGGAGCTCCCGCACGAAGTGAAGCCCACCCTCCCCCTCAGAGCCGGTTGGGGGGTAGGGGGTAGGGTTCGCACTTTGGCCCCCTGAGAGCTTTCCTCGACAAGCCGCTGCCTGTCGGGGGGCCGCTCCGGCAGCTCTGCGATGGCGACAGCCTGCTCCAGGTGCTCGGCGGCCAGGGCGTCGAGGCCCGTGCGGCGGTCGAGGCTCTGCAGTGGTCCCCTGCGGCCGGCCTCCTCTTTCTCGTCCTCGGTGCCGGTGCCCTCCTGCGGGGCCAGCGCGCGGCCGCTGCAGGGCAGACGGCGGCGCACCCGGGCTACGTCCGCCTGTGACGCTCCTGGCGGGGCCGCCACGGCGCCGCGAGGCCCAGTGGGCACCGCGGCTGGCAGCAGAGCCGGGCGGCAGGCCGTCGGTGCAGCTCGCAGGCACTGGCCCCCTCCACGGGGCGCGGGGGGGCAAGCGGTGGCCTCGTCGGCGGCCTGGGCTCAGAGCCTGGCCGCGACGGGTTTTTTGGCAGGGCCGCGGCGGCGCCGGGCGGCCCTTCGGGTGCGGAACCTGGCGGCCGTCGGCGCAGATGGGCTCATCGCCGGCATCGCATGGCCCGAGGCCGGAGTTCACGCACCGCCGTCGCGGACCGAGGGGGCGCTGCGCGCCAATCAGTTGCTGACGCGCAGCATCGCGCTGCTGGGGGGCGGCAGCATCGCGCTGTTGAAAAACGGGAACGAAAGTGACGAGTGCAGTTGCCCTAGCTCTCTACTCTTTGCGCTCTGCTTTCTGCTCTCTGCGCTCGAAGAAGGAAAACGCCATAAGCATAATTATAAACAGTTGGCGCTCCGCGAGGATTCCTGGGATCCGCGCTGCGCCCCCACATGCGGCGCCTCCGGCACCGCCCCTGACGCGCTCCGCGCGCCATGGAGGGGGTCCAGCGCAGATCCAAGAAATCCGCGCGGAGCGCCAAAAGTTCACGTGCATGGCCTTGATTACTCTTCTATGCTCTCTTATCTCCGTTCTCTAGTGCCTACTCCTTTGCCCTCCAGCATGAATATTATCAGAGTTACACCCTCCTTCAAACCCGGCCGGCCTCTGACCGCGCAACAGCATTCGGCCCCGTCCTTTTTCCTTTGCGTGTCTCAGATAGTGTCTGGACCCATCCCATCCCACATGCAATGCTTAACACCACTCGATGCGCACCCCCATCTAGCCCAGGCCCTTTTCCATAGCACATGAAATCATGCAGTGGGCGTCTTTTTGATCCGATGTGCCATTCCCGATGTATTTCCGGGATAGCTCCCTGAGAGCTCAGAGGGCTTCAGCTTAGAGGCCGGCAGCGCAGGGTAGCCCCGGAGCTCTTTCTGGCGCTGGTCGAGACACCCCGCAGCGAGGCGGTTGAAGTTGCAGCGTGTTCCAGACGCGTTTTCCTCCTCGTTCCGAATACGCTTGCCGCAAGCCTTTCCACAGCTCCTTCGAAGATCCTCCCGGGCTCCTGCGAAGCCTTTTTCTCCAGCTTGCAAGGTCCACAGACATCATTTCCAGCGTCCTTGCATGTGTCTCCTGGGGCCTTTCGCAGGGCTTGGATTGCTCCACCATCCTGGGGTTGAGCATGCTTGAACGCCACAAGTTCTCAACGCTTTGCGTATCCCCATCAGCTCATGCGGAAGCGTTGCCCAGGCCAGCTGCCAGATAAGCATATCAGTGAGCCAGGGAGGCTGACAATAGTGAACTGAGAGACCTCTTGAGGCCTATTGGAGGCCTCTTGGAGCTCTCTCAGAGCCCTTTTGCAAGCCACTGGGGCTCTCAGGGCCTTCTCGGGGAGACTCTCGGGCCCTCGGAGGCCATCGAGTAAAGAACGGGGTCGGCGCGGATGAGCGATGCCCACAGAAAGCCCGGGATGCTGCCTTTAGGCGCGTCTTGGCACTCTTGGGCGACATTCGGACAGTCTTGAGGCATCGGACGCCCCTCGGACGCAAAATGGCGAGAAGGCAAAGATCATACAACCCTCGTCAAAATTAACCTCAAAATGGCGGGCACGCCCCTTCGATGTCGGCGCGCCCCTTCAATGTCGATACGACGCCCCTTCAATGTCGGGGCCAGGGCAGATGTGGTGTGACCGGGAGCGACTCGAAAATTCAAAGATGACCGACATTGGAGGGGCGGCGCATACAAGTACATCGCACTCATCGGCACTCGGTCCGATATCTCCCACAATCAGTTCAGCTACGTGAGGCATTTTTGAGGTTATTTTTGACGAGGGTTGGCCGCGCGTAATGCCTGCGAGGGGTATGACGGCCACGCGGATGTGCAGTTCGGCCTTCCAGACAGCCTCAGGATTCCTCTTAGATTTCAACTTTGGGTATTCTGCTCGCTTGCGTTCAGACACACGCTCATGCATACTCACTCTTCCACGATCACTCCCGCCCACGCCAGCACACGCCCAGGCCCACTCATATCCCAACACCACTCGCGTCCAGACCCAACTGGTCTCGCCCTGCGCAGGGGCTCACTCGCACGGAGCCACTCAGACTCCCTCCGCCCCGCGCAGGGGCTAACTCGCACAGAGTCACTTGGACTCCCCACGGGGTGACACCTGCCGAGGGCACGCGACAACCGCCCTCCAAGTACCTTCAGCACTCTGGGAGGCCCCGAGGCCCCCACTGGGATCCCCACCGCCTGTCTTGCCGCTCGGGCCGTGGCGTCGGTAATCCCGAGTTGCTGAAGGCCCCAGGGGGGGTCTTCGCGCGCCCTCGGCGGGTGTCTACTGGAAAAAAGAACGCAACATTAAAAATTCTAACAGATGCGAGAGCGCGCGAGCGCGCTTTCTTTGGGGCAGCGACGCCAGTAAGAGCGCGGGGGCAAGGGTTTCGCGAGTGGGGCGGGGTTCGAATCCTCAGAGAAACCTGAGCCTGTCTGTTGGTGCCATTCCCCTGAACTGAAATTCGAAACTGTCTGGGCTGGCAACTGGCGCGTCGATGATGATGCCACTGCTGCTGGTGGCAATGACGACGATGGCGACGATGATGAGGCAAGCGAGTCCGATGATGACGCTTTTTCCAGCTCGGTGCTTCGTGCGCGCGCCTGGAGGCTTCGCCTCCCAGACGTCCTGCGCCCACTCCTTCTGCGCGTGGCACAGGTACCATAAGTATTCCGCCCTGTTCGCATTCACCCACGCAACGGCGCGGTGCAAGCGACGCAGGAAAACTGGGCGAGGCTCCGGCTTCGCCGGCATCGTGCCGTCCATTCGTGCCTTCACTTCGCGCCAGGCCACCTCGATGGGGTTGAGGTCCTGGCTGCACTTCGGGAACTCCTCCAGGAGGTGGATGTTCTCGTCCTCCAAGGCGTCCTGGGGCTCGTCCGACCACAGACAGCGCTCGTGGTCCTGCACCAGGAAGACGCGCGTGGCTCGGGAGTGAGCCGCGTCCAGCCACTCGCGGAACTTGTTCTCGATGATCCAGGTGTACCACTCCGCGTTCATGACCTCGCCCTGGGGCAGCACGTAGACGCAGAGCATCCCGGCGAAGAGCAAACCCCAGATGCGCACGCAGCGCCCCTGGGCCTTCGCATATGAGGAAGGACCAACGCAATCCTGGTAGAGCGCGTCGTGGCCATCTGCTGCCCGCCACACGTGAGTTCCAAGGGCTGCCCGCCCCTTGTCCAAGTGCTCCTCGGCCGTGCGCGCCAAGTAGAAGGACGTTCCGTCTGTGTACGCCCACCGCGAAAGCATGGCCGGAGTCTGTGACACCGTGAATACCACCCACGCCAACCTGGCCGCCATGTGCTCCTGGGACAAGAGCGTCTTCCGCCGGCGGCGCAACCAGCGCAATCCAGCTTCCCGAAGGCGCCTCTGCACTGTGCGGACGCCGACTTTGCGGGCCGCCTTGATCACCTGGCGGACGTAAGTGGCGGTCACGACGGCGCTGCCGCGCATTTTGTGCACCAGCTTGGAGATCTCCCTGTCGAGGGTGCCGAGCGTCTCCCGGGGCCGCCCCGGGCGCCCGCTCGAGGCGCCGTCCCACGCAGACCCGCCGTGGGCCTCGGCTTTCTCGATGGTGTCCTTGACGACGTTGACGGACGGGAAGCTGCCGTCGCACTTCTGCACCGAGGCCGCGATGTCCGTCATGGTCATGCCGGCGAGGCTGCCCATGTAAATCATGCCGCGCTGGAAAGGCGTCAGCCGAGCGTGCGACGCCTTCGCGGCGGCGCGGCCGCGCGCAACGCGGCGGGCCACCATGGCCCCGCGCGGGCCGCCGCGCGGTGGAGTCCCTGCGCGAGGCGAGGCTTGCTTGAGCAAAAAACTGCTGCGGGCACCGCATCTGAGCCCCCCCAGCGACGTCGTCTCGGCAGACATGCATCTGAGTTGTAAATTTACAGCAAGTACGGCCCCCAGGGGCGTTCTGTATTGTTTTTTACACACCAAATGGCCCCGTAGTTGTTATGTAGTTGTTTGCTTTTTAATAAGAAAAATTTTTCTATTTGAAAAGCCAACAACTACATAACAACTACGGGTCCATTCTGTGTAGCAAAAAATAAGGTCCGGTGGCTCAGGCGGCTGTAGTTGCTGTGATTTACACTGAAGACGGCCTTGGGCGGGCGGCGGCGGGCGGCGGCGGAGGCGGCGGCGGCGGCGACGGCGGCGGCGGCGGCGGCGGCGGTGGCGGCGGCGGCGGCGGCGGTGGAGGCGGCGGCGGTGGCGGCGGCGGCGGCGGCGTGACGACGGTTTTCTGTTCGTCGCGTGCGTCAGTCACATGCCCCCCAGGAGGTCCGCTTTCAAGCGGTCGAATTCTGCCTGCTCGAGTGCGCCGACGTCTAACAGGGTCTTGGCTTGCGCTGGCTTTGCCACGCAGTCTGCTGCGAGCCGCGCCCTCTTGGCGGCGGGCTCCTCGTTCTGGGCAGCGGAGGCGGCGGCGGCGACAGGTCCGGGCGCTGGCGCGCCGCCAGCCGGGGCGTTGCCTGCTGGGCCGTCCAGGAAGGCCTTCCCCTCCAAGTACAACCGGGCAGAGCAGTGGGGGCAGACCCGTTTCACCTCCTGGCGCATCTCTGCGGGGATCTCCTGCGGAAGCCAGAGGTACTTGATGCGCTTGCGCATCTGCGCGATCTCGTTCACCACCTCATTGTTGTACCTCTTGAGCGTGACCTCGCTGGGGCTCGTCAGGAAGACCGGGGCGTCTCCTTCGAAGACAGTGTTCCCGCCCCGCTGCTTCGGCACCGCTACCTTCACCGGCGACCCCTCTAGGAAGTCCTTGAAGAATGCCCATGGCATCCACTCGGGCGCTTTCGAGTCGTACTCGAAGTCGTTCAGGAAGACTACCTCCGCGGTGAGCAAGTCCTCCAGCTGGTGGGAGCCGCTGTCGGGTCTTTCGTAGCACTCGAAGAGGCCTCGCAAACCCTTCAGCAAGAAGCTCTTTCCGCAGTCCGGCGGCCCCACCAAGCAGATGTTCCTCTGCTTGGCCCGGCCTGCTCTCATAGCCCCCAAGACCTCCCGCTGGAAGGGCCCGTCCAGTGAGTTTGCCCGAAGCACTTGTTTCATCATGCCGAAGCACCAGCCAGGGCTCGAGCACGAGCAAGTCTTCTTCGAGACGAACTCCTCCAGCAGCTGCTCGCGGGTCAGAGCTGCGCGCCGCAGCTTTTCCTTCGAAGCCGCAGCCTGGGCCACCTTGGCCAGGGTTGCCCGGGCGTCGTTGTCCACAAGGTACGATAGCAGCGCCCTGTCGCCCTGCTCGTTGAGCTCGGTGGCCCTCGCCCAGACCTGGTCGCACGTGCGCAGGTTGTGCTCGACGCACGTGTCGTAGAAGGCTAAGTTGGTCATCCGGACTTTCCGGACGAAGCCTTCGCCCTGCAGCCGGCGAGGGGCGACCTGGTTCACTGGCGTCGGCGTCCCGGCTTTGTGCCACTGCACGAAGTCCGCGTCCAGGCCGGACTCCTGCTTGTGCTCGGAAGCCACCGTGCCGTAGATGACCCCCTCCTGCCACGTCTTGATATTCCTGCCGAACCCGACGTGGATCCGATGATGCTCAAGCAAACGTTTGGCGACTGGCAACCACCTGTACTGCTGGTCACACCGAACGAGCAGGTTCAAGTGCGGGCGGCCATCCGCGCGCGGCTCCAAGAAGCATATCGTCTCCACGACGTCCAAGTCGCAGTGGGCATGCGCTGCCACGCACGCTTCTCTGAAGGCTTCTCTGGTGAAGTCGTTCGGCTTCTTGATCCCCTGCGCTGCGACAGTCTCCTCGGAGGGGCAGGCCACGCACATCCAGTAGACATGCTGCCCGTTATGGCCGGGCCCGCGCTGGGCGGGGCCGTCGAGGCGGGGGGCCGCCATGGCCTGGCAGGCCCAGAAAATCCTTAAGCCGAAATGGGATACGGCGCGGAGGCGAGCAGAGGAGAGAGGAGAATGGAGGGAAATGGAGGTGCGGGGGCATCGTATGGAGAAAGCTGGAAGTCCGAGCATGGGATCGGGAGAACCTGCAATGATCCGCGTGGAAACGAACAACCCTCGTCAAAATTTACCTCAAAATGGCGGGCACACCCCTTCGATGTCGGCGCGCCCCTTCAATGTCGATACGACGCCCCTTCAATGTCGGGGCCAGGGCAGATGTGGTGTGACCGGGAGCGACTCGAAAATTCAAAGATGACCGACATTGGAGGGGCGGCGCATACAAGTACATCGCACTCATCGGCACTCGGTCCGATATCTCCCACAATCAGTTCAGCTACGTGAGGCATTTTTGAGGTTATTTTTGACGAGGGTTGTAGTAGTAGTTCCCCCTTACGTGCTTGAAAGAGCCATTGGCTTCGGCCGCACCGCTGACCCCTTGGGACCTTCTTGGGCCGCCTTCATGTTGTCTTGAAAGTCGCTGGGGCAGCATTGAGGACCTTTCGGGGCCGTTGTGGGGCCGCCGTCATGGTCCGTCTCGGGGCCGTTTAGGGCATCCAGGGGCCGTCTTGGGGCTATATCGGGGATGTCCTGGCTTGTCTTGAGGCCATCTTGGGTTGTCTGGGGTCCACTTGCGGCCGTTTTACAAGCATCTGGGGGGGGGGTTCTACCGGCCGTGCCGCGAGCTTGGAGGGCAAAGGGCGTTGTCCTGGCTTGGTCCAGAGATCCAATGCGCGCTGCGGCGTTAGACAATTTCATGCGTCACCCGTTCCGTGATGCCACATCCATGTTGCTGGCATGTGGCTGATAGGTACGATGCGTCACCCTGCCAGGCAGAAGCCCGCCCCGCTGCGGGGAAGGTGGACAAGCGCCGCAGCGCCGGTTTGTGAATTTTCAAGGCAGGCGTTGCGGCGCTTCCCCGCCGGCTGTTCCACATCTTCTGAAGACAGGCGGACGTCGCTGCGAACCAGTACGCGGCGAAGGGCGTTGGAGAGAAACTCCGCAGGAAGTGCGCCTCGAAGAGAGGAGCGCGCGGAGCAAGGCACAGCCAGCGGCTGAGGAGGCTAGCGCAGTGAGCGCGGCGTGGAAGCCGCAGCAACTCGCGCGGACCTTTGTCTGCGCAAGGTGCCCCAAACGGGTGAACGGGCCCAGGGGATTTTTCGCGGACGCGACGCAGCAAGTTCCATTCAAGGGGGCACCTCCGTGCCACGCCGCGCGTACCAATGTGCAACACCAAACCTGAACATCCACATGTTCGGCATGCCCGAGGCCGGCGGATGGGACCGAATCGTCCAGTACCGATTCCGAGGTGTTTGAGGAGAAGCCAGCATGAACAGTTTGTGGCCAAAGGAACGCCTGTAGCGCGTAAGGAGTGGAAATCCGCGGAGCATCCGGAAGTGTTGGAGTGCGCAACATGCCCCTTGAAAACGGACGGATCAACTCCGACGTTCACAGATGCGAAGCATCTGTCGAGGCGCCAAGAAGGGAGTCAGTTTGACCGACGAGGTGGCAGTTCCAAAAACCTTTTTGGAACAGCGAATCCGAACCCCCCGTGAAGGGGGGGGTAGGGTAGTTTTCCCCCCGGGCCCCCCAAAACAACCTCCTCAGGTAGGGCTTTGGATGGGCTGGAGAGGTTCTCCCCCTTTCCCACCCTTTTGAGGGATGTTTCTGGAGGGTATCCCCTTCCGGACCCCCACAAAAATTCTCCAGGGGGGCTTTGGATCCCCCCATAAGAAAACATATTAAAGAGGGGTTGAAGTGTTTTCCCCGCCAGACCCCCTTCACGATGTTAGGGAGGTCTCCCCCTCACCGGACGCCCTCCTCCCCCCCGCCCCACCCCGCCCCACCCCACCCCTGGGCGGTTCTGGGTGGGTTGGTGGGGTTCCCCCTGGACCCCCCCAGACCCTCCTAAGAGTTTTTTGGGGAGAGACAGGAGGGGTTCACATCCCACGCCCCCCAAACCAAAGTTTCCCTTCGTCCTGGACTACGCAAAAAAAACTGTCAGAGGGATTTTCTGGCAGGCTTGGGGAGCCCCCCCAGGGCTCTCACACTAAAAATGCTCTCAGGTTTTTTGTTGGGGGGAGTAGGGGTTGTTCCCCCCTGGGCCCTCCCAAAACCGCAGCGGTTAGCGAGGTGTCCCTTTCCCGGACCCCCCCCCCCACCACCCCCCTTCAGGGGGGGGGTGAAGGAGGTTTTCTTTCAGACCTTGCCCAAAACACTGTTCAGGGCAGCCTTTTGGGGCTTTCCTCTAGGACTTTTTGAAAATACCTTCTGTGTTTTTTTTGCTGAGGGGGGGGTTCGAGTGTTTTTTCCTTCCGCACCCACCAGGAACCTGTCTCAGGGGTGGGTTTTGTGGGTTAGGAGGTTTTCCCTTCCGACCGCCCCCCCCCCCCCCCCTCAGAATCCCAATCCTGTGTTTGTTGCCCCCCCCTCCCCCCAATACCCCGCAACTAAAACCCCCTAGGCCTTTCTGGGGTTAGGGAGCTTTCCCCCCCAGAAAAGGGGGAGTAAGAGAGAAAAAGAAAAATAAAAAGAAACCGAAAAAAAGGAGAACAGAAGAGAAAAAGAGAAACAAAAGAACAAAAGACAAGAACCTTTAGCGACACGCGGGACACTGAAGAAGGGACGGACAGAAAACGGGAAAAAAGGAGGAACTGTGTGTAAGGAAAGACAAAAAAGAAAAACCGATCGAGAACCGAATAAATAGACGCGAACGAATCTTGTCCTGATCCCCCCCCAAAAACCGATTCCAAAAATTATTCACTGCGTGGGGATCCCCATGTGTGCATCTCCTTGCTGGCGCTCCCTTGGTGGTGGGACTCGGTGAGGACGAATCTGGATTTAAGTGTGACTGAGCTGCCTCTCTCTCTGCTCTCTCTGCTCTCTCTGTCTCTCTCTCTCTCTCTCTATCTGCCCTCTCTCTGTCTCTGCCTCTCTTTCCCTGCCTCTCTCTCTCTCTCTCTCTCTGCCTCTCTCTCTGCCTCTGTCTCTCTGCCTCTCTCTCTCTCTCTCTCTGCCTCTCTCTCTGTGCCTCTCTCTCTCTCTGCCTCTATATCTGCCTCTCTCTCTCTCTCTCTCTCTCTCCTCTCTCTCTTCTCTCTATTCTCTCTCTGCTCTCTCCTCTCTCTCTCACTCTCCCTCTCTCTCTCTCTCGCTCTCTCTCTCTTCTCTTCTCTTCTCTTCTCTTCTCTTATCTTCTCTTCTCTTCTCTTCTCTTCTCTTCTCTTCTCTTCTCTCTCTCTCTCTCTTTCTCTCTCTCTATATCTCTCTCTCTCTCTCTCTTCCCTCGCTCTCTCTCTCTCTCTCTTCTCTCTCTCTCTCTTTCGCTCTCTCGCTCTCTCTTGCTCTCTCTCGCTCTCTGTCGCTCTCTCTCGCTCTCTCTCTCTCTCTCGCTCTCACTCGCTCTCTCTCGCTCTCTCTCGCTCTCCCTCGCTCTCTCCCGCTCTCTCTCTCTCTCTGCTCTCTCTCTCTCGTCTCTCGCTCTCTCTCTCTCTCTCTCTCTCTCTCTTCTCTTCTCTTCTTCTCTCTCTCTCTCTCTCTCTCTCTCTCTCTCTCTCTCTCTCTCCGCTCTCTCTCTCTCTCTCTCTCTCTCTCTCTCTCTCTCTCTCTCTCTCTCTCTCTCTCTCTCTCTCTCTCTCTCTCTCTCTCTCTCTCTCTCTCTCTCTCTCTCTCTCTCTCTCTCTCTCTCTCTCTCTCTCTCTCTCTCTCTCTCTCTCTCTCTCTCTCTCTCTCTCTCTCTCTCTCTCTCTCTCTAGTCTCGGCTCGAGAGTGCCCAGCACTCAGACCGCAGCCGCGACGCGAAGCGCCCCGCCTCGGAGTCAGACTCCCAGGCCTCGCGAGACCGGAGGGGTCCCAGCAGGACCCTACTGATTCGCGTCACCTCTCCTCACCAGAGCGCCCGCAGCAATGGCCCCCAAGAAGCCGGAGCGCCGTCGCTCTTCTAAGCAGCCTCCGAGTTCCCGTCCCACGCGCCCTGCTGCCGAAGGGTCTCTCCTTCAACGCAAGCAGGACTGCATCGCAGCGTTCAAGCAAGCGGGGTCTGACCGCCCCACGGCCGCATACAACGGGCTTGCCGAGCTGAACGCGGACGAGCTCCAGGCAACGTACGACATGCACAAGTCCAACACGAAGAAGCTTGGCAGCGCCCTGATCCGCATGTGCGCCGCCAACCAGATCAGCTACACGCTTGATCATCACCAGCGCAGCAAGCCTAAGCGCATTGGCGGTGACACATCACACCCACCAGCGGGTTCCGCACGTCTTCAGGCTGCGGACACCCAATTCATCGCCTTGGACCCGGCCTTTTGGAAGGTCCCTGTCCTCGCCGAACCCACATCACCTGACGACGGCAAGACGTACAAGCCCAGTATCAGCCTCCACGACTACGAGAGCGGTGAACGGCTGCTGCAACACCACCTCGAGCAGGGCAAGCGAGCCACGGGTCAGCTCGCGATTGCTGTCATGGGCCCAAAAAACGACAACTACGTCGGTACCGAGCTCGCCGTCCCCGTCCTGAAGCGACACCCCAAGGCGCCCAAAGTGGTTCACACGCACGTCCCCGTGACCGTGTACCAGCTGGGCACCAAGGAGGTCGCCTGCACGGAAAAAGTAGCCGTCGCCACCATCGACCCTGCCGACCACGTATGCTGGATTCGGGCGACCATACATGAAACCGAGGCCATTGCCGCAGTCCCCTCCATGCATCAGGCCTTCGAGGACCAGTTCTCGGGAGGTGCCCCCGTGAACGGTGGTCCACGCGCCAAGGGCCCTTTTCGAGGGGACTCCGCTCCACAGGACAAGGCGCGCCAAAACCAAAAGCACAGGGAGTCCAAGAAAGACGCTCGCCGCCAGGAGCTCGATAGTCAGCTTCAGGACACCTTCAAGGCCCTCTTCCACGGCAACTTTAAAGCCGTCACCATCCTCGAACCCTGCAAAAGCCTAGGCAGGTTTGGATCGGGCGTCGGAAAGAGGTCCCTGGCCGCCACCTTCGGCGTCAAGCGGTCGACAAGGTCCTGGCGGGATCAGGGCAACTCGGTGCCACCTACGACCTCAGCAACGTAGGTGCAGACGAGCCCACCGCTGACAAGTATCAGACCGTGTGGTTCCCTGAGGACCAGCCCATCACGATGGCAGACGCGTTCCAGAAGTCGGTGGAGTTCAAGGCCCTGGGAGTCGTCAGACACGGCAAGTCAGGTCTACTGGGGATCCGTGTTCCACGGGGGTCAGACGCCGCCAAGGCTGCTGCTGTCAGCATCCGTGGATGCGAGGCTACCCTCGCCAAGACGCGCTACCGCATCACTGGCATTGCGGCACGCCACGCCACGCTGACCCAGCTCGCCAAGACTCTCACGGGCCCGTCCGTCAAATGGGACTGTGAGGTCTACCACACCGCCTGGGACCCAGCCACTGCGGCCCAGTTTGCCTTAGTGCGCGCCCATCGGCCCCCACTCACCTATACGGTGCAGGTCGCGGGGTGCCCCATCCCGTGGAGCATCACCGAGGCCCCGCTGGCTGAGGTGGTGCCGAAGCGGGACAACGTTACCATCGTCACGCCTACCACCATCACAGAGCCTGTGACGCCGCCAGCCGGTGGTGGCGGCTTTAGCCCCGCCACCGGCACACTCCTCACCAAAGCGGCCCAGAGCCCCTACCTCCACGACCTCATGACTGCCACGCCCAAAGGCAAGGGCGTCGCACCGCTCCTGATCCCCAAGGAGGAGCCTTCAGCCAAGCGCCACCGCTCCTCCAGCGGGAAACGTGACGCCACGCCGCACGCAAGGTCATCCTGCGCCCCAGGCCGCAGCTCCTCTGCACCCCCGCACGGCACGGACGGAGCCGCTGAACCGATGGCCGCCCCAGGATCAGGTGGCCATGACTCCTGGCTTGGCACGGTGGCGGCAGAAGGTGGGGGCCACACCGAAGGCGACGCTGCCACAGCCGCCGAAGTACCAGGCGACGTCGACGACGTCGAGATCCTCTCATCAGGTGATGAATACAGCGTGGCCTCCCACGAACTCAACACCTTCGGCGAGCGCTTCGCATCGGCCTCTAAACTGCCAGATGCTGCCACGACCCGCATCCAGCACATGGAACAACAGCACGAGCTGCTAGCCAACACGGTGGATAACATGCAGGTACAGCTTGCGGGCGTCCTCTCCTCCCAGGCCACACTCACGGAGCACGTTTCAGGGCTGGAACGGGGGCTTGCCACCGTCGTCACCCAGCAACAGACGGCAACCGCCGACGCCGCTGCACTGCGCGGCGACATCCAGACCCTCCTCGGGCACCTCACGGGAGGCACCATCCACCTGCCACAAGTGGCCACTCTGGAAACTAAGAAGGAGGAAGCTGCAGCGGCCGCCGAACCCGTGGCTGCCTGCGGTTGGATCGACCAGCCAGGCCAGGTCACCCCAGGGACGGGGCCCCCAGGGGCCGACAAAGGCAAGGACAAGGGTCGGGCCACCCAGGAACCCTATTGAAGGTGCCTCAGAGAGCCCGCCTCAGCCCTCCGAGGAAGCGCCTTCAGAGGCATCTCTCCCCTCTTCGCGTCGTATCTCTTTCTTGTCACCTCATGTCTGTTTTGGCAGCAGCACGCGCAAGCTATCTGGTGTAGGGACACCCGTAGTCTTGCAGGGGGCGTGATTGTTGCAATGTACATGAGCATTCAGGGGTATTTGAGGACGTGTGCTGACATGCAGCTTTTGGCTCATCGCTCGCGCCGCCCGCCAGGCCTCGCCATCATGTGGCGCCTTGCCTGCAGCCTGGCCCTCCCCTCGCTTGCGGGAGCACACCCGTCTTCAGGCGGTGCGCCCCAGCATGGAGGAGATTTTTTCCTGCGACACGCTGAACGTGGGACGCTCTTCTACCTTTACGATGACAGCATCTACAAATACGATCACTGCACCATTTTGGACCCGATCGTGAACGGCACCGCCGCCGCGGGTCCGTGCGGCAACGGGCCGCTGGGCGCCATTGCGAGCGCCTGGCTTGAGCAGCACCAGGGGCCCTGCCCCACGCGCTGCCCCCCTGGGACTCCGACGGCTACTACGACGGCTACGGCGAGTACCAGCATGTCTCCTACGAGCACGTCCTCGTCAACTACGACACATGCATCGCAGTCCGCCCTCAGCCTGTCCTCGACCGTCGTGCAGCACATCCTCGACGGGGCCGCCGACAAAGCCCAGGCACGCAGTGGCGGCTTCAGCCCCGCTGTCGTGCCCCGCTTTAGCCCCACGGGTCTCACTACTCCTCTGTGCGCCAGGGGCGAACCCGAGGAGGACCCCGCTTTCTGGCACCTGATGATGATCCGAGCACGGCTCATACCGTGCGCCGCGGCGTGGGCACCAGGTGAGGACCACCAGGACGTGTTCTGGGCATGGCTCGAGGACTGCGTCCCGTACATCCTGGCGACGCTCCATCTGCCACAGTACGACCACTTTTTCCAGGAGGACTCCGAGGAGAAAAACGACGCCCTGCGCCAGCGCACCGCGTTCGACATGTGCGAGGACATCTGGCACAGAGCAGGCCCCGACAGACAGCGCACCAACCGCAACCTCACTCGTATCCAGGGCAGCCGCGAGTACCCCACTCGCTACTTTGGCCTCCTTCTGGAATACCAGGGCGCTCGTGCCCAGCTCGTCGGCCCTGAGGCTTTCACGGCACCATTGCCGCCATACCTCTCACGGGCCCACGCCTTGCTGCCAAGAGGCCTCCCTCCACCCGACCAAGACGCCCTGGCGTACCTCGCGGATGCGATCCTGCACCACCCGCCAGACATGCAGCCGCTTGTCGAGGCGGAGCTCGCCGCGGCACCGATGGAACCGCTAAACCTACCACCGCCAGCTGGCCCCCTCGCCCAGCACGCCACGTGTGACCAGCCCGCAGCCGACGCCGAACCGCCTCTGCTCCAGCACATCGCGGCCAGCGATATCAACATATCCCTGGACTCGTTCCACGCGTCGGACGATAGCCAGGACGACATGGAAACCCAGGATCGCGACGGCACGGCACCGCCAGGTGACACGGCCCAGCGTGACCGTGACAGCGAACCCTACATAGGGCGCCCCCCGTCGCACAGCAGTCCGCCCAACAACTCGGCCCAGGCCGACCCCAGCGCACAGCTCAACGACGCTGAAGGCGCCACTGCCGCCGACGAGACAAGCCATCCCACTGCATCGCCAGCTCTAACCAGCCCGCGCAGTGGCGGCTTCAGCCCCGCTGCAGCATTGGCTGGACCTGGACGTCTTCAGACCTCAGGTGGCAGAACCACGCCCCGCACCCTTGTCTGCCGTGCTAACGCGACTGACTCCAATTCCAGCGCCGTCGACCACTGGCAGGCTGGCATCGACAACGACCCCATCGACGACGCGAGCCCAGACGCCAGCGGCTCCTACGAGGCCCCGCACAGCGCAGCGGCCTCACGACGCTGTGGCTGTCTCATTTGCCTCTTCGTGGCCACGTATGCCATCGTGGTAGCCATGCCGTACAAGGACCAGATCGACGGGTACTTGCCGACACCGAGCCGAGACCCCAGCTACCGGCAGCGACGACGACGTGAAGCGGCGGCACCAGGCCCATCTGTGTCCACTACACCCCGACGCACAACGGCATACAACGTCACGCCCGCCTTGTGGGGTATTCTCAAGTGGACCAGCGCCAAACTCAGAGATATCGTCTCGGGCGGAGCCAGCGCAGTCGGGTTTGGCCTCGGGGGTGTCCTGAAATGGGCCAGTGGCAAACTCGGAGCTATTGCCACTGGCGGAGTGGTGTGCGGTCTTCTTCTGGTCGGCGCCAAACTCCTCGCTCAAGGAGCCGTCGGACACGTAGGAGCCCGCATTTGTGCGCGCGCCCTGGACTCATCCACGGCCCAGTGGTGCCTCCGCTGTTGCCAACCGAGCAGGAGGCCGCGTGATGAGGCCACACACACAATGCCGCGCACGCATCCCGACGAACCCGAAAGCCAGCACGTGCACTCACTTCGACATCCGCTGCTACAGGAACACTATGCTGCTGCAGTTGCCGCCGCAGTCGCCGATGTCACCACCGCCACCACCGCCGCCATTGTCGAAGTCACTGCCGCGGTATCGCGAGCCTCGTCTGTCACACCACGATCGACCAGCCCGTCCCCGCGAGACGGCTCCATAAGCGGCATGGCTTATGGTACCCCACCGACTCACGAAGACGCCACAGCTCAGGCCAGCGACGCCGAGGCAAGGGAACCACGTGAGCGCACCCGCGACAGCCCGTGGTCCATCTTCCGACATGCAGATGCTCGTGGTTCCTCTTCCGACATGGACACCCAACCACCACGTCGGCGAGCACGCTATGCATCACCCGCCAGGCCCCAGGCGCCTTCAGGCCCTGGTACGCCCCACCTAGCCCTCAGGCCACCGACGCGCAACTTACGCAACACCATCCAGCGCGACCCAGCGGTCCCCGTGCCGCCGACGAGCATCCTCAACGCCCTGTACCAAAACGGCTTTGCGCTTGGTAACAGTGGCGTGTCTACAGAGGACATCAAAGACGCCCTGCGACTCCACGACCATCCTCGATTCACCCATGATCCAACA
Source organism: Prorocentrum cordatum (assembly GCA_963575745.1). Lineage (NCBI taxonomy): Eukaryota > Dinophyceae > Prorocentrales > Prorocentraceae > Prorocentrum > Prorocentrum cordatum. The sequence goes on from CAUYUJ010022116.1 coordinate 111,307, forward strand.
CTCCAAGCGCTGGTGCCGTGGACTGACATCATGCAGAGGCCCCCGAACCGACTCACTTGGGTGCTGGAAGACTCGGGCGGGAACTCAGGCGAGACGATCTTCCCCTACCTCACGTGGGACCTCCGTCAACCCACCACTGACACGCCCACGGTCTTCTGGCACGGGACCCGCGGCGACCTTGCGGCTCGTCTCGCTTTCAACGGAGGTCACCTCCTGCCAGGCCCCCGCCGTGAAGCGAAGGGTCGAACTGCCACAAATGTTGGCCGCACGTACGTGAGTGTGCACCCGTCGCTGGCCGCGTGGTACGCAGTGCCGCCCCACCCGCCCTACAGCCTCGAAGACGACACCCTCGCGTGGGGACCCATCGCGCTCTGGATGTGCGAGGCCACCCAACCGCCGCGCGGTGAGAACTGGCACAACTTCGTGAAAGGGGAGGCCCACGGAGCGCGCCTCATCTACCCTCGTGTCCTGGGCCTCCTCATCCGCATGGACTGGTGTGCCCCCGCGGAAGCTGCCTCCAGGTGCCGTGCCCTACCACAAGCCTATGGCATGGGCGACTGTGCGCACGCCCTCCACATCGCTGGCTACGATCATCCAGACCTCCGCGAGGCGGCTGAAGCCCGCGACCAGGAAGCCAACACCTGGCGCAGGCTGGACATCGCGGCAGCGTGGCCACCGCCGCAGGCACTATACTCGCCAGAGGCAGCGCGAGCATGGGCTAAACAGCACTACGACACCGAAGCCGCCACCAGGGCCGACCCCAACCAGCCCCGTCCACGCGTCTCGCTTCGCAAGCTCCAGCTGGACCCGCAGCCACTGATCGACCTGGTGTACACTGGCTTGCAAGCCGTCCCCGTGCGGGGGCAGTCCGACGCACGAGAGCCGCGCCCCAGCGGCTCCAGCCCTGGGGCCGCGTCTGGCCCACCGCGCACCTACCAGTCAGGCGCCGCCCTGGCACACAGTCCAGACCGCTCATCGACGACATCAGGAGCCGACGACCGCCGTACGCCGTCCCTCATCAGCGCGGCCGCCGCCCTCGCCCGAGGCCATGCCCGCCCACGGCGATCCGCCTCGCGTTCGTCACGGCAGAGCGGCGGAAACTCCACCTCGGACAACAGCGACATCGAGACGTGGGAGCACATCGAGACGGAAGAGGAGCCGACCGCCTACCACGTCCTCGCCTTCCACGTCCGCGATGTGCGGGCCCGTGTCAATGCCCCTGGCATCGAGGTCTGGCTTGACCCAGGCGAGCACCACGACGGCGCCTACTTACCGTGGGGGACGACCGTCATGGGCCACCGCGTTATCGACCCTGTGGTGGCGGGTCGCGACGGCTGGGTCATCCTCCACCACGACCATGGCGATACCACTACCAAGCTCTGGGCACCGACCCAAGTCCACGTCAAGGCGGACGACACTTGGCGCACGGTCATGATCCCAGCGGACATGGGGCCCCAGTGGATCGAGCGCCATGCTGACGACGCTCGCCTCCCCGCCGAGGTGGTCCGCACTACAGGCCAGTCCTGGTTCGCCGACGTCTGGCCCTTGTGGGATCGACCCCGACCCCACCCAGACGACCCAGGCACAAACGAGCAAGCACTCCCGCCCCTACCAGGACGCTGGTCATGCCCACAGTGCCGATTCCAATGCTGTCAGTACTGTGCGGCCCGCCGCAACACGCAGCTCGGCACCTCGGGCCAACCAACGTGCCCAGACTGCTCCCTCAGCGGACTACGTGCACTTATGGACTGGTCCACGGACTACTCTTGCAACAGCTGGACGTGTGCGTACAGCACCGACAACAGGGACTCCGACACATGCTGCCTCTCCAGCAGGTGCCCCCATCCGCCTAGTCCGCACAGCCTGTTCGACGTCCGTGCCACAGGGATGCCTCCGCACATCCTTGCCCGCCAATACGGCAACGCGCCAGCCCAGCACGACCTCAAGGAACCCCCCCGAGCGCCTTCAGGCCCCGGGGGGGAGCCTCCACAACCAGGCCAAGCAGGTTACCAGGGTCAATGGTATCTTCCACCGAGGCCGCGTCGCGTCCTCAAGCAGGGATTGCCCGACGGCACGAGGCGGCCACCTGGGTTCACAGGAACGGGGATGCCTGAAGACCCGTCTCCCGACCAACCGCTGTGGAGGGAAGGCTACGTGCTCTTCGGCCCCCACCAGGCCCTCAAGGAGGACTTCATCTTCAACAAAACGGTCCGCCGACCTTACTCCCTAGCCATCACCAACATGCATAGGGATCGTGTCACAGTCAGGACCGTCTGCGAGTCCATCGCCGAGCGCATCCACACTACCCGCACCCGCTGGCGAGATGTGGTACTGTACTGGGATGCCGAGGGCGGCCCTGGGCCTCAAGCTCTCGACTATGACATGCGCCTCTGCGACGCCATGGTGAGCCGTGCCACGACCGAAGCCGAGCTGAACCACGACCGCAGCAACCGTGGTAGTTTCTGTCTCTATGGACCAGCGCACCAGCGAGCTGTGAACATCACGGTGCTCCCCGAGCCGCAGAACATTGACTACGTGGAGCATGTGCGGCGATACTCACCCGTCGGGGATACCTACCCAGACCACGCCTTCGAGCACGTCTATCAGGGCTGGCGGCGGCCCGACGTGCCCACCATCCTCCCCGACACCCGCCCGCTCTCGAGAGCCGACCAGCAGCGCTACCAACAGCACCTGCAGCGCACCCAGCAGCGCGACCAACGCGACGCAGGTCAGCCGAGCACGCCACGCAACCGCTCCCCCGCGCGCGTCCCGACAGGCGACAGCACGGTGTACGGCGGGGGTGCCGCCTACCACCGTGGCCCCATTGGCGCCAGGCCCGCGGCGGCAGGAGCAGCCGCCTCCAGCTACGGCCATGCCCCCCACGCCAGGGTGCACCCAGCGGTCATCGGCTACCCGCGTGCACTCGTGCAGGCTCCCCCACGGGCCACCTCGCCCGTGCCTGGGTCCACGCGTGCCTGGGGCCTTTACCCAGGCCGCCACGACAGCACCCCCAGCAACCAGCCCGCAGTGGTAACCCCTGCGGCTTCAGCCCAGGGGGCTGCACCAAGCCGTGGCAGGACAGGGCGCCCTGAAGGATGGCGCGATGCGAACGTGCGTGCTTGGCAACCGCGCCAACACACGCCCCCGCCAAACGTGGCCGCAGCGCTGCGCCCTGCCCAGGCAAAACCTGCCCCACCTGAGCGCGAGCGGCAGCCGCTCGTCCCGCTCGTCCTCACGTACACCCAGGCGCACCACAGCGCCTCCCCGCGGCACAGCGAGGGTAGCGCCCATCACGTCAGCCCCCGCCCTGACGCCGTCGACCCTGACCAGGCTGCAGCCTCGGCGGCGGGCGGCACAGGCGGCTCCCGCCAGCCCAGCCCAACACCCTGCGCAGCGCCGATCCGCTCCCCGAGCAGGGCGGACTCTGCGCGCGCTAACGCCCAGGCGACCTCGCCACGCGACCGCCACACGGGCGGGCGCGTCCCGCGCAGCCGGTCCTGCAGCCGCCACAGCTCGCGCAAGGCCCCTGGGAGCTCCACGAGCTCGCCGCCCCGCGAGACTCAGGCTGATGCCCAAGCCCCCGAGGTGGTGCCACGCTTCGGTGTCAGCGCCACCGAACCTGGCCAGGTCGACCTCGAGCCGACGCCGTCCACGGACCAGGAGATGCCGCCGCCCACCCGCGTTGTCGTCCCCATCGACGAGGCGCCGACCTTCGACCCCTTCAAGAACAAGTACCGCGTCAAGGACCTCGCGGCGGGCTTCGGCGGCGGCTCACCGCTTTCTCCTCAGAGTCGTGGCGGCGCCCCCGCCACCTCAGCCGCTGCCGCGGCAGCGGCGGCCCCGCGTGGAGTCAGCCCTGTCCGCAACGCGTGCCTCACGGCAGCGGGCATGGACGAGGCTCAGCGCCAGGCCACCGACCGCGCTGCTCGAGCTGTTCCACCCGATGCTGCTCATCACGGTACTGACGGGGCGGGCGCGCCGCCGCAGGACGGACCAGCGGCGTCGCGTGCGCAGTATATGCGCGCGCGTTGCGCCGCTGCCGCGCCGAGCTGCCGCCGCTGGTTTGCTTTTGCTCTTGTGTTCGGCAGGACGGATCGAGGAGTCGCCTCCCTCTCCCTCTGCTGCCGTCTCACCTCCCCTCCCCCCGTCCCCCACGGTACAGGAGTGAGGAGGATTTTTCGAGGCAGTTTTGCCGATGTTTATGAACCCCCCCTGGCGCAGTGTCGACCATGCCTCGCCTATACTTCTGGCCTGACGGCGGCTTCAGCCCCGTTCAAGCCAATCTGCAGGGACGCCATGAGCTCCTACTGTGGCAAAGCCTTCTACCTGGGTGAGGGCCAGGCTGCCCTCCACCGTGCGGGGCGTGCCAACCCCAGCTCCACCGACGGAGACGGGCCAGGTCGCTCCATCCACCTCGTCAGCCTCAACATCACGAGTCTCCCAGCGAACTGGCCAACCATCACCGCTCTAGGTGTCGACCACAACGCCGCAGTCATAGCACTGCAGGAGACCCGACATGCCAAGCCTACCAGACAAGCCATCGCTACCAACGCCGCCAATCCACACCACGGGGGATATCAGGCCAGTCTGGGACCTGACCTGGATCTGGCGCGAGCCCAGCGCAAAGCTGCGCACGGCGGCACAGACCACACGGTCGAGGGCAACACTGGCGCCTCGGGAGGGGTCGCCATCCTCTCTAAGGACGCCATCGTCGACTCCACCGTCGACGACACAGCGTCCTGTATCGCCACCCTCAAGGCCAAGAAAAGATGGCACGAGGCCTTCCTCCCGCTCTGCACCCAGCACCGCCGCAGGCGGCGACGAAACAACCACGGGCCCGCTGGGATCTACATTGCGAGCCTCTACGGGGTCGCTGGAGGAGACAGCACCGATTTGTTTCGGCTTGCTGACTGCGCCGCCGCGAGGGTCGGCTCAGCCCCGTATTTCATTTGCATGGACGCCAACACGAACATCGACGACAATCCACACCTGCTGCACATGATGCAGCACGGATGGTTTAACGTCGCTGAAGGTACACCAGACCACACCATGCACACATATGGCAATATCCCTGACTGGGACCGCGTCACCAAGTGCCCCCGCACTTCGCGCATCGATTACATCATCGCCAACCAAGCGGCGCGATCCCTTGTCACCGACTTCTGCTATCTGCGTGACTTGCCAGCGAAGTCCCATGTTGGCCTGCAGGTCACGCTCGACCTTAGCCGCCTCGACCATACGGCCCGACGCCTTCTAGCCCCCACGCCTTACCCTCCTAACGACGGAGCTCATGAGGACCACGAACTTCAGGCATTAGGGACCCTCATCGCAGGGCGATACCATGACCGCATGGAGCAGGCCGACACACGCGACGATGTGGAACGCATGTTCGCCCTGGCAAACGAGGCCAGCCATGAGTACCATCTCACCCGGCTGCGCGACCTGCCACCTCCACCGCCAGACCACCCAAAAAAGAAGCCCCCTACCATGCACGGGCTCACACCCACGTTCGAGGAGCGACCCGCTGTCCCCCGCGCCTTTCCCACCTACGGAGCTTCCACGATTCACATGAACCGCCTTCGCAAGCTCCATCGGCAACTTTGTGAGCTTCGCTTCATCGGACAGCACCATCATATCGACTGCCGTGCTATCCCGCCGTACCTGGCGCAGCGCATCGACTGCACGTGGACCGCAGCCCGCCTTCTCTGCCACAAGCTGCGCCCCACGGTCCTCCTGGCCTTTCCCGAGGCCTGGACCCCCGACGTGCCAGCACCACGCGGAGAGCACCTGGACCGTCTGATCCAAAACCTTGACTCAGAGCTGGCGCGACGTGCAAACCGAGTCAAAGCTGAACGCATCAAGATTTGGGCTGAGGGTGTCCGCGAGCCAAGCGGGCGAAAGGCGGCCATATACGCACGGGCTGCCGACTGCTCGCCCACGGCGTATCTCCGCACGCCCACCACTCCCGACGATGCACAGCTCCACTGCGACACCACCGCCTTCAACCCTGACCAAGCTTGCACGGACGATAGTGATGCCGACACCGACGCTGGCGGCTTCAGCCCCAGCGACGGTAGCTCGCTCGACACGGACAACGACGAAGGCCACACTCGTGACCCACCACCTGCCCAGGTCCCCGACGCCCTCCCCGCCAACGCCATTGTTGCCAATACCAAAGACATGCTTAAGCTCATGGTCGACACCTGGGAGCCCATCTTGGGCAGGTACCGCGCTCGCGCAGGCCATGATGCCGAAGCTATGCCGACGTGGGCAGACTTCTACGACGAGTACCGACAAGAGCTGCCTACGCCATCACCAGCAGCCCCTTTCCACCTCACCGACGACCAACTCATCCACTTCATTCGCACCCGTTCACCGCGCCGCGCGGGGGGACTCGACGGCTGGACAACTAAGGAGGCTAAGGAGTTACCCGACGACATCCTTCGCCTCTTCGCCAGCGTCTTACGTGCTATGCAACGCACTGGCACCATCCCCGAGCCCCTCCTGCACGTGCCAAACCCGTGCCTCCGAAAAGGCCGAGGGGAACTCCCGACGGACCAACGACTTCTCTCGGTTCTTTCCGTTTGGATGTACGCGTGGGAAGCGCCAGCCTACCGTAGCCTCACGGACTGGCGGAAAGGATGGACCCACGCCACGAGCTTTGGCGCTGTTCCCAAAGCTACCATTGGGGATGTCAGCACCTCTCTCGCCCTGCGCATCGAGCACGCCAGGGCTTTACTCCTCCCCTTAGCTGGAGCTGCCCTTGACCGACAGAAGTGCTTCGACTACCTCATCACGGACATCTGCCTTAACCTTGCGCTGCACGCGGGGTGCCCTCAAGACATCGTTACTGTCCGCCGAAATTTCTACAGACACCACAAACGCTACATCCGCATGAACGGAGCGTACTCTAAGGACTTGGCCAGGACTAACGGTCACCTCCAGGGAAGTTCGTGGTCCCTGGACGACATCAAGCTGCTCATGTGCGTGTGGACAAAGAGGCAGCATCGATACGTTCCTCGATCACTCAGCACTACCTTTGTAGACGACAGCAACTCCACTACCCACACCGCGTCTGAGCTGCAGAAATCTCTTGACGAAACCGCCAGGTTTGATCGATTCTCAAGTCAACGCATTCACCCTGGTAAAGTGGCAGGGTGGGCGCTCACCGACGAGCTTCACGCCGCCGTTACCCAGCTCACACTGGCGGAGCGCCCCCTACGTGTGGTCGATTCCTTCAAGCTCGTCGGGAGTTACATCAACGCAGAGGCAGCGCCGGCTCCAGCCGCGCTTAACCTCACGGCCACCGCTGACGCCCGTGTACGGAGAGCGACTATCCGCCTGCCGCGCATTGGCAAGCTCCCATCGCCGATGCTTATCAAGGCGCGGCACGCCCGTTCCCTGGCTGCCAGCGTCTGCACCACGGGCACCGACATTCAAGCACCATCAGGCACAGCCAAAACTGCCTACAACCACGCCCTCAAGGCGGCTATCCGCCCCAAGGGGAACAAGTGGGTCGAGTTCTGGACTCTCATGGCCGTGTGCGTCCCAGGACACGCCCTGGAGATCGACGCCATCACGCAGCGTGAAGCATTCCTGTGCCTGCGGCGACAGGTAAACCGCGACGTTACACTCTGCGGGCTCGCCAGAGACCTTCAACACCACGTCCAGACCCTGTTTGGTGGAGGACCCGTCGGACGACTCGTCCAGTCGCTCCAGCAGCTCCGATGGACCTGGCCCACATTTGGCATCATGTACGACGACTGGGGCTGCCAGATCAGCTGGCTGAATTTACCCCAAAACGCCTTCCTACACATGCTGCGGGCCTCGCAACGCAGGGCTTTTCTGCGGAGGATCAAGCCACGGCGACACGACCTTGGCTACCTAGCCTCTGTCAGACAGGGCCTCGACCTCTTCGCCAGCACGTGGCTCGCCCGAACTAAAGGAGCAGCCAAATGCACTGCCTGGCAGCTGGCGCTCCTCCTGAACTACCTGTCGGGCGGGGATCACACCCAACAGCGACGATCCCGATCAAACACGTCGGCAGACCCCAGCCCCATCTGCCGATACTGCGACGAGGAAGAGGAAACTCAGGAGCACACTGTCCGCGACTGCAAGTGCTGGGCCCGAGAAAGACTCCCTCTCACCACCCTCATCAGTGACGACCAGTGGGCCCGTTTTCCGCCGCACACAAGACACTGCGGGCTCTTTGACGAAGACCCAGCCCTCCTCGACCTGCAGGCCGACCTCGCGAGGGACCCGCTGCCACAGCCCATGCCGCGGCCCCCCCCTGAGGGAGATCCTGCGGCTTCAGCCCAGGACACCTACACCACCTACCTTGACCACGACACTGGTTGGACATGGGTATACGCTGCCACGGACGGTGCATGCATCAACCAAGCCATCCCATTGCTAGCACGAGCGGGCTACGGCGTCTACTACGGCATCGACCACCGCATGAACTACAGTGCACGCGTTCACGGCCTAACGCAGAACGCCCAGGTTGCGGAGACCCTCGCCATTGTCCACCTTACGGCATGTGCCGAACAGCCCGTGCACGTTTTCGTGGACAACCAGGCGGTGGTCGATGGGTTCCAAAGCATCATCGACGGACATCCAGCGCCGCAGGGCACGCACGCGGAGCTCTGGGAAAATATCCACCGATGTGTTATGGCCAAGCCCAACATGTTTCGCGTCAAAAAAATCGCCAGCCATCTGGGAGACATGGGCATCGACCTTGGGCTCATCGGGCCCATTGCGGAGGAGTTCAACCGTCAGGCCGACGCCCTTGCCACAAAGGCGGCACGCACTCACAACCTTCCTGACCACATTGTCGAAGCTGCCAAAACACGACATCGCCAAGCGACCGTGCTCCATGGGGTCGCTGTCGCTATCTACGAGCGCAGACACCGCGCTCTGCCGCTCCCACACCGCAGGGCTGGGTTTACAGCTGCGGAACTCAGCAAAATGGAACCAAACCCCCTGCTGTCGGACCAGGCACCACCCGCGGCTGGACCATTCATCCCGCAAGACCCGGATGAGCTCTGGGCCGAGGCCCAACGGGCGATGCTCGATGAACAGGAGGACGACCCGTTCGGCTTCGGTGGGGGATTGGACTTCTTGGACGACGGCCCAGCCAGCGAAAACCCTGCCCCGTCGGGCAACCTCTCGACGCCTACCGCGACTCCGACACCGAGAGCGACATCGCACCCACATGATGATGTCGCTCACCGCCAAGACGCCGACGATGACCTGGCTGATCCCCTCGGACTGAGAGGCAGCATAGACGACGCTCCGCCGACACCCCACGCTGCCGACGATGCCGCCCCATCGAGACGCCACCCGACTACGCGGCCGACATCCGAGCCCTCGCACGGCATCATCATTGGTCCTACCGTGCCACCCACTCCGTCCCCCCACCAGCGCCAGCCCGCGGGGGCGGCTCCAGCCCCCCCGCAGGGCACCGAGCCAGTCAGGCCGTCGCGCCCCGTCCACGCTTCCATTGTTGCTGGGCGCGAGGATGCGGCTCTTCCGACCTCACGGGGCGTGGCCCTAGCGGCTCCAGCCCTGGGGCCGCGTGTTACCCACCAGTCGCCTATCAAGGGTGACGGCCGTCAGCACACGGAGTGCCGTACTGCGCTAGTCCACCACCTGGCCAGGCGCACTGATGACCTCGTCCCTCCCACGAGGCCCGCGGCCGCTGGCACTGAGCAGCCGCCCCTCACCGACCGCGAAACTGAGCTGTCCCAGGCTATGGCCGCTCTTCAGCAGAGGTGCGCTGCTCTCGCCGCTGACCTTGCCGCTGCTCAAGCCCGTCAAGGCCCTCTGCTCCAGCGCCTCCACCGCGCCGGGCGTGCCTTCGCCGAGCTGCTTACGCCCTCGCCCGATGGTGCTACGCCGCCACTCACCATCCAATATATGCTGTCATCGCTCCGCGGCGCTCCACCTGGTGTCCCGCGCTAATTTCCTCCTCTCTGCCTGCCCGTGTGTACGCGTGGCTCCGCGTCCACGGTGTCAGGGCGCGGGGGCGGGGGGTGCCCCGTCCCTGCGCGCCGCTTTGCGGCCAAGCGCCCAACTGGCGGTCTGCCAAACCGCCTAGCCACGTGTCAGCACGTCGCCTTCCTTGTTGGGGCCTCTTTCTTCACGCGGTCTGACACGTGAGATCTTCACCGTCTGTCCGCCGTCTGTAGCGTCTGTCGCATTGCGCCGGGGGAGGGGGTTTGTTGCCCGCCCTCGCATCTTAAGGCTGCACCGCCGCAAATAGTGTTTGGCGAGCTGTCGCACCGCAGTGCGCCTCGCGGACGGACCCTGGTCCGCCTACTTGTCCGATCTCTCTCTCTCTCTCTCTCTCTCTCTCTCTCTCTCTCTCTCTCTCGCATGGCACGCGCCCCGAACATTTTGCCAGCGAGCGCCCTGCGCAGGCGAGCGCCCCTCCCCCCGAAATGGCGGCCGCGACGAGGCTCGCGAGGAAGCTCAGATGCACGTTCGCCTCCCCTCTTCGCATTCAGTCGTCGCTCGACCCTCCCACTGCGCCCCCCCCCCCCCCCTCCGCTCTGCCATCCACTTCTCCTCTCGGCCCTCCGTCGATCGCTATCATTGCCCACTATTCCTCCACGAGCTCGAGCCCCTGCCCCAGCCCTGGTCACCCAGCGCGTATATACAGCTGATCATTTTGTGGATGATCATGTCGGCGTCATCTCCTCCACGGGGCGGGGCTCTCGAGATCGATGCGGCATCGACCCCCCCATCGTGGGCTCAACAGTCACTCCTTCCTCCTGCTGCTGCTCCCCTCTCCCACTCCTTCCTGTGCTGTTGTTGCGAGCCTCCTCCTCCGCCCTCCTCGGGATCTACCTCGCCCCCCCGCCCCCTGCGTCTGTCGGCCGACTGGCGCTGCTATATAGTAGTGCCAGTCGGGCCCCCGCCATTGCGTCGCGCCCTCCTGGGGCCACCCGGGGGGCAGGAAAGGCAGGGGGGGGGGGTGAACAGGGGGTGGAGGAGGAGGAGGAAGAGGAGGAGGAGGAGTAAATGAGGGGAAGGGGAAGGATGATGATGAAAGAAATGTCCTGCATCACCTCGGCAGCTGCGAGTCGGCGCCCGCCAGCAGGACCAGCCGGTCGTTCTTGATCTTCGTCGCCGCGATCTTCTCGGCGACCTTCTAGCCGCAGAAGATCTCGAAGGACCGCTGGGGGGCCTCCGTGGATGCTGCCTTCGGGTTCTCGCACCCGTAGAGGTTGTACTTGTCCTTCGTGAAGTTGTCGGGCAGCTGCACGAGCTGCGCGAAGGCGCCCTGGCCCTGCTTGAGGTCGACCACCGTGATCTTCTCGGACTCCCTGCGCCTCAGCCTGAGTTTGAAGTCGGTGCCGTTCTTCGTGAACGGGTAGGCCGCTGGCCAGTCCCCCCTGACGGCGCCCGGGTCGAAGTCGCCAGGGCCAGCTCCGTGATCCTCGACCTCGGCCTCGTCGGCTTCCTCGGGGTCCTCCTCGAACTCCTCTTCCTCCTCGCCGCCCTCATCCTCATCCTGGTCGAACTCGTTGGAGTCCTCCTCGTGCGCCCCTTCGTCCTCGCGCGCTGCCTTCTCGGCCGCAGTCGGCCCAGCCTCAGCCTTAACCTTAGTATCCTTCGGCTTCGCCTTCTGCTTCGCCTTCTGCTTCGGCGTCGCCTTAGCCTCAGCAGCCTTCGCCTTCGCCTTCTTCTTCGGCGTCGTCTGCGCACTCGAGCCCTTGAGGGGCCAGGCAGGGGGCGCCCCGATCATCGGGGTGGTCGACGGGCTGCCGACGACATCAACGTCGCCTGATGAGCTGTCACCAGCAGGCGTCACTGACTTAGCATGCTTGTTCTTCCTGGTGCTGATCATGCTGCCCTTCCTCCTCTTGCGGTGCTTCGTCTTCTTCTTCCTCACCTCATCCTCCTCATCGACATCGATCGCGCCGAGCATCGACTTCGCGAAGGGGAGCGGCTGCGCGGAGCTCGAGGAGGGCATGCTGTCGGGACCAACCGAGCCAGAGGGGCGCTTGAACTTCTCGCCCTCTTCCTCCTGCCCCATCCCCCCGCGCTGCCAGAGCTGTCGCGCCCTGAATCGACCCGACCGATCGCTCGATGAATCGATCGACCGATCTCTGCGAATCGGTCACGTCGGTTTTCACAAGTCGGCTCACCCTGCAGACCGATGCTCGGGACACACGGTCCGCTAGGCGGGATCCCGCATGCGATCTCTCGTTCTCTCTCTCTCTCTCTCTCTCTCTCTCTCTCTCTCTCTCTCTCTCTCTCTCCCCCCCTCTGTCCCTCCCTCTCTGTCTCTCTCGGGGCATCTCGCTCCCTCCTCTCACTCTCGCTCTCTCTCTCTCTCTCTCTCTCTCTCTCTCTCTCTCTCTCTCTCTCTCTCGCTATCCCGTTTTCCCGCTATCGTTGCGGTGGTGATTACGCATGCGTATGCACACGGGTAAACCACACACCTACCTGCATCCATCCATTCATCCATCCACCCGTCCATGCATACATGCAGGCATCCATGTATACATGCACACATGCACGTTCAAGCCACGACTGGTCAGCACGCATCTCGAGGACGTGGACATGCTATACATTTAGACCTTGCACGATGGCAAACGCGGCGCGCATTTTTTTTTTTTGGGGGGGGGACGGCCCATAAATGCACGCCCCAATGTTGTCTGAACACCTTGTGCTTCCACGAGTGCGAAGTAGGCCCCGCCAGTCGCGCCACGAGTTCGTTTGGAGGAACCTGGACATACATACACGCATACATGCATGCATACATACATACCCACATACGCATACATAAATACAAGCAACCATACATCAAACCATCAGCCCATCCAAGTGATGACGATGACTAGAATCGTCAGCTGCAGGATCTAGCACAGTGGCAGTGCTATACAGCTATCGTGCATGCCGCCCGTGGGTGGAAGTTGTGCTTGGCCAGCGCAAGCACGAGAGCGCCCCCGAGAAACTACGCGCGAATCGAACTGTATGCATGCATGCACGCATGCATGTCTGTATGTATGTTTGTGTATATGTACGCAAAGAGGGACGCATGCGTGTAAGCATGCGTATTTGCCTGCATGTAAGCACATGTGTACGTATGAACGTACGTACGTGCGTATGTATGTATATATGTATGTATATATGTATGTATGCATGTTTGTATGTACGTATGCATGCATGTATGCATGCATGTGTATATGTATGTATGTATGTATGTTTGTCTGTCTGTCTGTCTGCAGGTATGTATGACTGTATGTATGTATGCATGCATGCATGAGTGTTTGTATGTATGTATGTATGCTTGTGTGTATGTTTGTATGTGTGTATGTGTATATGTATGTATGCATGCATGCGATCATGTATGTTTGTGTGTATATATGTACGCATGTGTGTGTGAATGTATAGGTTATGTGTGTATGTGTCTGTGGGTGTGCATGCATGTATACATGCATGTATGTATGGCGGTATGCGTGTATGTATGCGCGTATGGCCGTATGCAATGAAACACGGGTGTCTATATGCATGTATGCATGTATGTATGGCTGCGTGCATGGATTCACGCATGCGTGCATGCACGGATGGGTGGATGGACGGATGGATGAATCTCATCATCGGCGCCAGCGCCGACCTCTCCCCACTCGCTGCGCCCCCTCCCCAGTCCATGAACGTTGCCGCGAGGCTCTCGGACAGCCTCTGGTCCCAGTACTGATGCAGCGCGCCGTCGGACTCCGACTCCGAATCAGCATCGCCACCATCGTCATCAGCACGAATTGGCTCCTTCGCCCAGGTCGGTGGCGGACGGGCACGTCCCGACATTAGATCCCACGACACTGCTATATCCTCATCCATTCGCTTCCTCCACTTCTTCCCCGCTCGAGGCTGCGAGCCCCCCCGAAGACTGGCCCCCCAATCTAATCATCTTTACCGTTCCCGCTGTCACTGATCGGACCAGGGTCCACGCGCTGAACATTCCTGACCCTGACCACGCTGCAGGTCCAGCTCTTTTGCCATCCTCTCTACTCTCAATCCTCTCCCGCCCCCCCCTTCTCCCTTCTCTCGCCCCCCTATCGGGGTCCTACCTTCGCATGCGTGTCCCCTCGTCCTTCCCCACTCAACGTACGCCCTCGCCCACCTCCTCCCCCTCTGCATCCCCCTCCTGCACCGTTCCTTAGCATCCGCGGCGGCATCCCCCCGCCCCGCCGCCTGCCTCATCAACCTTCACCCCGACCTGCCCCATCACGAGCAAAATCAAAAACAGAGGCGCGCAGGCTGAAATCCCGAGCGACACTCTCGAGCTTCTTGGTGCGCAACTGCCGGTGCCTGCGCATGTCTCCGATGGCCTTCGCGTCGAGGAACCTGGCTCACGGGTCGCGGGGGGCCGGCGGCGGTGACGGGAAGAAAAACGAACCGAGCTCGGGGTTCCTGGGGGCTGAGGGCTCAAGGGATGGAGGGAGTCGCTCGAACGTTCGAGCGACTCCCTCCATCCCTTCATTACAACGGGGAGGGATGATGAGGTGAGCTCAGGTACCTGAGCTCACCTCATCATCGCTCTCCGTCATCTGTCCCCTCGTCTGCTCTCCATGCCCCCCCCCCCCTCCCCCCCTGCCGCCTGAACATCGGTTTCGGCATGGAACCTGGTGCCCTCGAGCACCTGCTTGGCCGTCTTCTTGTGGTGGATATCCTCCCAGGCGGTCTCGACCGCCTCGCTGCAGGCGGCGCCCCACGCCGCCTGCGGGCATGTCTCCCGGAAATCCCCCCCCACACCTCCCCCTCGCTTCTCATTCTCACTCACTCACTCACTCCACTCCAACTTTCCTCTCCTCTCTCTCTCTCGCTCTCTCTCTCTCTCTCTCTCTCTCTCTCCCTCTCTGTCCGAGCGAAGCTTAAACGGCTCCGATCCCGATGGCGCCGTGACCTGGCACTTATCTGGTCCGTTCCCTGGTCGCTGGTGTTTTCTTGTTGGGGTTCTCGCTCTCGCTCTCTGTGTCTCTCACTCTCTCTCTCTCTCTCTCTCTCTCTCTCTCTCTCTCTCTCTCTCTCGCTCAGTCTCGGCTCGAGAGTGCCCTGCACTCAGACCGCAGCCGCGACGCGAAGCGCCCCGCCTCGGAGTCAGACTCCCAGGCCTCGCGAGACCGGAGGGGTCCCAGCAGGACCCTACTGATTCGCGTCACCTCTCTCCCCACCAGAGCGCCCGCCGCAATGGCCCCCGGTAAGCCGGAGCGCCGTCGCTCTTCCAAGCAGCCGCCGAGCTCACGTCCTGCTGCTGAAGGGTCTCTCCTCCAACGCAAGCAGGACTGCATCGCAGCTTTCAAGCAAGCGGGGCCTGACCGCCCCACGGCCGCATACAACGGGCTTGCCGAGCTGAACGCGGATGAGCTCCAGGCAACGTACGACATGCACAAGACCAACACGAAGAAGCTCGGTAGTGCCTTGATCCGCGTGTGCGCCGCCAACCAGATCAGCTACACGCTGGGCCACCACCAGCGCAGCAAGCCTAAGCGCATTGGCGGAGACACATCACACCCACCAGCTGGGTCCGCACGCCTTCAGGCTGCGGACGCCCAATTTATCGCCTTGGACCCGGCCTTTTGGAAGGTCCCAGTCCTCGCCGAACCCGCATCACCTGACGGCGGCAAGACGTGCAAGCCCAGTATCAGCCTCCACGACTACGAGAGCGGTGAACGGCTGCTGCAACACCACCTCGAGCAGGGTAAGCGTACCACGGGTCAGCTTGCGATTGCTGTCATGGGCCCAAAAAAACGACAACTACGTCGGTACCGAGCTCGCCGTCCCCGTGCTGAAGCGTCACCCCAAGGCGCCCAAAGTGGTCCACACGCGCACGTCCCCGTGACCGTGTACCAGCTGGGCACCAAGGAAGTCGCCTGCACGGAAAAAGTAGCCGTCGCCACCATCGACCCTGCCGACCACGTATGCTGGATTCGGGCGACCATACATGAAACCGAGGCCATCGCCGCAGTCCCCTCCATGCATCAGGCCTTCGAGGACCAGTTCTCGGGAGGTGCCCCCGTGAACGGTGGCCCACGCACCAAGGGCCCTTTTCGAAGGGACTCCGCTCCACAGGACAAGGCGCGCCAAAACCAAAAGCACAGGGAGTCCAAGAAAGACGCTCGCCGCCAGGAGCTCGATAGTCAGCTCCAGGATACCTTCAAGGCCCTCTTCCACGGCAACTTTAAAGCCGTCACCATCCTTGAACCCTGCAAAAGCCTAGGCAGGTTTGGATCGGGCGTCGGGAAGAGGTCCCTGGCCGCCACCTTCGGCGTCAGTCTCCAAGCAGTCGACAAGGTCTTGGCGGGATCAGGGCAACTCGGCGCTACCTACGACCTCAGCAACGTAGGTGCTGACGAGCCCACCGCTGACAAGTATCAGACCGTGTGGTTCCCTGAGGACCATCCCATCACGATGGCAGATGCGTTCCAGAAGTCGGTGGAGTTCAAGGCCCTAGGAGTCGTCAGGCACGGCAAGTCAGGCTTACTGGGGATCCGTGTTGCACGAGGGTCAGACGCCGCCAAGGCTGCTGCCGTCAGCATCCGTGGCTGCGAAGCCACCCTCGCCAAGACGCGATACCGCATCACTGGCATTGCGGCACGCCACGCCACGCTGACCCAGCTCGCTAAGACTCTCACGGGCCCGTCCGTCAAATGGGACTGTGAGGTCTACCACCCCGCCTGGGACCCAGCCACTTCGGCTCAGTTTGCCTTAGTGCGCGCCCATCGTCCCCCACCCACATATACGGTACAGGTCGCAGGGTGCCCCATCCCGTGAGCATCACCGAGGCCCCGTTGGCTGAGGTGGTGCCGAAGAGGGACAACGTTACCATTGTCACCCCTACCACTATCACAGAGCCTGTGACGCCGCCAGCCCGTGGTGGCGGCTTCAGCCCCGCCACGGGCACACTCCTAACCAAAGCGGCCCAGAGCCCTTACCTCCACGACCTCATGACTGCCACGCCCTAAGGCAAGGGCGTCGCACCGCTCCCGATCCCCAAGGAGGAGCCTCTAGCCAAGCGCCACCGATCCTCCAGTGGGAAACGCGACGCCACGCCGCACGCAAGATCACACGGCGCCCCAGGCCGCAGCTCCTCTGCACC
>CAUYUJ010022117.1:0-37500 GCA_963575745.1 Prorocentrum cordatum
AGAAAGCGGGCGCGCATGAATCAGGGAAACGTAAGATTCAAGTAAGCTGGAATTCGGGTTTGCCGACGTTTCTTGACGGGGGCGTCCAGGGTTTTGACGGTCCGATGTTAGTGGGATGTTCGCGGCGGGAGCTCGCGTCAAGTTTCAGATTGGGCCTCGTCGTTTCCCTGGTGGCCCCGTCAGGCCAACTCGAGTCCCCCGTACCAGAGTCTCACGTCTCCCCGACTGGAGCGAGCCTCTTGGCAAGCTCCTGGGCGGCAGCGCCCGCGAAGCGCGGCGTCTCTGCTGCAGGCGAGGGGGGGCGCACCGCGGGGGGGGGGGGGGGGGCGACGGCAGGGGCTCGCAGGTGCCGCACGGGAGGGGCACCGCCCGAGGGCGCGCGTGCTGCAGAAGGCAGTGAAGCAGGCAGTCGAGGAGCCAGTACCCATCGGTCGTTGGAAGTACACACCGTTCATGTCTGATTCTTCGAAGGTTCTTTGATTTTGGGGGGGGCCAAGATCCTTTCATTTCTAACTGTTCTATCCTGGGCCTCTTCCTGGCCACTAGGGGGCCAGGAACAACTAGAAACGAGCACAGCTAGAAATGAGCACGATTAGAAATGAACGACGTGTATTTTTGGGTCTCCCAGATTCCAGTCTACTTTAACGGCGCCTTCCTACCTCAATGATCGAGTGGCTTCACCTTGTCCGCCCTCCTCAGGGCGCGGACGGAACCCAATCTGCGTTCCACGCCTTTTCTACTCCATGTTTCTGCCTACCTCTCCCGACCGATGAGTAATGACGTATGCATGAACTTGCGGGGGTCCGCGCGGGTGTCTCGGATCGACGCTGGACCCCCCTCCCTGGCGCGCGGAGCGCGCCAGGGGCGGCGCCGGAGGCGCTGCCAGGGGAGCCCTAGCGCCGATCCGAGAAATCCGCGCGGACCTCCGCAAGTTCATGTTTATGCCGTGGCCTGTTTCCCTGAAAGCAAGAATCCTCCAGGCAAGCCTAGCTAGGGAAAAAGCAATGCGACCAAGATGCGGTTGCGGCAGCGCGCCGTTGCAGCCGCGTCGGCGATGCCCTCTGGCTGCGAGTCATGCCCCCCCTCCACCCCTCGCACCTCCTGCTCCCTGATGTCCTCGTCACCTCCCCCCCCTGCCCCCTATCCCCCTTTCCTGATATCCCGCTGCCTCTTTCTGACCAAGGGCTTGCTCACGGCCAGCGGCACCCTCCCCCGCAGCGCTGTGAGGTTGCGCCGTTGACCGCGAGGTTGCGAGGTCCCGTTCCACCGAATCGCTCGAAGAGGGCGGCGGTCCCAGCTGCTCCGTCGAGAGAAGAGAGGGTCACCAGACGACCCCGAGGAAATGCGCAGCTCCGCCCCAGGCGATCCTAAGCGTAGGATGAGATGAGACGACGAGAAAGGACCGGGAGGAGGGTAAGGAGAATGAGGAGGAGGAGGAGGAGGAGGAGAAGGAAGCTTCTTAGGCCACGGAGCAGAGGCCCAGCGTCACTACCGCTGGTGTGATGGTGGGCTGGTTCTCGCTGCGACCTCCTGGGCCGCCGGGACATGAGTCTGTCCGATGTTGCACGCTTCCGGGAGCATCCTCCAAAACCGTCTAGGGCCGCTCACTTGGGCCTCTTCAAGCCTCGTGCGTGGGAGTTCCACGGCCCTTCTGGGCCAGAACCTCCCAGGGCCTCCCGAAACTGTTCCTCGCCCGAGGGATTTCTTCAGGTTTCCTTTGAGCGATGCTTGGGATGTGAGTCGGTCGACAGCTTTGCTTCCGCCTTCTCCCAACCCTCCAGCTCGCCTCGTCCTCCTCCCCCGTCCCATCCCCTCCTTGAAGACGCACTCCTGCCCCGTCTTGCCAGCCTCTGGCAGTTCTCACAGGGGAGGTCGCGGCCTGGCCACAAAGCTCGGCAGTCGGGATGATTTCAACATGCGGCCAATTGCTGCGGGGCTCGGCGCGCAAAGGTCGAACGAGCCCAAATTCATCCTCAAAGGACGCGGTTTGTCCAGCGAACATTTACGGACATGCAATCAGCACACATGCGTGTACATTAGCACGTGAATCAGATATACAAGTGGCCTTCGGCCCATCTTGCCATCGCCCTTGGGTTGTAGGTCGGAGGCATCTGGGATGCTTGTGGGGATCTCTTGGGAGGCATCTCGGAAGCCTCTTGGATCCGGTTTGGGGGTGTCTGGGGGGGGCCTTTCGGGGGCATCTTGGGGGCAGAGCGCGTAGCTTTGCTTCTGAAGGGCCCCAGGGCAAGCACGGACGGATTTCAGCCAGCATCGGGCGCCCGTTCGGAGCGCCCACGTGTCTGAACCGCTTTGGTCCTTATCTGGGCTATTGCATAAAAGCTGGTTCTTGCTTCGGCTGCTCAACAACTGGGCCCTGTGACGGCTGGCATTTCCAGGCTCGGCAGTTTTCGCTCGCCAGGCCCCCGCGCCCGCCCCATGCCCGAACCGTACGCGGCCTGGCACTTCAAGCTCTATGGGCGCCCGTGCCAGCCTCGCGTCCGCGCTGCGCGTTGGCTGGCTCATCCAGGCGTGGACGCGTTCGCCCGCAGGGTGACCGACATTGCTGGGCACTCGCTTGGCTGGCGCCCACGACCGCTCCGCACGTCGCCTGGCCTTTTGTGAGAGGCACGCTCCCGTTCCCATGCCAGCAAAGACTAAACTCTGCCACCCTCCCGCGCCCGCGGGCAACCGCTTCCCTTTCCGAGGTGCAGTTTACACACGTGGTTGCCTCGTCGCTCATTCCCCATCTGCAACTCTACCGGTCCAGGAGGGCCAGAATTGACCCCACCTGCACCCCCTTTCAAATGTTTGAATTGCGCGCATACGTTTCGTTTAGAGAGATAAGTGTTCAAGAGTCCCTCGCCAACAAGAAGGCCACACGCGCAGGCACTTGCCATGCCGAATCGCACCAGATATGTCCTATAAGCTTGTAGCGCTGGCAGCAGTTAAATATTAAATATCGACTGTGTAAAACGCACGAGTGGCCACCAAAGTAGTTTGGTAATCCTGCCCGCGCACACGTGCTGGACCCATGGGGGAACATTATGGTTCAGCGATCCCGTCAAGATCCCACACTGTCACCTCACCGCGCGGCGCAGCCGCGTTGTCATGGCACGCGCCCAGCGCACGGATCCGCAACAAATGATGCAACGCGGGCCATGTGCGCACGCTGCCACGCGCGCTTGCAGAAACCTTTCCACAACCAGTGGTAATCGCAACATGTCAAGATAGAGCCCCTCTAAGCGCAAATGAAAACACAAAGTTGTTCAGCCAAGTATGCCAGAGTCCCCGGACCTCTGCGACAACAGCGATGGTGGTAGCGATGTTGGCGATGACGTCAGCAGAGCCGATGACGGCGCCAGTGCAGGCGACGGCAAAGACTATGGTGATGCCAATGCGTCGGTGATGGAAAGCGATTGCGCTGATGCTGGCGGCATTGGCGGCGATTGGCGGTGTGCCGCGATGGCGCTGGTGGGGCGACGGGGACGCGCGCGCTCGTCGTGGTTGCCGCCTGTCGGCGACGCCGTCATGATGCCCAACTGCTTGCGACAAGTCCCACCAACGTACCAGCCCAGCATCCTGCTGGGTGGCAACTTCTCAATGGAGGCACGCCAGGCCGTCGTGTGCGACATGTCATGTCCCCCGAGTGGAGGAGGTAGCCGTGATGATGATGATGATGATGATGATGATGATGATGATAATGATGATGATGATGATGATGATGATTATGATTATGATGGGGATTATGAGGATGATGGGGATGCTGATGGTGATAGCGATGGTGATGATGATGATGATGATGATGATGATGATGATGCAAATGATGATGATGCTGGTGATAGTGATGCTGGTGATAGTGATGCGAATGATGATGATGCTGATGATGATGATGGTGATATCGGTTATGATGATGATGATGGTGATTATGATGTTGATACTGGTGATGCTGGTGGTGATGCTGTGATGATGATGATGATGATGATGATGATGATGATGATGATGATGATGATGATGATGATGATGCTGATGCTGATGCTGATGCTGATGCTGATGGTGCTGCTGATGGCGATGGTGACGGTGATGGTGATGATGGTGATGTTGATGATGATGGTGATGATGATGGTGATGATGATGATGATGATGATGATGTTGATGATTACGACGATGTTGATGATGATGCCTTGGCCTTCTGTGGGGCAGTCGTGAGGCTATCGTGGGCCGTCTTGGGGCCCTCTTGGCCGTACGATGGGTGTCTGGGGGGCAGTCTTGGCGCCGTCCGTCTCGGGCAGTCGAAGAGCCTTCTAATGCCGTGTTGGGTTCCACGGGAGGCCCTCTTGGCCAGTCTTGGGGCCGCATTGGATGTGGATTGGGCCGTCATGTAGTTTTTTGGGGGGGGGGCATTTTGGGACCGTCTTGAGGGCCTCTTGGGCCAGTTTGGGGCCATCGTAGGGGATCTTGGGTTGCCTTGGGCAGACGGCAGTCCGAAACGGCGAGAATGCGGAAATTGTGTGACAACTTAACGGGGATCAATGATTTGGGTTTCTGCGGATTGTGTTGGAGGTACCTTTGTGGCCCTTCTGTGCCTTCTCGGAGGCATCCTGGGCCGTCTTGGATTTGAGGCCGTCTTCGAGGCATCTTGGGCCAATTTGGTGTCCGTGGTTGCCTGCATGGGCCGCATCGGAAGCTCAAGACGCATGTCCATAGTTGTTGTTACGGGGAATCGTGGCCTCGGGAGCGCGGTTCCGTTTTGTTACGAGGGATCGTGGTTTCTGGAAGGAGGGGGATGCATTCAGCTGTCTGCTGGTAGAGGGAGGGAGGCCCCCTCATTATAATCAAAAAAGCCATACCACGCAGCCCTTGACATTCTCCACGCCTCAACGTGCCAGGGGGCACGATGGCGAATCGCACCCGCCCGAGTCACCGACCCGCACTGAAGCGCCCGCGCGCCAGCGCGGCCTTTGCGACGCGCTGGGAAGGCCCAACCGTCAAGCGCAATCGCGGCCGCACCAACTGCGCCAACCCAGTTGGCCGATCTGCGCGTGAGCTTGCGCGCGCCAGCGCGGCCGTAAAGATGCGCAAGCAAAGTCAAATCGGCAACCGCGATCGTGGCCGCATTGGTTTTGCCGAACAAGTTGCGGGTGGGAGGGTGGAATGTTTGCGCGGACAGCGGGGCTGACAATGCAGTACTGATTTGGTTACTTGCACCACAAAAGTGGCATTATAATAGCTTGCGCCGCATAGACTTCGCCACACCGTGTGCAGTACTACATAGATGCTGCCTCGTAGCCTGCACTTAATTAAGCAGTCTGCCTAACTTAGTTTGCAGAAAAACAATTGCACTCCACAGGTTGCACCACACAGCCTGCATCACGTAGGTTTCTCAACACAGGCTGGACCACATCGGTTGCGCCACATCTGTTACACCGCAACCATTGCACGCGCAGGTTGCACCACACTGCTTGCGCAGCCTGCAGCTCGCCCTGTTTGTCGCGCCACGTGACTTACAAGAATGGGCCCTGCCTCCAAAAAAGTGCATCATGTACGGCACCCATCGAGAATGCAAATGCAAGAGCAAATTGTTTGTGGCACGCGCCGGCCAGAATGAAACACATACGCACTCCTTGCATGTCACGCACGCGTAATTCCCCAGCAAGATCAGCTGACCTTGCCACATAACATGTGCCAACGTTTGCTTACGCATAGACCCATACACATACATATAGCGTTCAACTGCCAGCCGACGCTGTATAGTTGTGCAGTTGACGGGCCTGCATGGAGCATGTGTTGGCCGTCGCGCGCCCATTTCTCGATTGCTTGGGTTTCGCGGGGGCGCCTGGAGGTGTGGCTAAGGCTTTCTTGGTTCGTGTTGGTTCGTCGTGGGCCGTCTGGTATCCACTTGCGGGTCAACGCGGCCAGTTTTGGGTTTCTTCTTGGGCTGTATTGTGCGTCTGGGGGGTGGGGCGTCTTCGGGCATTCGGGAAGGGGTCCTCCTCAGTTCTCTTAACTTCGAAGACGGGTTCCTTTGTGCTGCATGGTACCGAAAAGGCGGAT
Source organism: Prorocentrum cordatum (assembly GCA_963575745.1). Classification (NCBI taxonomy): domain Eukaryota; class Dinophyceae; order Prorocentrales; family Prorocentraceae; genus Prorocentrum; species Prorocentrum cordatum. The sequence continues at coordinate 6,052 of CAUYUJ010022117.1, forward strand.
GCACCAAGAAGCACGAAATGACGTCAGGTCGGGGAGATGTGTCGACATCGCGGGTGTCATTCGGGTGCCCTCTCGGGCTGTATTCGGGCCGTGTTGGGCGCTAGTAGGTCATTGGGGCCACGCGGGTTCACATTACCTTCGTCCGCTAACTCTGTATACAGATTTAGCATGCATTCGGCAACCGTGAGACCAATGCCCCGACTTGCTAGGAAACGATTGATTGAATTACAAGTTTCGATTTGCTTGGACCATCGGGTAACCATGTAAGTGTGTCCCATCTTGTTACGCCACGGCTCATCTATAGGTAGAATGAGAAGAGAGAGAGAGATAGAGAGAGAGAGAGAAACAAAAACAAAAAGAGAGAAAAAGAGAAGTTTGTCCGACCATAGAGTTGCACACATTTCGAGTTAAGTGGCTATCAAGTATAAGCCGCTGTTCACGGATCAGCTCCCCCACATCTATTTGTTGTGGGACCACCTTGCAGGACAACCCCGTGATGATAACGGGAGACCCACGCGGGACAATCGCACGGGACAGTCACGGAACGACCGTGGGAGAATCAAGGCACAACCTTCGGTTTCTGCGCCAGACACGGCAGGGGAAACAGTCATCCAGGACCTCTCCCGCCCGTGCGCCGCTGCTCCCCGCACGCGCGCGCGGCACCACCGAAGTCGAGCCCGACGTTTGGGTTGGGGCCAGCCCGCCCTCGCCCCGGACAACTCGACCCCTCGGAGAGTGACAGCCCTCGAGGCTCCCGTCTTCAGCCGCCCACTGGGAAGCCGCAGCTCGTGCTCGCGCCGTGCGCGCGAGGCCGCCGGCGGAGCGCCCTTTGGTCGCCCGGGCGGGTGGCGAGGGCGGGCCCTCCCTGCGGCTCCAGGCGGGCGGCGGGCCCCGCCCGGCCCACGGGCTGCCCCGCTGTCGCTCCCCGGTCGCCGCGCGCGTGTGCCCCGTGGTCGTTCCACGGCGGTCGTGCGCTGTGCCCCGTGGTCGTCCCCTGCGGCTGCGGTCGCCACGCGGCCGAGGTCCGGCCGTCCCGCGGCTGCTCCGTGATCGTCGCGTGCGGCCGTGCTCTGGCTGCCCCGCGGTGGTGTCCTGGTTGCCGCGCGCGGTTGTCCCGAGTTTGTCCCGTCCCTGCCGCCCGGTTGTGTCCGAGGCTGTCTGGAACGGTTGTGTCGAGGTTTTGTCCCGTGATTGTGTTTTGGATGTTGTGTGGTTGTCCCGTATCTGCCCCGCGGTTGTACCGCGGACGCCCCATGGTTGTTCCGTGCGATTGTGTTGTGGTTGTTCCGTGGTTGATTTATGGGGTTCGTATTGTTGTGATTGCGTAATGCCGCAGTGTCGCGGTGTTTGGGTAAGTTTATTTGAGTTGAACCGAGTGGATCAAATAGATTTGAGTTGGACAGAGTGGTGTCGTGGTGTGCCATGGTGCCGTGGACACACAAATATATACAATGATACCGGAGAAAAGCCCAAATCACAATCTGCTTAGGGCTATAAGGCTATGGGGCTATAGGGCTATAAAGCTATAGGACTAAAAGGCTATAGGGCTATAAGGTTCTGGGGCTATAGGGCGATCAGGCTAGAAGGCTACAGGGCTATAGGGCTATAGGGCTACAGGGCTGTTAGGGCTAGTAGGGCTATAAGGCTGTAAAGCTATAAGGCTATAGGGCTATAGGTTCATAGGGCTACCGGGCACCGGGCACCTGGGCACCCGGGCACCCAGGCACCCTGGCGTGCCGCCGAAATCGGCGCCAAACCTCACCTAACCATATAAATCCGTTAGAACCCTTACAGAGGCAGGCTCTGATTGGGGAAATAGATGCATATATGTGTAATGTTAAACGAGTCCGAGTTACGTTGAACAAACCAAGTTGCACTGAACAGTGACGAGTAAATTGGCACTACGTGGGTTAGCTTTAGCTTCCCCATTCTAACATCCTTACCATTTGCAAGGTGGCTTTGTTGGCCTTTTGGTTCGGGAAAGTAGGTATATATACCCTTACGGCGCGAATACGTACACAAACACACACACACACACACACACACACATACACACACACACACACACGAACGCTCGCACGCATGACGGCGCTGGTGTGCATCCGTTTCTGCGTACATCCTTCATGGCGAACACGTGCGTGAGCGTAGGCACGACCCAATTGTCCCCCACTGCATGGATGTGCGCATTAACACACATGCAGACGTACATATGGAAGAATGAGCATACGCATGCACACCCATGCTTCCTAGGCATCCTCCAGCCACTCTCGTCAAGATACGGGAAAGCACACTGTCGGGCGTTGAGACTGCGTGGTCCGCGTCCGTCATCTTGACTTGAAGCGTGCGTGATTTTAGGCGCCACGTTAAGACGTGGTGGCGCCCACATGCCACGAGGGTGTGGGCTCACGCATGAGCGGTGGCACGCGCACGCGGTCGAGTGCGCGAAGGGAAGGCGTTCGTCGGGCAGCAGAGGCTGCAAAGCGAGGTATGACTTGTGTATGGAGTAGGGGGCGCGGTGGAAAGCGGAGGAAGATTGGGTGGGGAGGGAGAAAGTAAGTGTGGGGGACGAGGGTGGGAAGTTGGGGTGGAGAGGGAGGAAGGTGAGGTGGGAGGAAGGTGGGGTGGGGAGGAGGGGTGGGGAAGGAAGGTGGGGTGGGGAGGAAGATGGGGTGATGAGGTAGGGTGGGGAGGATAGGGGGATTGGAAGAAATGAAGCGATGGGGTGGCGAGGAAAAGATCTGAAGTGCAAGAGGGTGGGTGGGATTGAAGATGGGTGGCATTGAAGATGGGTGGGATTGCAGATGTGGGCTTGGAAGATGGGGAATTGGAAGAAAATGGAGTGATGGGGGGGGAACAAAAGACATGAAGTGCAAGAAGATTTGGGTTCTGAACAGCGCTCCTGAAGCCTATTGTACAGTCACGCGGCACACCCAAGAAGTCCGACGTCTGGGAATCCTCCTTAAAGAGCACGTGCAGCAGTCCAGGCTGAGGATTCGAGGGGACTTGAGGACACAGTGCCCGCGGCATTGTGGCGGATGAGGGGGGGGATGGGGGAGGAAGAGGAGGAGGAGGAGGAGGAGGAACCCAGAACAGTCCGCAGCTTCGAGGCTTCGAGGAGGAGGAGGAGCAGGAGGAAGAGGAGGAGGAGGCGGAGGAGGAGGAGGAGGAGGCGGAGGAGGAGGAGGAGGGAGGGGGAGGAGGAGGTGGGGGAGAGCAGGAGCAGGAGGAGGAGGAGGAGGAGGAGGAGAGGGAGGAGGAGGAGGGGAGGAGGAGGAGGAGAGGAGGAGGAGGAGGAGGAGGAGGAAGAGGAGGAGGAGGAGGAGGAGGAGGAGAGGGAGGGGGAGGGGAAGGTTGGGCGACCCTCGGGCCTGGATAAGTCGCTCCAGAGCGTTCTGGAATGCTCTCAGGGGGCGCTCTGGAGCGCGCTCTGGAATGGCCGCGGCCCCCGATACGTCCTCCAGAGCCGCCGGATCGCGATCCCCGACTGCGCAAGCCCCACGGCAAGTTCCGTCGACCTTGAAGGGAGATCCCCAGACCCCCTCGCGTTGTGAAAAAATCGCGACGCGAGGTTTTTTGTTGCTTTCGGCCTCCGGAGGCCCTTCCCGGGCCTCGGGACCGTCAAAAAAAACACTCGGGATGAAAATCCGGTCCTTGGGAAGGGGTCCAGACCTCTGGAGGTCGACGTTGCGAGAAACTCACGACGTCGGGGGTCTAGGTCCGGATGAAGGCCCTAGGAAGGCCGCGGACTCTTACAGCTGTTGGGGTGGCTTCTCGGGAGGCAGATCGAGGGCCTCTTACTCTGGAGTATGGTCGATGCCTCTTGGGAGCAGCTTGGGGGCCTCGGACAGTCTCCTGTGGGCATCTTTCTTGGGGGCTTGCTGGCGGTCTCGGGGCTTATAGCTAGCAGAACGGATCGAAATTTCAATTCGGGCTCCACTTGGGGCCCTCGTGGATGCCCCGTGGGCTCTCTTGGGGGGCAAATTTGGCCTTCTTAAGCCCTTCTTAGGCTGTTTGAGAGCCCTCTTGGGGGCGTATTGGGCTGCATTGGGCCTATTTCGGGGGCCTCTTGAACCGTCTTAGGCGGTCGGAAGCCAGACAAAACGAACGCGCGAAAATCTGACAAGAGCCAAAGTGAAATAACTGATGTTCGCATACTGGGGCTCTCTCGGGGGTCCTCTTTGAGGCCTCTTGAGCCTTCTCGGGGAGTCCTTGCGCTTTCTTGAAGGCATCTGCGGCAGTCTTGAGGCGCTCTTTGGTCGTGTCAGGCCCGTTTTGGACCACATTCGACCCAAGTTGCCGAAAGGGGACAAGACTGGCCCCAAGATGACCCGGACAGGAAACGGGGGGACCGTATCCCGACCCAGGACCCCCGTGGGACCTCCCTCTTCTCTCAACACGCCCCCTGGGCCCGAAGATGGCCTGGACGGGCAAAGGGGGGACCGTATCCCGAACCAGGACCCCCCTCTGGGACCTCCCTCTTCTCTCAACACGCCCCCCTGCCCCCCCCCCTCCCCGGGGCCGCGCACTTGCCTCGGGCACTGACCCGCGGATACCCCTCCTGGGACGCTCCCCAGGAGGAGGAGGAGGAGGAGGAGGAGGAGGAGGAGGAGGAGGAGGAGCAGCAGGAATAAGAGGAGAAGGAAGAGAAGGAGGAGGAAGAGGAGGAGGAAGAGGGGAAGGGGGAGGGGGAGAAGCAGGAGGAGGAGGAGGAGCAGGAGGAGGAGGAGGAAGAGGAGGAGCAGGAGGAGGAGGAGGAGGAGAAGGACCCAGGATGAAGGAGGAGCAGCAGCAGGGTGAGGGGAGCAGGCCCGGCCCGCCAGGAGCGCTAGGCTCCGGCCACGCCATGGGCGAGGGCACCTTCGGCAGCGCGAAGCGGTCTGCCGACAGGCCGGCGCCTCGTCCCAGCGACTCGGCCGCCCGGTGTTTGTCGTCATCTTCGCCGTCTTGTTCTTCACCGGGTTTGCCCCCAGACCCGTTGCATCATGGAGCAGAATCACGACACATACTGTTTTGCTGCTTTCGGCCTCTGGGGGCCCTCGTTGGGCTCCGGGGCTGTCAAGACTGCTCGGGATGAAACGCCGTTCTTGGGGAGTGGGTCGAGACACCTTGGGGTCTACTACGTTGTAAAAAAAATGACGTCGTGGGTATGGGTCTGGGCTCCGCAGAGTGTTCCCGCGCATGCGGTCGGGAACTTTTGCTTAGCGCGTCGCCCCGCTGGTTCTGGCCCGTCGCGCCTCGGCGCTAGGCGCTGACCATTACCCCATTTCCAGGCATCAACGCCCTGGGCTTTTCCGATCTTCCCACAGAGCGGAGCGACACGCTACCAGCTTGCAGGGCATAGCATGTCGCCGAGGACGCCGCCGTGACACGCTAAGCGAAAGCTCCCGACCGCACTGTGGGCCGAAACGAGAAGTGGACGGGAGAGGCTTCTGAAGAAGCGGCATCTGAGGTCTGCTCTCTGAGGCGCTCCTGTCACCGACCGGGCCTCGCAAACTGCCGCGCGCCTCCTCCCTTGTCTCGCCTCCCTGTCGCCCCCCTCTCGGAGGAAAGTGAAGCGGCACCACCACCACCACCACCACCACCACCACGAGGGGTGCCACCTCTCTGGCCTGGGGATGGGGATGTCTCCAGCGGGGAGGGGGGACCCCACTGCCAGGAGGACCCCCCCCTGGCTCTTCGCGCTGACGGTAGTAGTGTCGCCGCTCTTGGTGCCCATCCTCCCCAATCGAGGGCGGCGCGCCCAGAGGGGACAGGCAGGGGAGGCGAGCCTTCTCGGAGGCTTCCCGAGTAGGCCAGGGAGGGCTTAAGCCCAGCCGCCTTCTGCAGAGGCCCGCCCCCCTCAGGAGGAGGAGGACGAGGAGGAGCAGGAGCAGGAGCAGGAGCAGGAGTAGGAGCAGGGCGAGGAGGAGGAGGAGGAGGAGGAGGAGAACGAGGAAGCGGAGCAGGAGGAAGAGGAGGAGGAGGAGGAGGAGGAGGAGGAAGAAGAGAGGCAGAGGGGACGGGCCTTCTCAGAGGATTCAGAAGGCCTCCGGCCTTCTCAGAAGCTTCCCAAGCAGGCCGGAGAGGGCTTCTCCGAACCCAGACCCTTGACGCCGTGTTTTTTTCACAACGTCGAACCCTAGAGGTTTGGACCCATTCCCCGGGGCCGATGTTTCATCTGGAGTCGCTTTTTTGACGGTCCTGGGGCCTGGTATAAAGGGCCCCTCGGAGGCAGAGAATAGCGAAAAACCTCCCGTCGTGATTTCTCTCAACGCGAGGGGGTCGGGCTTCACCCCTCGGCGCGCCGCCGATCATCGTCAGCCCACCTCAGGAGGAGGAGGAGGAGCAGGAGGAGGAGCAGGAGGAGGAGGAGGAGGAGGAGGAGGAGGAGGAGGGGCAGGAGGAGCAGGAGGAGGAGGAGGAGGAGGGGCAGGAGGAGCAGGAGGAGGAGGACGAGGAGGAGGAGGAGGAGGAGCAGCAGGAGATCGAGGAGGAGGAGGACGACGAGGAGGAGGAGGAGCAGGAGGAGCAGGAGGAGGAGGAGGAGCAGGAGGAGCAGGAGGAGGCTTCACCCCTCGGCGCGCCGCCGATCATCGCCAGCCTCGTCCGGCGGCGCGCCGCGAGCTGGCGGCACGGCGGCCCACCTGCGCTGGCGCGGCGGCCGAGGGGCGTCGCGGGCCGCCCGCTGGCGGGGGCCGACGAGATCCAACGCATTGGAAGATCGAGACGGAGGTTCTTTCTATCGGGGTTGGACAGAACCCCCAACAGTGACACGTCGATTAGTGAATTGTCCGTTTTCGGTTCTCGAGAAGGCGCCGTGGCCGTTGTTTTACAGGCTTGCGCCCGCCAGGTTTGGGCCTCAGGTCGTTTTCACTAAACCACGTTTTACTAAAGGGGGGTCTGTCCATCCCCGATTCTAAACGTTCGGCATCTATAGCGGCCCTCGCCCGGCCCCGGGACCGTGAAAGAACGACCTCTCGGGAGGGAACAAAAACACGCAGACACAATGAATCGTCGATCCCCAGGAGAATGTGGGAAAATATGGGAAGTGGGGGGGAGACGAAAATCATAAAAAATATGGTAAATATGGGTAATCCTTCTATTTGTGTGTATTTATTTGTGTGTCCCAGGGCCCCTTTAGACTCGGGATGAAAAACCGGTCCTGGGGAATGGGTCGAGACTTCCGGGGACCTCGCATTGAAAAAATCTCGACATCGGATCTCTGGGGGGTCACCCACGGTCTGCCCGAATAATCAGAACGCACGACAAGGATCTACACATTGTTCATTTCAAAGTATTCGAAAGGTCTTTCATTTTGGGGGGGCCAAGATCCTTTCATTTCGAATTGTTCTATCCTGGGCCTCTTCCTGGCCACTAGGGGGCCAGGAACAATTAAAAACGCGCAGAATTTGAAATGAGCACGATTTGAATTGAACGACGTAGGCCTCCCGGATGGGGTCCGAGTAGATGGGGTCGGAGGATCGCGCCGCATGGCCGATGCATCGCCGATGCCTCTCGATGTAGAGCCCGATTTTCTCCGCGCTGGTGTCGCCGAAGCAACGCCGACGTCGCCCGCTGTCGGGTTGTCGCGGGCCGCCCGCTGACGGCAGCTTTTTCGCCATCCTCGACTCCTGGGGGCCCCCACCAGGCCTCGGGACCGTCCAAGGACGATTCGGGAGGAAAGGCCGGTCATGGGGAATCGGTCGAGACCTCCGGGGGCTGACGTCGTGAAGACATCATCCGCCCGCCGATGCGGGGGCTGGGGTGCTCGGGCTTCGCGCAAGCAGCGAGTTTCAGAGTCCAGGCCGGAGCAGCGTTGAAAGATTCGCGCTGGGATCGCGGCGGACGCGGGAGCGGGCCAGGGCAAGCGCGGCGCCGCCTCGCGCCGCGTCGGGGGCGTCGGAACGGCGTCGCGGCCAAGTACGGGCGGGTCGCCCGATCATAAGAACGCACGATGAGGAGGCAGGGGCCCCGGAAGATGTCGACATGTTGCGAGCGGGGCGCGGCCAGCGAGGGGGGGCCAAGGATGGGCCGAAGATTATGTTGCTCCCATCGTACGGACCACATCCCAGGAATACTTTCGAGCACCCAGAAAAGTATCGAAACAGTGTCGAACGAGTATCGCCTCCCAGGGCCCGACACGCGAAAGCCCTCCAGCTTCGGTACCTTCTAGGTGCTCGAAATTCCTCCTGGTGATCAAGGCTAAAATAGGCTCGAACATCATCAGCCGAGTGGGAAGGATGCAAGGATGACCTTTTGGAAAGTCGCTCGTCCTTACTGTGTGGGTTGGCTGCATGCACCCCCCGCCGCTCCCGGCCACGCCCACCCTGGGCCCGGGATCGGTGTGCACGCCTTCCTCGCCAAGCCAGGAGGGCGCGTGCACGGGTCCTGGGGTTGAGTCGGGCCTGTCCCTCTAGAGGAGGAAGATTCAAACAGATAGTCAAAAAGATAGTCTGGGGACGATGCTGTCTGATCCGTTTGGAACACGCTCGAATATCTTGTGTTGGCCCTTCTTCGGTTTTCCCAAAAAACCCGCCTGCACATCGGGAGGAAGCTGGAAAAGGGGGGAAAGTCGGAGGAGGAGGAGGAGGCATAAGAGGCCAGGGCAGCCCCAAGACGCATCAACGGGGTTGTAATCTTCCCTCGGGGGAGGAGGAGGAGGAGGAGGAGGAGGAGGAGGAGGAGGAGGAGGGGGACCTGCCCGACCCAGGCCCAGGCTCGCTGTGAACGCCCTCCCCCGCCGAGCTGGGAGGGCGCAGTGCACCGGGGCCCCCGGGGCCTCGGGGCGCGGGCCCCGCCGGGAGAGCGGCGGAGAGGCGCACGGCGGGCTCGCGCTCCGACCCCGGGCACGCCTGTCCCAGACCGCCCCCGCGCGCTGCGACAGAGTCGCGACGGGAGATTTTGCGCAAGGTTCGGCCTCTGGGGGCCCTCGCCGGGCCTCGGGACCATCGAATCGGCAACACCCAAACATACTTATACTACATGTGCGTCGCCCCCCCAGGGGCGACGCGCGCACCGAGCAATCTTATAGTATATGCGTCGCGGCGTGCGCTTCCTGGCCACACCGCTCGGGAAACGATATACTACAAGATGGGTATACTACATGTTCGGGTCGGACGCGCGCCCCCAAGGAGGACATATAGTACTAGTATGTCCATGTGCGTCCCATCGAATAACGACTCGTGGATGAAGATCCGGTCCCGGTGGGGGTCGGCGTTGCGAAGAAGTCCCGACGTCGGGGGTCTGGGGTAGGGGCCCGCGCTTGCGCGGCGCAGCCCCTGCGCAGGGGACGGGCCAGGGCACCGCACAGAGGAGACCCCTGCCAAGGAACACCTGCGTGCCTCCAGGGTCCCCCTGGATCTAGGGCTCCTAGGTGGGGTCGGAGTAGATGGGGTCGGAGGATCGCGCCGCATCGCCGATGCATCGACGATGCGGATCGATGCGGAGTCCGATTTTCTCCACGCCGACGTCGCCGATGCGTCGCCGATGTCGGCGATGCATCGCCGATGCATCGGCGATGCATTGGCGATGCATTGGCGATGCGGTGCGATCCTCCGACCCCATCTGCTCGGACCCCATCTGGCAGGCCTCTACCTGGATCTCCTGGGTTCCGGTGGTCCTGCTGTGGAGCGCGCGGCGCTCCCACGCCGAAAATCCGTGGACGTCCCGGGGTCTCGGGGTTGGGCTTCCCGTGGAGGGTTCCCGGCGGTCGGGCCCCATGCTGTGCTCAGGAGGGGAAGAAACACACAGACACAATGAATCGTCGACCCCCCAGAAAATATGGGAAAATATGGGAATTGGGCGGGAAGACAAAAACCCAAGAAATATGGGCAAATATGGGGAATTATTTTATTTGTGTGTATTTATTTGTGTGTCCTGGGGCCCCTTGATGTGCATCAGTCTCTTTGGAGGGGGAGACGTTGGGGGTGAGGAGGTCGGGGGGGGGGCGCGCATCGGCCCGCGATCGCCCATCGATGGCCACAATGCGGGCCTGATAGCCCACCCCGCCCAGCGATGGGGGGGCAGGTCGCCGATTTGTCGGCGATGCATCGCCGAGTCTGGGGGGGAACACGGTGCATCGTTCCGCTTGCAGCTCTGATGCACTACGGTGTCTTGGGCTACTTGTCTTACTCCCTCCTCTGGTGCATGTCTGTTTTGTGGGGGCGCGATGCTGATCCGCTGGTCGGGCTTGCATGCTTGCCTGGCTATGGCGGGCACGAGGACGCTGGCTCTCCCTTGAGTTGCCGTCACCGTGTTTTACCGAGCAGGGCCGTCTTCATTCGCAGCGGAACCAATGCTCTAGGATATTATATTATTTTGCAGCCTTGTCCTCTCTTTCTCTGCCTCGCCTCCCCCGCCTCTTGTGCATTTGGATTGTGTTTGGTCCTTTTCGCCAACATTGCTGTACTGGTTTCAATGCGATTGGCGTTGCTCCAGGTTCCCTTCTCGTATCCTCCCCCTCCTTATCCATCTCATGCTGCGTTAGACTTCTACAAGTAGCGTGTTGCGACTCAGTTGATATCACATAACGTCGCGGACCACACTTCTGGGGTCCGGATTCGTGCGTGGGCTAGCTGTTGACGGTTTCGCCGTTGTCGTCCTCCTCTTGCTCCTCCTAATCCTCGTCCTCCTCCTCCTCCTCCTCCTCCTCCTCCTCCTCCTCCTCCTCCTCCTCCTCCTAGCTGCCCCTCTCCGGGCACAGTCTTCCCCTGACCGATTCGATCCTCACTGATCCCCCGCGCCAGCGGGGAGGAGGAGGAGGAAAAGGATGGGGAGGACCAGAGTAGACCCAGGAAGCATCGACGATGCTGCAGCACAAACTCGGCGGCGCGCCAAGGGGGGGGGGGGAGCGAGAGGGGACGGGCCCTCTCGGAAGGCTCAGAGGGCCTCCAGCGTTCTCAGAGAAGCTTCCCGAGCCTTCGCTGCGAAGCCAAGGGGGGGATGAGGAGGTGGGTGACCGACGAGGGCGAGGCCGAGGGGCAGCGAGGGCGGGAGGGACGAGGACGACGGACGATGAGCAGCGGCAGCAGCGCCCCGATGAGCGCGCGAGAGCTGAGCGCCCGCGAGAGCTGAGCGTCCGCCCGAGGCCCCTGGTGGCGGCGGCCGCTCCCACGGCGGCGCCCGCGCCCGCGGCGGCGCCCGCGCCCGCGGCGGCGCCCGCGCCGGCGAAGAACGCGTCGGCCAAGAACGCCCCCGCGTCGGCGACGAAGACGCCCCCCGCCTCACAGCCAGGCCTCCTCCTCCTCCTCCTCCTCCTCCTCCTCGGCGCCCTCGTGGCTTCAAGCCCAAGCTTCTCTTGTAAGCACTGCGAGTCGAGAGCCGCGGCGAGAAGCGAGAGCTCTACAGAGCTGCTCCAGATCGCGAGGGCAAAGGGAAGAGCAGGCCGGATACACGGCACAGCAAATCGCTGTACGGAACGAGTTCCCCCAATTGCCATTGACGCCAGTCCGCCCGGAGGGAGGCCGACGACGCTGACAAGACGATGGCGGCGGCGGCGACGACGATTCAAAGTTCAAAGTTTTCGAGGTTCCTGGAAGTCCACGGCGCCCCAACTCGCAAAAGCGGTCAGGAGGCTCTGTGGAGTGGTCGGTTTGGCGAAGCCTCTGGAGTTGGTACTGTACTTCAGGGTAATGTTAGGGGGGACATACTCGGCGGGGGGGATGCATCGATTCACAATCGCCCATTGATCGCCGATACGAACCTGATAGCCCCACCCAGCCCAGGAGAGTGCGGATTTGCAATCGGGCGCCTATCGCCGATCTATCGGCGATGTATCACCGATTCCAGCTCGATGTTTGCCCCCACTGATCTCCCCTTGTCGTTCCCCCTCCCACGGCCAGTCCACTCCCGCCGCGCCGAGGCCCCCACCAGCTGCTGGTGGGGCCCTTGCTTTAGCCAAGGGAGGGAAAACACACACACACACACAGCCGGCGTTCGCTCCACAGTCCGGGGCGCTCGCTGAAGAATGTGGCCCTGCTCGACCCCCTCCCTGGGCGCCTCTCCCGGGCCGACACCTCTGCGAGCACGCGCCGATCGCAGGGGCGCTTGTCACGAGAGCGGTTCTTCCGCCTGCTGCCCAGCACGCTCCTCCGGAGCGCGCACGCAGCTCTGCTTCCTTCGCTGCACGCGCTGCGCGCGCCCGCCCCCTGGCGTGCCCCAGCGCCCGTGGCCGCCGGCGCCACCTCCTCGGAGCCCTCCGCGGTGCCCGCGGCGGCGGCAGAGGCCCCAGCCGCCCAGGCTCGGGGGGCGCGGGCGAGCGGCAAGGGGAAGGCGAGGGGGGGGGGCACCTCGGAGGCTGCTTGGGCCGTCAGGGGCCCCCGAGGGTCGAGAGGGGCGAGGACGCCGGCGCCCGTCGAACGCAGGAGAGCACGAGTGCTTTGGGCCTCTGCTGGCCCTCTTGGGGGTCTTCTCTTGGGCCGCCTTAGGGGGCCTCCGGGCCCCCCTCGGGGCCATCTTGGGCCGTCCCGGGGACGCATTGGCCCGTCTTGACCCCATCTTGAGCCGTATCGAGGCGTTCTCGGACACCCAAGAGGGCCAAAAGGCCTAAATCAGATGAGAGCCCAAAGGCTTAAATCATATATATATATATATATATATATATATAGATGTGTGTATGTGTGTGCGTGTGTTCCATAAGTTTTGGTTGTTTTTTGAGCCCCAGAGAGGGGCTCACCACGTTTGGTCGGCGGATGTGGCGCGACTCCCAGGGGGGAAGAGGGGGCAGACGGCATAGCTCAAAAGGGTGTGATGCAGTCAGTAATTTGACGTACGTTGGACACCTTGGGCACGTTGCACTAAGGCGGTCGCCCGAGAACGCTGCTCAGCACGTCACCCCCGGACGTGGATTCCTCTCGCTTTTCGAGGGCGGTGCACGTCCGGAGCACGTGAAGACCGCTCCTTGTTGGGGCATCCTGGGGACCTCTTCGGAGCGTCTCGGAGGCCTCTTGGGTGCCACTGGGGTCTTCTCGGGGGCCTCTTTATGGCTTCCTGGGGCCTCTTGGGGGCGTCTTGGCGCAGCCGCCAGATACAACGAAATCAAGCCAGCAAGTTGCAATTCGGCATGGCTTTTGTTTGATCCGTTCCCTTTTCTGTACGTGTCCTCCACTGTTGTTGTTGTTGTTGAACACTATTACTTCTAAAGAATTATTATTGTTGGACCCCCTGGTGCACGCCCCCCGCCCAAAACCTAGGCCGCAGCTACATTTTCATCATTTTTCTGCGAAAGCTTCAGAAAAGTGGATTACCCCCGGATCCGGTTTTTTGTTGACGCTCGTTTTCCCTTGCAAAAAACAATAGAAAATGAAAATTCTTGTTCTTAGTTGATCAAATTTCAAGAATCCCTTGCAAAAAATAAGGTAAAGTGGACATTCGCGCTCGCAAGACGAAATCCTTCCAAAACCTTAGGTTTCGTAACGATTTTAACATAAAAACATCAAAAACCCAATGGTTTTTTAAGAAAAAATTGTCAAAATGTCCTTCCGCGCGCTCTTGCGGATTCATAGGAAACACACCACTTTTTAAACATTTCTGTCAAAAGGGTCTTTGCGTGCTACTTCTTCAGGTGCTTTGAACTTCTCCAACAACGGTTGCGCGCCTGCGAGGGCCACCATCCCTTGCAAAAAATGAGGTCTTGCCACCGCAGGTCCACAACGTGCTCGCGGTAGCACTGCCGTATGCAAGCACCGGCCTTCCCGCCAGCAGGCGTATCGGCAATCTCATTGGGCATCTGGGACCGCACGGGTATCAGCCAGGCCCGCACGTGTATCAGCCAGGCAGCCGGGCACCCACGCGCCCGCTCCGCGCCATCGCAGACGACGATGCGTCGCGCCTTTAGTATGCTTCTGGATGCGAAGACCATTCGGTTGAGTATACCCCTACGTGTGACTGGACCTGTTTGCGAAAGCAGGAGAAAGTATGGCACCCCTTTGTGTCCAGAGCCGCGCCGTCTGCGTTCTTCCTTTCTCGCTTCTCTCCTTTCCTCCTTGTCCTGCTCCTCCTCCCCCTCTTCCGCCTTGGAGCCGTATTGGAACTGTCGATGGCCATCTCCCTTTCTCCCTCGCATGTCTGCTTGTACATACGTATAATTTCAGAACTTACCGTGCATGCGACGTGGTGGACCGTGCGTATGTCACGAACCTTGTATACATGTGTTTCTCTCCCTCCGTCTGGCTGTGCACGCGCGCGTTGGGCACTGAGAGTTAGGATCATAGCGCCATGAGTCTATGAGCAATGCATGCGTCATCCTTGGGACTGTATAACATCAGTGTAACACATGTACTTCTGTAATCGCATCCCCACGAATTTGCCCCAAAAATGTGACCAACTATCTTGGCACTGCGTACCATCTCACGTGTACCGTGTACCACATCATATGTAACAGATGTGATCAACCTCTGTGGGTGTGTACCCCACGCCAGTGTAGTAGCCAGGGTCGTCCGCACGCCACGAAGTGAAGTGTCCCAACGTCATAGGGCGGGAAGCTGGGTGTGGGTGGTCTCGAAGAGTCGTTTGGATATTTGGTAGAGCTTGAACGGCCCCCCCACGAAGTGGGGGTATTGGCTGGTGTCGCAAGAAAACCCTGGCACTGGGGAGAACACTGAGCGTTCGGGTAAAATGATTGTTGTTGTTGTTGTTGTTGTTGTTGTTGTTGTTGTTGTTGTTGAACATTATTTATTCTAAAGAATAATTATTGTTGGGCCCCCTGGTGCGCGCCCCCCCTGCGCCGCCTAGGCCGCAGCTACATTTTCATCATTTTCGTGAGGAAGCCTCAGGTAAAACGATGTGATCCAGATCCGGTTGTTTTGTTGTAATCCGTTTTCCCTTGCAAAAAACACTATAAAATGACATTTCTTGTTCTAATATAATCAAATTTCAAGAATCCCTTGCAAAAAATAAGGTAAAGTGGACATTCGCGCGCGCAAGACGAAATCCTTCCAAAAGCTTAGTGTTCGGAGCGATTTTAACATAAAAACATCAAAAAACCAATGGTTTTTCAACAAAAAAATGTCAAAATCTCATCCCGCGCGCTCTTGCGGATTCGTAGGAAACCCAACACTTTTTAAACATTTCTGTCAAACGGGCTTTTGCGAGCAACTTTTTCGAACTTCTGCGACAACGGTTGCGCACCTGCCAGGGCCATCATCCCTGTCAAATAATACCATGCGGGACACATTCGTTTTTTCTTCGCGCGCGCACGCCGTCGTCGTCGGCCGCGGGGCCCTGAATAGTAGCCACGGTCGTCCGCATGCCACGAAGTGAAGTGTCCGAACGTCATAGGGCGGGAAGCTGGGTGTGGGTGGTGGCGAAGAGTCGTTTGGAAATTTGGTAGAGCTTGAACCGGCCCCCCCACAAAGTGGGGGTATTGCCCGCCTCCTATGAAAACCCTGGCACTGGTGAGAACGGAGTGTCCCCACGTGCTAGTAATTGTTGTTGTTGTTGTTGTTGTTGTTGAACATTATTACTTCTAAAGAATAATTATTGTTGGGACCCCTGGTGCACGACCCCCCTCCAAAACCTAGGCCGCAGCTACATTTTCATCATTTTTTCGCGAAAGCTTCAGAAAAGTGGATTGGTACCGGATCCGGTTGTTTTGTTGTACGCCGTTTTCCCTTGCAAAAAACAATAGAAAATGAAAATTCTTGTTTTTACTTGATCAAATTGCAAGAATCCCTTGCAAAAAATAAGGTAAAGTGGACATTCGTGCGCGCAAGACGAAATCCTTCCAAAACCTTAGGTTTCGTAACGATTTTAACATAAAAACATCAAAAACCCAATGGTTTTTTAAGAAAAAATTGTCAAAATGTCCTTCCGCGCGCGCTGTCCGAATCCCACAAAACCAATGGTTTTTCAACATTTATGTTACATGAGCTCGCGCGAGCTACTTTTTCTTGTTCTAACATAATCAAATTTCAATAATCCCTTGCAAAAAATAAGGTAAAGTGGACATTCGCGCGCGCAAGACGAAATCCTTCCAGAACCTTAGGTTTCGTAACGATTTCAACATAAAAACATCAAAAACCCAATGGTTTTTCAAAAAAAAATGTCCAAATTTCATCCCGCGCGCGCTGTCCGACTCCCACAAAACCAATGGTTTTTCAACATTTATGTTACATGAGCTCGCGCGAGCTACTTTTTCTTGTTCTAACATAATCAAATTTCAATACTCCCTTGCAAAAAAAAGTAAAGTGGACATTCGCGCGCGCAAGACCAACAAAAAACACGACGATCTCAGGAACTTGCCCCAAAAATGTGACCAACTCCGCTCTCTCTGTCTCTCTCTCTGTCTGCTCTCTGTCTCTCTCTCTGTCTGTCTGTGTCATGTATTGTATGTCACAATTGCAGGATGCTGGGCACACGCGCGCCCCGAATAAGTGACCAAGTTCTGTGGGTGTGTACCCCACGCCAGTGTAGTAGCCACGGTCGTCCGCACGCCACGAAGTGAAGTGTCCCAACGTCATAGGGCGGGAAGCTGGGTTTGGGTGGTCGCGAAGAGTCGTTTGGATATTTGGTAGAGCTTGAACTGCCCCCCCACGAAGTGGGGGTATTGTCTCGCGTCGCATGAAAACCCTGGCACTGGTGAGAACACTGAGCGTTCGGGTAAAATGATTGTTGTTGTTGTTGTTGTTGTTGTTGTTTTTGTTGTTGTTGTTGTTGAACATTATTACTTCTAAAGAATAATTATTGTTGGGACCCCTGGTGCATGGCCCCCCCGCCGCGCCTAGGCCGCAGCCACGTTTTCATCATTTTCGTGAGGAAGTCTCAGGCAAAACGGGTTGGTCCGGATCCGGTTGTGTTGTTACGATCGGTTTTCCCTTGCAAAAAATAAGCTAAAGTGGACATTTCTTGTTCTAACATAACCAAACTTCAAGAATCCCTTGCAAAAAATAAGGTAAAGTGGACATTCGCGCGCGCAAGACGAAATCCTTCCAAAACCTTAGTTTTCGTAGCGATTTTAACATAAAAACATCAAAAAACCAATGGTTTTTCAAAAAAAAATGTCAAAATTTCATCCCGCGCGCTCTTGCGGATTCGTAGGAAACCCAACACTTTTTAAACATTTCTGTCAAACGGGCTTTTGCGAGCAACTTTTTCGAACTTCTGCAACAACGGTTGCGCACCTGCCAGGGCCATCATCCCTGTCAAATAATACCATGCGGGACACATTCGTTTTTTCTTCGCGCGCGCACGCCGTCGTCGTCGGCCGCGGGGCCCTGAATAGTAGCCACGGTCGTCCGCATGCCACGAAGTGAAGTGTCCGAACGTCATAGGGCGGGAAGCTGGGTGTGGGTGGTGGCGAAGAGTCGTTTGGAAATTTGGTAGAGCTTGAACCGGCCCCCCCACAAAGTGGGGGTATTGCCCACCTCCTATGAAAACCCTGGCACTGGTGAGAACGGAGTGTCCCCACGTGCTAGTAATTGTTGTTGTTGTTGTTGTTGTTGTTGTTGCCTGAAGAATGATGATTGTTGATCCCCCCACTGGTGTATACTGTTTTTCTCAATCAAAGTGTGCCCTTCGACGCTCGCACCCGGCTTTTTGACATGGAAAGTCTTGATGCTCAAACTGGGCCCCTGGCCCCCGGGTTACAACAACAACGGCTCCCGCCTGAGACTTCCTCACAATTTGCCAGGACCCCCGCTCCCGCCCAATAATTCCTCGCATGTTATTCAGGAGTCGCACTCTCGCTTGGGACTTCTTTACAATGTATTCAGGAATCGCCCTTCGTGGCCCCTTCGCTGCCCTTCGTGGCCCCGTTGCTGCCCTCAGTGGCCCCACCCTTGCCCTCCGCGGCCCAGACATACGTATGCCGTTCGTGGCCCCCGCTCGATCGCGCCCGTTGTGGCCCCATGTGCTTGCCCTTCGTGACCCCGCTGTCGCCGTTTGTGGCCTCCTCAGTGTCCTACGTGGCCCAGTTGCTACCCTCAGTGGCCCCATCGTTGCCTTCTGTGGCCCCGCATTATCTGCCCTTCGTGGCCCCCACTCGTTCGCGCTCTTCGTGGCTCCATACGCATTCCCTTCGTGTCCCCGCTGTTGCCCTTCGTGGCCTCCTTCGTGTCCTTCGTGGCCCTGCTGTCGTTCTCTCTCGCTTTCGCTCGCCGTCGTCTTCGACGTCGTCGTCGCAGTCGTCGTGATCGGTCCCCTGCCCGTCCCTCTTGGGGTCGGGTCGACTGTCCGCGGCCGCGCCGCCGATCAGCGCTGCCGCTGGCCAGGCCGACAGTCCGCGGCCGCCCCGCCGCTCGCCGGGGCCTGGCCTGCAGGGAAGAAAGATATACCCCCCAAAAGGGGTTCGATCGAAGACGAAGAGGGCGGGTATCGAGGGTTTGGGAAATACGCGTTATTGGACACTCGAGCAGGTAAGGGCGAACAGTCTTAAAATGATTGCTGTTGTTGTTGAACTTTGAATATTGAAGAATAATTATTGTTGATCCCCCACTGGTGTATACTGTTTTTCTCAATCAAAGTGTGCCCCTCGACGCTCACACACGATTTTTTTACATGGAAAGTCTTGATGCTCAAACTGGGCCCCTGGCCCCCAGGTTACAACAACAACGGCTCCCGCCTGAGACTTCAGCACAATTTAGCCAGGACCCCCGCTCCCGCCCGAGACCTCCTCGCATGTTATTCAGGAATCGCGCTCTCGCTTGGGACTTCCTTAATTTATTCAGGAATCGCTCTCCCAGCGCTCTGGAGTCGCGCTCTCGCTGGAGATTTGCTTGCAATGTACTAAAGCATAGCGCCCTTGCGTTGGAATTTCTTGCAATTTGCTCAAGCGCCGCGCTCCCGACACCCAGGCACCCAGGAGTCGCACCCGTTGTGGCCCCATATGTATGCCCTTCGTGGCCCCGCTGTCGCCGTTCGTGGCCCCCTCAGTAGTGTCTTACGTGGCCCAGTTGCTACCCTCAGTGGCCCCATCGTTGCCTTCTGTGGCCCCGCATTATCTGCCCTTCGTGGCCCCCGCTCTTTCGCGCTCTAGGGCGGGTATCGAGGGTTTGGGAAATACGCGTTATTGGACACTCGAGCAGATAAGGGCGAACAGTCTTAAAATGGTTGCTGTTGTTGTGTTCGTTGTTGTACGCGTTTGTTTGTTTCCAAACAGTTATCCCTTGCACACATGCATGTTCCACTTGATAGGTGTCGCAATGATGTAGCGCTTGTGGTGCGTTGTGAGTTGTATTACGAGCGTCCGTGTTGTAAATATTGTGTTATGTGCGTCTCTCACACCCCGATGCGCTGTCCACACGCATAGTTTGCACACGTGTTGTGTGATTGTTACGATGCGAGTGTTGCGTACAACGCGCACATAGACTCTGTACGTTTTTTTGTGGTGGGGGGGCCCTCATAGGCTTGCCGATTGAAGCTTGGCTCGCTCCCTGAGAGGACGTAAAGTTTCCTGGTGTCTCCGAGATGGTGTTTCGATCGTCTGGTTTGACTGTGTTTCGCAGACGTGGTTCCGATTCGAATCCGGGGGCACGCGTCTGAAGGGTTGAAAATATAAAGATGCGGAGGGGAGCAGGGCTGGCTGTGGGAGTATGATGATACGGCCTGCCTGCTACCGGCCGACACACCACTTGCCAAATCGCCCCTGAGTGTTTGAGTTGACGTCCGCGCCTTGCAAGTATTTACCCAGCGGTCAGACCGCAGACGGCTCGAGGAGCCATCAAGCCCACGACTCTTCGGCGGCCTGAGGCCCCCCAGTTGGGGGCGTTGATCAGTCCGAACCGGCTCCCAGTTTCGGTGCCGCGCCCGCCCGCGGTCTCAGCAACAACTAGATTCGCCCGCGATGTGTTGCCTTCCTTCAGTCACCTTGTGCAGTGGGGGAGCCTCTGGCAACACGTTCAGGCAGCGAGGACAGTCGACACCTCATCCGAATTCCCCAGCGGGCTTCGCCTGGGAGGGCAATTCCGTGCGAGATGGCCAAAGGAAGCGCTGTCCCTTGGCAGAGGTCTTTGAGGGTACCCTCCCCACACCTGGTTATCCGAAGGCACCCGTCGATCGATGTTGGCTTGCAGTTGCCTTGTTATTTCGTTTGCCATGGCATGCGTTTGACGTGTCTTATGGATCGCCTTAAATATGTTCCAATTCGGAGGCGGCGTGCCTTCAGACTGTTACTAGCTGTCATGCCGCTTTCGTCAAGCCTGCGCTTATTATGCATGTACATTGGATGTTGCTTGCGACGTCGAGCTCGCGCATGGGATGCTTCAAGTTTGGCGTCAAGTTAAATCGCAGCTGGCTGCATAGTAAGCTGCTACTCGTTCGTGCGCATATGACAGCGTATATAGAAGAGCGCGTGATTCAATCCCGTTTCTATGTGTGTGACAGTTTCGTGATACACGTGTTGTTGTATATTGCGGTCAGCGTGTTGGCAGCCGGCTGGTATGTCTATTGTGTATGGTTCGTTTCGAGCTGGCGTTTAGCTTGTTGCCTCTGCAAGAGAGCACCTGACGTACTTGTTACCTGGATGTAATAGAGTAACAACCTACCTTCGAAGTACGTCTGGTTTGCCGTAAAGCGGCCTTGAGCTTATGTGTGGTTCGTATTGAGGTTGTTGGTGTTCTTTTCTAGCACGTTTCGAGGAATAGGGTCAGTGACAGTCGTGTCTCATGGCATGGTCATTTCAACATGTACGCCTGTAGAGTCTCAAGGATGGCCCAACACGGTTCCTCAAGGACATCTTCCCTTGCAAAGCAGCGCAACGCCATTCAACGCAATACATTGCACATGCAACAACCGCACATTGTGCTAATCAATATGAAGTTATGTAACGTGAAGCAGTTCAAAGTAAAGTAACACATTGACATGCAGTGGCAAAGCAATGCAGCACAATGCTCTACGAAGCGAAACAGCTCAAAACGAAGCACCTCAATCATGTGATTGCGTTGCGAAGCAAGGCAGCACAAGGCAAGTCAGATCATCCCAAATACCATTATCATTTCGACGCCTTAGATTGTAACAGTGTCTTCTCTGCGTCGTTCGTTTGTTTCCACGCTTCAACTTAGAGTGATGTTTGAATTTAGCTGGTCTTCAGCTCGACTTCACCACGATAGAAACTCCCAAGTGGGATCGCGCAGGGCTCGCTCTTACTTTGCATCTGGTGTGGGACGTTTCAACAGCCAGCACAGAGACATGATCTAAACCAGGCAGCGTCCAGGGAAGTCCTCAAGGCGAAATAATTCGCCTGCAAAAGTGTATCGGGCACGAGCTTGAGATCGGGTCCTTCTCTTCCGGTATAGTTGCTCCACCCTCCATGCTGTCCCCATCCTCATGGTGAAGAACCCACCCTGAGGCCCACTGGCCACCTTCTGAGTGGCAAATGGGCCTCCGGGTGGTTTCTGGGAGGAGGGAGCAAGTCCCGTTCATCTCTACAGGTGACCCATAAAGGTACCCGATGCGAGTCGAAGAACCTTGATGTCAGTCGGCATCCCGTGTTTCCGTGCTGCCAGCAGGGCGCAGTGCAGATTTGGCATGCGACGCATGGGCTGACCACAATAGAGAAGGATGAGAAGACGAGGAGGAAAAGGCCGAGGAGGAGAACGACGACGACGGCGAGGATGAGGAGGAGCAGGAGGAAAAGGAGGAGCACCATGAGGAGCACAAGGGAAAGGAGGAGGAAGAGGAGGAGGGGGGGAGGCGGGTCAGAGCGAGGAAAAGAAGGAGGAGGATCAGGAGGAGGAGGAGGAGGAGGACGACGACGACGACAACGAGAAGTGGGCGGAGGAGAACAGAGGAAGAGGAGGAGGAGGCTGAGGCGGAAAATCTGAAGAATCTTGAGGAGAAGGCGCAGGAGGAGGAGGAGGAGCAGGACGAGGAGGAGAAGGTAGAAGAGGTGGCGCAATGGAAGAGGCAGTGGATGGAGTAGGACGAGGAGGAGGGGGCGGAGGAGGGGGAAGGAGGCGGACCAGGGGGGGGGGAAGGAGAAGGCTGGGGAGGAGGGCGGGAGGCAGATGATGAGGAAGAGGAGGAGGAGGCGGAGGAGGAGGAGAGAAGAGGAGGAGAGAGGAGGAGAGGAGGAGAGAGGAGAGGAGGAGCGAGGAGGAGGAGGAGGCGGAGGAGGGAGAGGAGGAGGAGGAGGAGGAGGCGGAGGAGGCGGAGGAGGCGGAGGAAGAGGAGGAGGCGGAGGAGGAGGGAGAGGCCAGGCATGCCCGGGAGATGGCGGCAGGCCGGCGTGGGGGCCGCCGCCGCCGGAAGCCGCAGCGCCGAACCCGGCGAGTGGCCCGAGGCCAGTCAGGAGGATAGTTGTCGCTCTCCTCTGGGTCGGCAGGGCGACGGGGAAAGGACGGGAGGGTGTGGTGGGCGAGCGCATGGACGATCCTCGGGCTGAAGCCCTCCTCCTCCTCCTCCTCCTCCTCCTCCTCCTCCTCCTCCTCCTCCTCCTCCTCCTCCTCCTCCTCCTCCTCCTCCTCCTCCTCCCCTTCCCCCTCCCCCTTCCCCTCCCCCTTCCCCTCCTCGTCGGCGGCGGAGCGGGCGCGGCCGAACCCCAACCCAGAGAGGGTGGGCCAGGGAACTGGTCAGGGAAGGCATTTGACAGCGCAGCGCACGGTCAAAAAAGCTCATGGTTGCACCATCGGGGAGCAGCCCCGGTCGGGATCTCTGCAGGTTCGCGGCGTGCAAGACTCGATCGTTTTTCGCTGCCGTCCTATTCGCTTTGACAAGGGGGGAAGAGGGAGGGAGGAGAGGCGGAGAGGGAGGAGGGGAAGGGGATGAGAGGAGGTTCGAGGCATCCCAGATGGGGTCAGAGTAGTTGGGGTAAGAGGATCGCGCCGCATCGGCGATGCGTCTCGATGTGGAGACCTATTTTCTCCACCCCGACAGCTCTGCATTGCCGACGTCGCCAATGCATTGCCGACACATCCTTGATGCATCGGCGATGCGGCGCGATCCTCCGAACCCATCTACTCGGACCCCGGTCGGGAGGCCTCTAAAGATGGAAAAGGGGATTGAAAAGGAGAAGTGGCACAGCTTCGACGCAAGGTCTGGCTACCTACATGCTTCCGCGAAGCCTGAAGCAAGTTGCTACCTGTTATGATATGTCGGCGCCCCCGGACCCCTCATCTCAATGCTCATGCCAAAATTGATGGCGCCTGGCTTTCCTCTGAATCCACGAACCGCGTGTCATGCGTCACTCAACGTTGAAATTCGGGGGCCATGGGTGTCGGGAAAAATTGTGTTTGGCTGCGCGGAAGTATAGGCACAACGGGGTAGGTAAGCACTCCGACCGAACTCGGCCAAAATGGAAGCGAAAGAGGATTCGCAGAGCCCCTCGTCAACACGCGGAACTCAGCGTGGCACGCCGGTTACAAGACAAGCGCACGCGTCACGATCTTGGGCGAAAACAGCTTGGAGTACAGTCAACCCGCATAGCAAGGATGAGCAACCCTCCCAAGGGTACCCTTGCATCTTTGCCTCCTCGGTCAATCATTCGCCACTTTCGTTGGCCGCGCCCTGCTCGAAAAGCTTCGAAATGGGCGTCCAAGGCCCTTGCATTCTGACCGCGCATCCTTACTGTACGGGTTGACTGTACGTGATGTAGCCGCCCAGCAGCAGTGAGAAAGCCCACGGGCAATGCCACCCGAGGTTGCAGGTCGACAGCTCGACGAGAGGGTTCCTCCCTCTCCCGGGGCCGCCGAGGGCAGTGGCCTGCGTCAGTGCGGAGGATGACCTGCCTTCGGAAGGGTGCTGCCCGGCCTGTGCCGCCGTGTGTTGTTTTGCCTCCCTTTGGTGAGCCACGCCTAAGTTTGAGTCGGGCTTGTCCCTCTACAGGAGGAAGATTCAAGGATAGTCAAGAATAGTACGGTGACGATGTTTGTTACCTAACAGCGTTTGCTGATAGGTTTCTAGTAGGGTCAAAAGAGAGCATCATGACTCCTCAGGGGGGTCTGGGCGGGTGCCGGGGAGGAGAACCGGGAATCGTTTTTCGCCAACAGTCACACACTTCGTGCTCTTCGACCTCCCAGAACTCCACTCCCGGGCCACATTCTGGAGAACCGGGAACAGAGCTGGGCTCGCTTTTGGCCAACAGTCACACACTTCGTGCTCTTCGACCTCCCAGAACTCCATTCCCGGGCCACATTCTGGAGAACCGGGAACAGAGCCGGGCTCGTTTTTCGTCAACAGTCAAACACTTCGTGCTCTTCGACCTCCCAGAACTCCATTCCCGGGCTACATTTTGAGTGCCCGGAGCCAACTGTAGGCCACTTCGTGCTCTTCGAGTTCCCAGAACTCCATTCCCGGGCCACATTTTGGATGCCCGGAGCCAACTGTAGGCCACTTCGTGCTCTTCGAGTTCCCAGAACTCCATTCCCGGGCCACATTTTGGATGCCCGGAGCCAACTGTAGGCCACTTCGTGCTCTTCGAGTTCCCAGAACTCCATTCCTGGGCATGATTTTGAATGCCCGGAGCCAACTGTAGGCCACTTCGTGTTCTTCTAGTTCCCAGAACTCCATTCCTGGGCCACATTTTGAATGCTGAGGCAGGCTGATGCTGCGGCCGAGGCAGGCTGAGGCTGAGGCAGGCTGAGGCTGAGGCCGAGGCTGAAGGCAGACTGAGGCTGAGGCTGAAGCAGACTGAGGCTGAGGCTGAGGCAGGCTGAGGCTGAGGCTGAGGCAGGCTGATGCTGAGGCAGGCTGAGGCTGAGGCTGAGGCTGATGCAGGCTGAGGCTGAGGCAGGCTGAGGCTGAGGCCGAGGCTGAAGGCAGACTGAGGCTGAGGCTGAAGCAGGCTGAGGCTGAGGCTGAGGCTGAGGCAGGCTGAGGCTGAGGCTGAGGCAGGCTGAGGCTGAGGCTGTGACTGCGACTGCCGTTGCCGCTGCGACTGTCATCGCGAATGCGACTACGACTGCGAGAACAGCAGAATTCTACAACTGGATTTTCATCTGAATCTTAAGGGGAATGCTTTCAGATATGCTTCTACATATCGCTGTTAGGTTGCTTTACCGGGAATTTTTTTGATCTTGCTTGAATATATAATGGCCAGGATTATTTGTCTTCCAAGTTCGCCTGTAGGAGGTCATGCCCGACCTAAGCCTGAGTGGGGGTGACCCTTCGCCAGAGATACCTTCAGTGCGGGCCCACAGGGCCCCACTCCCTGGCACTGGCCTTCGCTCTCGCATTGGGCCTCCCCGCGGCCCCCTGAAGCCGCGCACCAAAGGGCACTCTTGCCTGGGATCGCTCTTGCATCTTGCCGCTTTGGCGATGGGCTCTGGATCCTCCGCCCGCAGGATAAGGACGAGCTGAAGGACCTCATGCCGAGGCTTGCCTCGCCCGCCGCAGCTGCGCCCGCGTTGCGCGCCCCTGTGGCGCGCCAGTGGCCCGCGGGCACCCCGGCAGCAGAAGGACGATGCTCTCTCGTCACCCTGGACGAGGTCGGACCACGGCCCGGAATCGGCACGACCGGCTGTCCCAGGAGATCCCGAGCCAGATCCCACCTCCTCCTCCTCCTCCTCCTCCTCCTCCCCCTCCTCCTCCTCCTCCTCCTCCTCCCCCGCCTCCTTCTCCTCCTCCTCCCTCCTCCTCCTCCTCCTCCTCCTCCTCCTCATCCCTCCTCCTCCTCCTCCTCCTCCTCCACCTCCTCCTCCTCCTCCTCCTCCTCCTCCCCCGCCTCCTCCTTCTCCTCCTCCTCCCTCCTCCTCCTCCTCCTCCTCCTCCTCCTCCTCCTCCTCCTCCTCCTCCTCCTCCTCCTCCTCCTCCTCCTCCTCCTCCTCCTCCTCCTCCCTCCTCCTCCTCCCTCCTCCTCCTCTCCTCCTCCTCCTCTCCTCCTCCTCCCTCCTCCTCCTCTCCTCCTCCCTCCTCCTTCTCCTCCTCCCTCCTCCTCCTCCTCCTCCTCCTCCTCCTCCTCCTCCTCCTCCTCCTCCTCCGCCTCCTCCTCCTCCTCCTCCTCCTCCTCCTCCTCCTCCTCCTCCTCCTGGTCACTCGGCGTTGGGAGCCACGGTCGGGGGCTTTGCCTCGGCGTGTCGCTCCGCCGGTTCCGGCCCGCCACGTCTCGGCGCGGCACGCGGTGCCAGGGCCGCCGCCGCGGCACGCTGAGGAGGAGGAGGAGGAGGAGCAGGAGGAGGAGGAGGAGGAGGAGGAGGAGGGGGAGGAGGAGGAGGAGGAGGAGGAGGAGCAGGAGGAGGAGGAGCAGGAGGAGGAGGAGCAGGAGGAGGGGGGGTGGCCCAGCATGCTCGTGGGCTACGTGGCTTGAAGGCCCCTCACACAGTTGTCCGTCAACGTCATGGTTAAAGCTCGAATGCGTAGTGTGTGTGTGTGTGACTTGTCGTCAGTATAGTTGCTGCTGTCAGCCATACGCATGGAAAGTTGCAGGGACAACGAATCGAGACTAGATTCCCCAGACAGTGCTTGCATTTAGGGGTGTCTTACTTGCGCAGTGCGGAAGTGGGTACAGTATGGCGCAGAATTTGTGGTGCCATCGGGAGCGTCCATAGGTCGCAGCCATAGGTTACGCCATATGGATCCACATGGTGTGTACATAGGTGCTATGGATTGCGGCCATCCGTTGCGGTCACAGGTTTACAATCCCGCTGACGGTGGTCAGAGGCGTTCGATCTCAAGAGTAAGTACGCAGCATTGAACTTCGGCATGGTCTGGGGACGCCAAATGTGTTGGACTTGCCACCTCCTGTGATCATGAACATCCCAGAGCCTATGGCAGCCGTCTTGGACTCCGAAGCCAGTCAGAAGCGAGGTCATGTGGAGACAGACGTACAATGCTAGACATGAGCGACCTGCACGCCTTTCTAAGATGAAGAGGAGGAGGGGGAGGAGGAGGAGGAGGAGGAGGAGGAGGAGGGGGAGAGAGTCCGCTGCCAGGTTCAGAGACTGGATGGTGAAGACAAAGCAGAAGACCGACGAATTGGCCAATGACGCCGATATCGCCAACCCGTCTGCTAATGCGTCTGAGCTTGTTGTTCGAATTGTGGGCTCTCTGGCAGATGTTCGTGACACGTGTTTGGCCACCTCGCCATCCCGTATTCTACCCCATCTGCCCGTCAATCTTCCCATCTGTTCATTGATGTTTTTCTACATGTATTGTGGATGGTGATGCATTCCCTCCTTCCCATGCAGATAATAATGCGGGAGCATTGCCCGCATTAGGACTAGTTCTCGGACGGAGCATGCTCATCGTGGCGATGCCATGGCGCAGGCTGACAACTATCATGTGCCAGAAGTTGTGTCTTGGTTATCGCTGAATTGTCAGTGCCATTCTTGGTCGCTAGAGCCGTATCTCCTGCGCGCGCTTGCTGAAATGAGGAGTCGGTCAGCAAATTTAAAGCTCTCTTCAACAAGCACCAGAAGCCTCTCAAGGCCATGGGCACCGAAGAGTTCATCAAGTGGCTTCCCGTCCTCCTAGGAATGGGATGAGGAGACGGGGCGCACGGGGACATAGGCGAGGGCAATGAGATGGCCATCGCCTCCGGCACTCGAGTCACGGATCGAGGTCTTGGATCACGGTAAGGAGTTCGTGCTCAGCGTGTCGCGCTGCCAGTTCTGGCCCACCGAAGCGCGACACGCAAACCACGCCCCCCCTCCTCGAGCGTCGGCGGCACGCTGTCAGCTCGCAGGGCACAGCATGTCGCCAGGGCCGCCGCAGCACGCTCAGCAGAAGCTGCTGACTTCAGCACAGTGTCCGGTCAGCACGGGCGGAGCCACACATGATGGGCACAGTTTCCACCACCACCGCTACCAGACGTAGGACGGAGAAGAAGGGAGGCCGAGGAGGTCCTCCTCCTCCACCTCCTCCTCCTCCTCGTCCTCTTCCTCTTCCTCCTCCTCCTCCTCCTCCTCCTCCTCCTCCTCCTCCTCCTCCTCCTCCCTCTGCCCTCTCCTACTTCTGGTAGCGGTGGTGGAACATGGGCCCATCAATACACCCTGGTGCTCGGGCATTCCAATCTGCTCGAGCGAGACGGCACCCCCTTTTCCGCTGTTGGCCGGGGAGGGCGGGGCGCCTCGCGGGGAGCCGCGAG
The DNA here is from genome assembly GCA_963575745.1 of Prorocentrum cordatum. Taxonomy (NCBI): domain Eukaryota; class Dinophyceae; order Prorocentrales; family Prorocentraceae; genus Prorocentrum; species Prorocentrum cordatum. The sequence continues at coordinate 33,983 of CAUYUJ010022117.1, forward strand.
CAGCACCCAGCAGTGCTGCAGGGGCGAGCTTCCCCGAGCGGGTGCACAGTCAAGGGGCCGAACCAGCGGCCACTTCGGGTGCGGGGGGGGGGGCTTTGGTCTCCGGGTCGCTCCTTCGGCTTGGGTCATGGAGCCTCTTCGTGGCCGGGGCTCGCCGGGGCCTGAGAAGCCCCGTCGTGCCTTACTTGGCGCTTCTGGCAATCGTACGACGACAGCAGGTGCCGCAAGTGGACCAGACAAGTGAACTGCACAAGTCCCCAGTGCCTCGTGGAGCTCGTGGCACCTCGTAGAGCTCTTCGGCCAGACGAGCTAGGAGAAATACCTCGCGTAGAGCTCTCCCGGGTCTGGGAAGCTCGTGTGCGGGGTGCGTTTCGGAGGGGCCGGGCGAGAGGAGCCGAGAGAAGTGGAGAAAATTCGGGCGCGGCGGCCTCGTTTTGCACGCCTCCTGCGCGGCATCCCTTCCCCGTCCACGGCTGGTTCCGAGGTGAGCCGGGCGCTTCTCTGCGCTGCTGCCTTTTCGGGCTCAGCGCGTGGACTGCACCACTCCTTGTCCGCAGTGGCACTGAACCAGCGTACACCTTAGGCGATGCTTAAGAAAACCTAAGTTTTCGGCCAGAGTCTCGATTATTCTTAACGTTTCAATGTAAATCCTAAGATTTTGATCGAAATGTTGGGTTTTTATTCGAATTCTGAGACTATGAATTTCTTAACCCATGATTTCTAAAGCATTTCGCAGGGTGTACAGAACGCCAGAAGTGAGAGCTCGATCCGAGGCGAAGAGACAGGGGAAACGAGCGAGAGCGGACCGAAGACAACATCGTAGCACTTGTGAGGTTCCTGGGGAGGGGGGGTCCAGCAGGGGCGATCCTCCAGCACCCGAGGGGGACTGAGGAGCGCAGGAGAGGGGAGAGCCAGAGGGAAAAGCATGTTCGAGGTCAAGTGTCTCGTGTCTTTTCTGTTATGGTCAGCTTTGAGCGACGACCGACGATTGACGACCGACGACCGATCGACGATTGATGCCCGACAACCAACGGCAGGCAGGCAACGTCGTCGTCGGTCATCGCCGCGGTGCTTCCAGCGCCCCACGCCGGCTGTGCTTAACCCTAAGCTGTTAGTGTGTGTTGATCTCCCCCCCTGATCTCCCGGCGCTGAACAACACTGGTCCTGAAACCTCCTCGCCGCGGCGGGGATTAGTTGTCCTTCTGTTGTTGGGCGTGCTGGATAATGTTTGGTTTTTTCCCATGGAATAATGCCTCCTGGGATATCCTGCACTCGCCGTGCTAAGGAGGAGGGCGAGGAAGAGGAGGAGGAGGAGGAGGAGGAGGAGGAGGAAGGGGAGGAGGAGGAGGAGGAGGAGGAAGGAGTGGGACGAGAGGAGCGGGAGGAGGAGGAGGAAGAGGAAGAGGAGAAGGAAGAGGAGGAGAGGCAAGATGAGGAGATAAACGACAGGAGGGGTTCTGGCGCCCTGGCGCGCGAGAGCGCAATGACGGGTAACCATTGCGGTTCAAAACTGAAGCCTTGAGGCTCTCATGAGGCGCCTAAGCCACCGCAGCCTGAGCATGGGGCATGGCGCTGAGGCCGAGGGCGGCGCGGAGGGCGCAGCCGTCTGTAAGGTCGTGGAGAGCAGCGACGACGGCGTGGACGCGCGAGTGGCAAGTTCTGTACTATCCAAAATGGAAACGTCGCCATGCTTGATTGAGTTTTGATCCGGGAAAACGGTGAACGCGCTCACTTCAAAGTCCAATCGGACACCATAAAGGGCTCATGATTCTATTCTTGATAACGCTGAGAACACGTATTAACTTCAAAATCCAGTCGGTCACCGTTACAGGGTCATGTTCTTTTCCAGGCCAGCATGGCTACTTGTCCATTGTGAACCATACAAAACTCGCCACGCGAGCGTCCGCACGCGCGCAATCGAATGACCCACGCGCTGGCGGGTCACCCCAAATCAGGCTGATCACCGTTAAGGGTTCACTGTCGTTTCCAGGCCAACATGGCGACTTACATGACAAACGATACGAAACTCGCCACGGGCGCATCCGCGCGCGCGCGATCGAGTGACCCACGCGCGGGCGGGTCACCCGAAAAACCGCTGGTCACAGTTAAAGCTTAATTTGGTTACCAGTCCAACATGGCGACTTTTCCATTGTGGACAAGACAAAACTTGCCACGCGCGCGCGCGCGGACGCGCGCGTGGCGAGCTTTGCACTGCCCACGATGGAAAAATTGCCATGTTGGCTTGGAGACGAAAGTGAGCCCTAAAACCTGGAAGCGAGAAGGAATCCTTACCGGTGACAAAGCGGATTCCGGGTGACCCGCAAGCGCGTGGGTCACCCGATCGCGCGCGCGCGCCCCCGCGCGTCCGCCCGCGCGGCAAGTTCTGTATCTTCCACAATGGATGAGTCGCCATGTTGGGTGGGAAACCAAAAGTGGACACTAAACTGACCGACCAGACTTCGGGTGACCCGCCCTTGCGTGGGTCACCCGATCGCGCGAACGCGCGCGCGGCGAGTTTTGTGTTCTCCACCATGGAAAAATAGCAACGTTGGCCTGGACAGTCAGGTGGGTCCTTGACAGCGACCAACCGGATGTCGGGTGACCTGCCCACGCATGGGTCACCCGATCGCGCGCATGGCGAGTTTTGCAGTTTCCACAACGGAAAAGTAGTCACCTTGGCTAGGACACGAAAGCGAACCCTGATCTGTGACAGAGTTGAGTTTGAAGCCAACATGCGTTCCGTAACGCTTTCACGAATAAAAAAGTTGCAATGTTGGCTTTGGCAACCCAAGTGAACCCTTAACGGTGTCAGATTGGATTTTGAAGTCGGCATGCGGATTTCAACGTTCTCAAGAATAGAAAAGTCGTCACGTTGGGCTCGAAACTAAAGTTAGTTTTCATTGTGGTTGATCTGATTTTTACGAAATTCGTATGCGCTCCCAGCGGCTGCAATGATAGAAAAGTCGTCATGTCTCATATGCGGAGGAGGCGTCAGCATCTTCTCATGAGAATTGATCATGGAGAGGTGCTTCGTGTTGACCATGGAGTTTGCTCAAACTTCGCCTGCCTAGCACCGCTGGCAAAATTCCTGCTGGCGCCTGATCGGCGCGCGCGGCGACATGGGATTAGTTGCCCTCTATTGCTGGGTGGGCTGGATAATGTTGGTGGATACTTCTCCAGCTGAATAAGCTTTTCGAGGGCTACCCCCTGCAAGCGGGAGGATTCGTGAGCATCTTCTCATGAGGATTGCCATGCAAGTGTGCTTCGTTTTGACTCGCGGGTTTGCTCAAAGCCGCCTGCCTAACACCGCTGGCAGAACTCCTGCTGGCGACTGGTCGGCGCGCGCGGCGACATGGGATTAGTTTCCCTGTTTTATTGTTGGGCGGGCAGGATAATGTTCGGGGGTTATTTTTCCAGCGGGACATTCCATTGTGGGCACCATGCACGCGGGAGGATTCGATGGCACTTCCCGCGACGATTGCAATATGATTTTCGTCGCATCGATATGCGAGTTAGCT
>CAUYUJ010022117.1:47500-52500 GCA_963575745.1 Prorocentrum cordatum
GCCGCAGCGCGCGACGCGCGGAGCAAAAGAGGCTCCCGGCCGCGCCGAGGTGGCTCCAGGCGGGCAAGGCGAAGCCCGGCACGATGCAGCTCGCCAGCGCGAAGTGGTTCGGGCACTTCTGGGCGGCCCCCGCCGCCGCCGCCCCGGACCGCGCCGTCGGCGGCGGGCGGCGCCGCGCCGCGCGGCGGGCCCGAAGCGCAGAGCCCTCTCCTCGCCTACTCCGCGCGCCGGCCGAGAGGCAGCGGCGACTCTCCCTGGCTCGCGGGTCGTGCCTCCGGTGGGCCTCTCCTGGAGGCTTCCTCGTCGCCCCCGCTGGATCCGCCCCGACGTGCGGGCCAGGACGGACCCCCGCGAGCCGACCTGGGCTGGGCGGGGGAGCCGCCGTGGTCTCGGCTGGCCCTCCCCCGATCAGGCCACACTCCGGCTTCGAGGAGGAGGGCCAGCAGGAGAAACATGAGAAGGAGGGTGAGGAGAGGGAGGAGGAGGAGGAGGAGGAGGAGGAGGAGGAGGAGGAGGAGTAGGAGTAGGAGTAGGAGTAGGAGTAGGAGTAGGAGTAGGAGGAGGAGGAGGAGGAGGAGGAGGAGCAGCAGTAGGGACGAGCTTATTTTTCCCCGCTGAGAGAAAGATTGGGAGGGGGAGAGCAAAACTAAAAAGCCTTCGGGGTTACGCTCCCTGTTCCAGGGCTGGTCGACGGAGAGAGCACCGTTGGGAAGCGGCCCAGGTGGCTTTCAAAAAACGGATCCCGGGAGGGGGTTTGCGCTTGTCCCTTCAGTCGCGCCCCGCTGAGGACTTCCTATTGACGCTCCGACCGTCCCAGACAGGCGCCTCTCCTCATCCTCGTCCTCCCCTTCCCCGTGGAGGAAGGCACAGTAACTACGAGTATAGATAGCAATGCGAATATAACTATATTGTAGATGCCTGTGGCCTGTGCCGCCGATCTGGGAAGCTCCAGAACGCTCTGTGCGAGCTCGTCGTCCTGTTTAGTAGCTTGTGAGTTTCACCTCGAGGAGTCAGGAAGGAGGATGAGGGAGGAGGAAGAGGGAGGAGGAGGAGGAGGAGGAGGAAGAGGAGGAGGAGGAGGAGGAGGAGGAGGAGGAGGAGCAGGAGGAGGAGGGGAAAAGTAGTAGAAGGAGGAGGAGGAGGAGGAGAAGGAGGAGGGGGAGGAGGGTCTTGGCAGTCGCATCAGTCAGTGTGGTGTGATGAATGTAATGATTGCGTCGCGTCCGTCCGTCGAGCTTGATAGCCGGCTAGTCCCCTCACGGGTGCTGGCTCGTTTGTGGGTCGTTGGGCTTGGTTGCCCCGGCCCCGTCGGCCCCCGGCCCTGGCCCCGGCCCTCGGCGCTGGCTCGGTCCCCGTTCGGGCCCTGGCCCCGCGGAGCCGGCCCCAACCCCGACCCCGGCCTTGCCCCTGGCCGTGGCCCCGGCCCTGGCTCCGGCCCCGGCCCCAGCCCGAGTTCTGGCCCCTGCCCCCGCCCTGGCCCCGCCCCCGGGCCCCGGCCAAGGAAAACCTTAAATGTGGATCTTCCCACCCCTCTCTATTTCCTGTGGCAGAGCCACCCTCCTGGCATCCCCCTCCGCAGAGTTGAAGTTAAGGCTGTAGCCTTTTGATGTACAAAAAGACTCACACGCTGGATAAGCGCTAGGCGGACATGCACACACGAACACACATACGTAAACACACAGCCTATACATATAAGTATACTTATATAAACACATGTGCATATGCACTCGCAGATCCACGCACATATACATGCATAGTCACATACGCGATGATATGTGCGAATATATATATGGTCACAACTACATATGAATAATATGTGTACGTACAAGAGTACATCTACAGACATACATATACATATCTGCGTGAGTATATACGTATATCATACACATAACTGTAAATGTGTACATGCATATAAGCATAGATATAAATATACGTGTGCATACTCATAGACGTACACATAACCGCAGTACGTCTTTAGTTGTGGGTCCATATCCCTTCCTGTTTCTCTCGGAAAGCAAAATCGCCTCTTCTCCTTCTGCTCCCCCTCCTCATCCTCCTCCTCCTCCTCCTCCTCCTCCCCATCCTCGTCGTCGTCGTCGCGGCGGAGATTAGTTCCCCTCTAGTGTTGGGCGGGCTGGATCATGTTGGGTTTCGTCCTCCCAGGGAAAAATCGATTGTGGGCCACCCTACACGCGAGAGGATGTATAAGCATCTTCTCATGAGGATGGCAATAGAAATCAGTGGTTGCGGTTGTAGTTGTGATAATGGTCGTGGTTGAAATTGTCATTGTAGCAGCGATTGTAGTCGTAATCGTCGTCGCGGTTGAAGTCGTAATCGTAGTCGGAATCTTAGTCGTAGTCGTAAGTGTCGTCGTCGTCGCGGCGGAGATTCGTTCCCCTCTATTGTTGGGCGGGCTGGATAATGTCGAGGGGTTCTTTCTCCCAGGGACGAATGACCCCTGGGCGACCTACACACTGCACGGCAGAAGAATTTTGAGCACTTTTGTAAGAGGATTGCACTATAGATCGACACATTATTTTGCCGAGTCGTCTCGTCGTCGTCGTCGTTGTTGCGCGGCGGGTGCCGTGGGGAAATAATTATGTTCCGTTATTGGTGGGCCCCCAGTCCGTCAATAAGGGCGTCGAAAAGAGGATTCGTTTCCATGATTGGGAGGGTCTAAAGACCTATCGCACTCATACATATACTGATGCATAACCATATACATAGACATATACACATACCTATACACATACAAATACCTCCACGTGTACATGCACGTATACATACATCGCAACACCTGTGTATAGACACACACCTCGATACACATATTTATATAAATATACAGCTGTAAATGTATGTGAATGTATATGTATGCGACGAACGGCCGACATGCACAGTCTCTCGGACAAGTTTGGCACCTTTTGGCGCGGGGGGCCTTTACCTGGCCTCGGAAGCGTCGAAAAACGACTCACGATGCAGAACCGGTCCCGGGAAAGGGGTCCAGACCCCTGGGGGTCGACGTCATGAAAAAATCATGACGTCGGGGGTTTGGGTACCGAGAGCGTGTTGCCGACCTATATCAGCGATGTGTCCCCGATGCCAGGTCGATGTCCCACCCCCCGCCCGAGCTTTTCCCCTTCCCCGCCCTCTTTGCAGGACTCCAGGCCCTCCAGATGGGGTCGGAACAGATGAGGTCGAAGGATCGCGCCGCATCGCCGATGCATCGGTGATGCGGCTCGATGCGGAGCCCGATTTGCTTCGCGTCGACGTCGCTGATGCATCGGCGACGTCGGCAATGCGTCGCCGTTGCATCGCCGATGCATCGCCGATGCGTCGACGATGCATCGCCGATGTATTGGCGATGCGGCGCGATCCTCCGAGCCCATCTACTCCGACGTGCCGGTCGGCATCGCGTTGAGCTTCAGGGAAAGGTCCGACATCCTACTCGAGGCTGGGTGTGGCGTACGACCCTCGCGAGCGCCTACCTGCCGAGCTGGTGCCGGTTGCTGGTGTCCCTGGCTGGCCCCCATGCGCCGGGCCCCCATCTAGGAGGCCTCTAGGGACGTGGCGGCACTCGGCCAGCCTCGCGCGGTCCGTCTGCCGTGCTTTCACCCCTGCCCCCACGGGACTCCGTCGCCCGCTTTCGAGAGCCGCCCCCCCTTCCCCCCACGGGCGAGGGGATGGGGCGCCACGCATTCGTCGGGGAGGAGGGAGGGGGGGGGGGGGGGGAGGAGTAGGAGTAGGAGGAGGAGGAGGAGGAGGAGGAGGAGGAGGAGAGCAGCAGCAGGAGGAGGGATGAGGAGGGAGGACGACGAGGAGGAGGAGGACGACGAGGAGGACGAGGAGGAGTAGGAGGACGACGAGGAGGACGAGGAGGAGGAGGAGGAGGAGGACGAGGAGGAGGAGGAGGACGAGGAGGAGGAGGAGGACGAGGAGGAGGAGGAGGAGGAGGAGGAGAAGAGGTGTCCGCGTCCTTCCCTCCCCCCCTGTCTTCGGCGGCGCGTCCAGCGGGGAAGTCGGAGGGGGCGGGCTTCCGCAGAAGGCTCGGGAGGCCTCGGGCCTTCTCCGGAGCGCTCCATGGGCCCTCTCCGCGGCCCCGCCGCCTGCTGAAGAGGGCCGCCCTCCTCTCGCTGCCCTGGCGCGGCGCGCCGCCGCCCCCTGCTCTGTCGGACTCGGCCGCTCCTTTCCTGGAGCTGGCCAGCATGGTGGGATAGCGAGCTGCCGCATCTGATCAGCAGTGAAACACCGTGTGGAAGCTCAATCGAAGAGCATCGTGAAGCATTCGAATCCTCTGAGGGTCCTCCAGAGGTCGCAGCAAAGCATCAGAGAGCTTCCGAAGCCATGCGAAAGCTACTGCGTGCTCCAAGTGCTGTTGATGGACTTGCGGCTTCGTTCCAACCTCACTCTGCCCACCGTTCTTGTCGAAACAGCCCGAGACGAATCAACGCTTTCGAGCAATCCGAGAGCCTCAGTATGCATCGCAAAGTTCTGGGAACGTGGTGATAAAAATAAATTCGGATATGTGGGCCGTGCCTGAGACGCGTCGGAAATCCTTTCGAAAAACGCCACCCGTCTGACCAGAAGCAGTGCCTCACTTCGGGGAATGTCTGGGGGCCTCCAGGGGCCGCTGGCGCCGGCAAGGTGGAGGGCCTCGACCGCAAGGTCGACGGCACCCTGTGCGACGTGGAGGACTCGAAGCGGCCCGCGGAAGCAGAGGAGGACTTCATGTCCACGCTCACCGCAGGCATGCAGGAGCCGACGATTCGGAGAGAGGTGAGGGCATCAGAGCGAACAGTGTTGATTCGAACTGTTTCGGCTTCGCTTGGTTAGCGAGAGCACACGCTCTTGGAGACCGCGTTGACGTCACGGAGCCTGGTTGCAGGCTACACGTCAGACCTATGTTGTGCTGGATGTTGTTCGGCTACCTTTCGGATTAGTGTTCGTTGTGGGCTCGACACAGGGCCTGAAAACGTATCCAATGAATCGTGTTTCTGCGGTTC
>CAUYUJ010022117.1:57500-128413 GCA_963575745.1 Prorocentrum cordatum
TTCCCCCCCACTGAGTCGATCCTCCCCCGAACGTTGCCCGTCATTCCTGGGGCTCAGAGTTGGTGTCCAGAGGGACGGGGCCTCAACAACAGGAGGGGGCCTCCGGTTTGCATCTGCAGCCCCGTGTCTGAGGGCCACGTCTTTGGGATGCCGAGGGGCACGCAAGACTCCAGGCCAGCTTGCGAAGACTCCCGAAGGGCGCGCGAAGACGCTGCGTAGGCAAGCTCGCTGGAGCGCAGGAGCGCAAGGGGCCCCAGCACCCAGCAGGCTACCCAAAAAACGATCGACCGATGCCCCGCTCGCCCTCTGCCTGACTCCGACTGAGGCTGTGATGCTCAGCTCGAGTGGCTTGCAACCCAAGGCCGTGCGCTCACCAACGGCGTACTTATCGTGAACTCGGGTCGCTTTGGGCCCACGTGGTGGAGGAGTACAGATGGTTCATTTTTAAGTATTCGAAAATTCTTTGGTTTTTGGGGGGCCAAGACCCTTTCGTTTCTAATTGTTCGATCCTGGGCCTCTTCCTGGCCACCTAGGGGGCCAGGAACAATAAGAAACGAGCACAGTTAGAAATGAGCACGATTAGAGATGAACGACGTGTAGTCTTACGCGATCGGGGGTGGCGCGATGGGAGCCTGCTGACGGGCCAGGGGGGGCAGCGGCACAGGCGGGCGCGGGTCGAGCGGCACGAACACACCAGATTTCCTTACTGCCGCCTCTTCCGCCCACGCGTTATTTCCCCCCGCTTCTCCACGAGCGTTTCCCTGAGAGTCTTCGCTCTGTCTTCGTGGAAGTGGGGTGGGGGGGAAATGATGAGGAGAGGGGGTGTAGGAACCTGTGAGTGGGAGGGAGGGCAGGGGGCGGAGAGTCGGAGGATGGGGTGGCGGGGGGAGGCGTGGTGAGGCAGGCGGGCAGGCGGGAGCGCCGAGGGAGAGAGAGAGAGAGAGAGAGACACAGGCACAGAGACAGAGACCACAGAGACAGCAGAGACGACAGAGACAGAGCTTGAGGCAGGCAGAGGCAGAGAGAAGGAGGGAGACGGGGAGGGAGTGGGAGGAAGGCCAGTTTGGGGGGGAGGGGCGGGGAGGCATCGGGGCAGGGAAGGGGGGCGGCGGACGGGGAGACCTCGCAGACCGCGCCGACTCCTCGGGGTCGGCTCCGCCCCCGTCGCCGACCGACCTCCGGGGCAGCCCGCCTGGCACGCGGCGCCGCGGCGCCTTCGGCATGGTCTCCGGAGGCCCCCGCGGACGCCCCCAGAGCTTCCGCCGTCCCGGGGTCCCTCTTTTGGTGCCTCGCCTCGGCCTCGCGCCCCCCCCCGCGCCCGCGGAGGCCAAGAGGCAGCGGGAGCTGGAGGAGCCGCCCCGCCGCTCGGCAGGGGGGGGCGCGTCTGGGCGCGTTGGCGCGCGCGCCGGTATATATATAGCGCGGGGCGGGGCGCGCCGCGGGGAGGGCGGGGAGGAGGGGGGGCCGAGCGCGGAGGGGGAGGAGGATTTCTGGGATGATGATGTTCCAACCTACTTCAGCCTGGATCACCAGAGAGGATTTCGAGCGCCAGAAAGAAGGACCGAAGCTCGATGGTTTTCACGTGTCGGGCCCTGGGAGACACTCGTTCGACACTGTTTCGACACTCTTTCGACGCTTTTCCGGGTGCTCGAAATGATTTCTGGGATGTGGTCCTTAAGTACCATGGGAGCAACATAAGTCTAGGCTTCCTAGATGGCCGCTGCATTGGCGATGCGGCGCGATCTTCCGACCCCATCTACTCGGACCCCATCTGGGAGGCCTCTGTGAAGTCGGACACGTCTCCCTATACAGGAGGAATCTTCAAGAGTAGTCCACAAGAAATAGTCTGGGGACGAGTGTCTTGGACTATTGCTGCATAGTTTTGTTGGACTATGTTTCATTTTTCTTCCAAATCCGCCTGTGGGAGGACATGCCCGACCTAAGAGGAGGAGGGACGGGGAGGAGGAGGGACTCACACCACAGTTGAAACCCATGCCAAGAGACGCCCTGCGTGTCTCCAGGGAGCCCTGGGGTTCTCTGGTGTCGATGGTTCTGGGATGGAAAGCGTGACGCTCCCACACAAGAAATCAATAGACGTCCTGGGGTCTCAGGGTTAGGTTTCTTGTGGAAGGCTTCTTGTGGTCGAGTTCCTACCGTAGGCCTCCCGGATGTGGTTGCGGTCCGAGTAGATGGGGTCGGAGGATCGTGCCGCATCGCCGATGCGGCTCGGTGTGGAGCCCGAAGTTCTCTCCACGCCGACGGCGCCGATGCATCGCCGGGACGTCCTGGGCAGCTGGGACGTGCGGCTGTTCGGCGCAAGCTGAGCGGCCGCGGGCAGGCACGCCAGTGCCCCACCCCCCCACGCCCCTCCGCCCGGGTGTGCGCTGCGCGGAGTCGACAGAGTCGCTCAGCGGCATTCGGAGACGGCCCCTGCCTCCACGATGGGGCAGGGGCGTGCACGGACGAGGGCTTTGCCCTGTCGCCGGCGGCCAGAGGAGGGCCTGCCGTTGACACTCCGGGTTTGGGATCCCGGGCCCGCTGGGGGAGGGGCCGCGCGACGCGCTGGGCTCCTTTGCGCGCGGGGCTCCTTGACGCTTCGTGCCTTCCTCCCTGCGCCCCAATCTACACTGGTTGCGCAGCGATCTGCCGACGCCAGGTTGCTGGCTTACCTTCCGGGGGGGAGCCTGGGCATAAGGCGCGCGGATCCCCGCCGGTGTGGTGCGGCTCTCGCAGGGGATGCGATTGCGGAGGGGGGTGTCCCGTGTTGCGGGGGGTTCGGTTCGTCGTCGTTTTCTTCTTCGGGGGGCTCGCCCAAAGCTTGTTTGTATAGCTTAATTCCCGCTGGCACCGAATAGTGTCCCTTACATGACTTTTCAGCGTGACAACTGATATCCCTGACTGCGATTGGCGATTGCCACTGCCTTCGGCTCGGGAGGGGACTTTCTTCCCCCCTGGCACAGACGGGGGCCAGGACCAGTGCGGCGGCCAGTAGTCTCATCCTCGGTTGCTGGTCGCCCTGCCTGGCTTTGTTTTTGACTCCAGCTAGGCTTTGCGTGGCCAGATTCTTCCACACTTTTAACTACTCTCTCGCGCCTCGCGCGAGGGCGGCTAGGCGTCGAATGGCCTGCTCGCCTTCAACACCTACCTACTGCCGACGCATCGCCGACGTCGCCGGGCCGAGGGAGGCAAAGTGCGAAGAGGGAGGATCGAGGAAGCGCAGACATGGATTAAGGCAATGTGGATTAGTGATGGGCATCGTGTCTATACAGGATATCGACGAGCTCCGTCGCCAGACTAGGCGGATTTGGCTTGGGGGGTACTGCATCGAACCATAGATCCGGCGCCCGCGCGGCAGATCCACGGATCCCTAATCCACGCTGGCGTGTGCCCGAGAGGAGGAGGGACGGGGAGGAGGAGGAGGAGGAGGAGGAGGAGGAGGAGGAGGAGGCGGAGGAGGCGGAGGAGGAGGAGGAGGATGTTGTGTGTGAAGACCGCTCCTCTCCTCCTTCTGCCCATCCATCCCGCAATCTTTTCGGCTCAGGTATTGGACAGCTTGCCCGATGACTATCGGGCCGTGTGAAAGAAAAGGACGCTTTCACTCTCTCATCTCATCCTCTACCAATGGTTTTGACGGTAGGTTCGGCCCTTCGATTCGCAACCTGTGTTCACAAGAAGGGGCGCTGCGTTGAGTCGTCGATGCCGACTGCCTTCAGCCTCTGGAACTGGATTCTCGACGCTGGTGCTGCTGGAGAGCTTATACATGACAATTGCTGTCACATGGCGAGCTGTCCACAGGATGGGGGTTTGCCAGAAGCCGCTTGCGCACAGTGTACCTATTGCCACTGTTCGGTGTGTCTTTGCACTCATCAAGCAGTCCTCTGAAGACAAAACAATCAGTGTAATTACCGCACTTCGTACAGGATACGAGGAGGCCATCGGGGCAGAAGCCCGAGGGAGATGAGTGCAAATTACTGAGGCGCTCTCTGAACTCTCCTGGATACGACGTGCAATGCTCATTTGATCGATTGCGCACTGCTTCGCCAGAGGCAGAAAAGGAAGCAGGTAGCGCACCTCCAGTGTACGCGCTCTGCTCGCTGCCAGTCGTGTACTAGCGCGGAGGAGGATGACGAGGACGAGGGCGAGCACGACGACAAGGACGACGACGACGACGACGACGACGACGACGACGACGACGACGACGACGACGACGTTGACGACGGCGGCGGCGGCGGCGGCGGCGGCGCAGGCGGCGGCGGCGGCAGTGGCGACGGCGACGGCAACGGTGACCGCGGCGACGGCGACTACGAGGGAGGGAGGGAGGGAGGGGAGGAGGAGAGAGGAGGGAGGAGGAGGAGGAGCAGGGAGAATGGTGGGAGGAGACGGGAGGGGGAGGATGGAGGTTTTGATTCGAACTGCGTGCGTGGCAGAAGCTTGAGCTGGGGAAGGGTGAGCTCTGGTTGGGCCCTTCGTCGTGCGCCGATATTGGAGCGCAGGGCGGGTCTTTCCAAACTGGAGGCCCGCAAGTGTGGAGCCCCTCGCATCAAGGCAATGAAGCGTCGAAGGGGCGTCAACAGGCCGCTGGCAAGGAGTTTGGGGGAATGCAGATCGAAGGAGAGAGGCAAGCCCTAAGCTTGGGCATGCGCGCTGTAACCAGGAGCGTGAAATCAAATTCCCCCCACCTCGTAGGGCGGTAGGGCTATTTGTGCGCATGGCGGGGGCGCTGTCGTGTTGGAAACAGTGCCTCCGCCAGCAGGACGCAGGCTTTGGTATCTCGGCATCTACGCACGAAGTGCGCTCAGCAGGAGGGAAGAGAGAGAGGGAGGCAGGGAGGAATTATAGGAAGACGAGGGAGGGGCGGAGGGCGGAAGAGGAGAGGGAGGAGAAGGAGGAGGTTGGGGAGGGGGACGGACATGAGCTGAATAAAGCTGCACTGCGAGGGTGGCACAGTGCCACAGGTGACCGCTCTGGGGAGCCCATGGACCTTCTTGGAGGGGGCAGCTTGCCGAGAACTAGGGAGAGCGGCACGAGACCGTTTCGCCGAAGGCCGCTTCGCCCCGAACCGCTGCACCCCGAACCGCTGCGCTCCGAATCGCTTCGCCTGAGGAGGCTGAGGAGGGGAACGAGGCTGGGGTGGGTAGGGGGGAGGCTGGGGCGAGCAGAGCTATTGTCGGAGGTTGGGGGGTGAGATCGCAGTGAAACGGAGACCCCCCACCAGAGATCGGTTTCGGTTTCGTGTTCGTGTCGTGCGTGCGGGCGAGGCGAAGCTGCGCGTGATCCTCCTGTAGCTAGGCCGAGGTAGGAGCGAAAGTCCGTTCCCGTCCGCCCGTGGCTGTGAGGTGTCCCAGTTGGGCCGGGCGGTGTCCCAGGTGTCCCGGGTGTCAGTAGGAGCGAAAGTCCGTTTCCCGTCCGCCCGTGGCCGGGAGGTGTCCCAGTTGGGCTGGGCGGTGTCCCGGGTGTCCCGGGCGTCCCGGCGCTGACGCATGTCGCTAATTTCATAATTCATGTTTGATCTCAATCCCCCCCCCAACTTCCTTATCGCCCGCAGGGCAGTCGTATAGGTATACATTCGCTGGTACTGCGGCCAGTCTGTTTCCTGGTATTGCGTGTGGCTTAGGGTGCTCCATGGTACCACCGGAACGGCCCATTGGCGACATCAAGTCTATGATACTCGGCATGTTCTTGAATTTCCTGCTGGAATGAGGGTTCACGGTTGTGCTTGCATGACAGGGGGGGGCATGCAGTGCTACAGCGTTACAGGAGGAGGTTTGGGTGGGGAGGGGGACGGGGACGGACCAAAGTTGGATAATAAAAGCAGAGCGGCGTTTATTCGGTCTTGTCGTTTCGTCGGCTGAGACTTGCGAAGAGGGGGCGGGCATCCGCGAAGGATGGTCAAAGCCGTTATGATATTCCTAAATCGGCGGGGAGGCCGGCATGCGACCAGGAGATTGTGGCGGCACTCGTGCTGGGGAAACGAGCTCGTCCTCGGTGTGCGTGTGTTCGTTCGTATCGCCCAAGAAGAGGTGACCGTGGCCAGTGTTGGCTGTGCCCTTCAGCTCTCCACAACGCCACGAGAATTCCAGAATCTGGAGCGCTCTCTGGGGGAATTCCCGCCTCGGTCGCCAGACCCCTCGACTGCACAGCCAGAGCAGGATGCGAACCAGGATGTTGTTCTGGGATCGTTCCAGGCCGCCCTGCCCCGCGGAGGAGGAGGAAGAGGAGGAGGAGGAGGATGAGACGGAGGAGGAGGACGACTACGACGAGGCTCGAGGCGAGTGTAGGCCGTCGAGGCCTGCGTCTCGAACGCTTCAGTTCCTCGGGGGTCGAGCCTCGTGGAGTGCAGGCTTCTCATGTTCAAGAGCGTTGGCCTTGGGAGCCTGAGCTAGTTTGCATTTGTGTGCCTAATCAATGCGATTTGGAGCAATCCTCGCTTTGTGGAGATCTGCTCTGACCATGTCTTTGTTGCCAAGCAAGCGCGATGTAAACAACAACAACCCATGATTGAGCCTTGGGCGAATCCAGAGTCGCAGGGCGCGCCCCTTGTTGGTTCCCCTCGCCGCCACCGCATTACGGCCGCCTGGCAAGGACCTAGAAGCTCAGCCAGACGAGGACGGCTCGCTCTGTGCTCTCGATGTGCTGTTTGAGGCAGCTCTGCAGCTGAAGGGGAAGGAGGCCGCGCGTGGGGGCGCTAGGAAGTGGGGGAGGAAGAGGTGCAGGGGGAGACAGGACAGGGGAGTGGAGGGGGAGAGTGGAAGGGGGGCGCAGGGAGGGAGAGTGGGAGTGAGGGGTGCGCCGTGTCGCCGGCACCCGGCTGGCCTTTCGCGAATGCGCGGCTTGGTGCACTGCGAGGCGAGGGGAGCCCGAGGGGAGAGTATCACCTGCCTGGAGGACACGTGGGGTTAAGTCGGGCACGTCCCTCTACAGGAGGAACATTCGAAAATAATCAACAAATAGTCTGGGAACGATTTGTTCTACTATTTTCGGCTATGTTTGATCATGTTTGGGGTATTTTTGATTGGTCGTCCAAAATCCGCCTGTAGGGGGACAGGCCCGACCTAAACGTGGAGCCCGCAGGCCGGAGGGATCGGGGCATGCGCCACAGACTGCACGACCTCGGGCACCAGACCGCGCACAGTGAGCTCGGCGTTCACGGCCTTTCTGCACGCGGAAGGCCGCCCGCGGGGCCCTCTAGGGCTTCGCATTCCCAACACGAGCAGGTACAAAAACAACCTACGCAACATATCGAAGCAAACAAACAAACGAACAATCAAACAAACAAACAAGTAAGCAAAGAAACAGACAAACGAACAAGCAAGCAAGCAAGCAAACAAGCAGACAAACAAACCAACGAACGAACGAACAAACAATCACACACAGACACCTTCACACTCACACACACACACACACCCGCACACACACACACACAGACACAGACACCGACAACAAGAACGACGATCAGGTAAGAGACTTTAGGGGGAATTGCCCTTGGCGGGCCGTTCTCGCAGCGGGCGTCGCTTGGAGACTGATCCAGGGGGGTCCACAGCCGCCTCTCAGCGACAAGTGTGGCTGGATAGGAAAGCGACCAGATGCTTCCCCAGAGTAAGGAGGGGATCCAGGAGGCATCGGGGGCCCCTGAACGATGCGGTGACCGCATCGTGTGGCGAGTCAGTGGAGATTAAGGGTGACCGCACGGTTGTTGGGTCTTGGGTCGTCCTCGGAGGCTGTCTCAGGCGACAGGGGCCTCCAGGGTCCCAAGACCGTGCGGCAATTGGCTGTGCGGTGAGGTCTTCTAGGATTTCGGGGTCACCGCACTGTCTGTCACCGCACCACCCTGGGACCAGTATCGTCCAACCGATCCCCATCCCAATCCCCATCCCCTTCGAGACCCCCCCCAAAACTACCACCTCAGTTGGGGATACGCCCCTCGAAACCCGAAGAGAACGACCCATATCCCCATCTCGGAGGGGTAAATCGGCCAGTGGGGCCCAGGTCACGCCGCTGGGGATGGGCATCGGTTAAGCGATACTCATCCCCAGCACGGGCAGCGAGGCGGCAGCATCTGCCGCGCAAGCGGCCCCAGGCGGAGCCAGCAAACAGAGGAGGTGTCCTCCTCCTCCTCCTCCTCCTCCTCCTCCTCCTCCTCCTCCTCCTCCTCCTCCCCCTCCTCCTCCTCCTCCTCGGCCATGGGACCCCGAGAGGCGGGAGAGTGCACGGGGCAGGAGGCCGGCCGGGGCGGAGGGCCCCCGCTCGCCGGCCCCCGCCCCGCAGCGCCGGTCCGCGCAGGACCCTCCCGAGATCACCTCCGACAGCGAGCACCCGCAGGGCGACGTGCGCCGCCGCCCGCCTCCTCCCTCCCTCCTCCTCCCTCCTCCCTCCTCCCTCCTCCCTCCTCCCCCTCCCCTCCTCCTCTTCCTCCTCCTCCTCCTCCTCCTCCTCCTCCTCCTCCTCCTCCTCCTCCTCCTCCTCATCCTCCTCATCCTGCGCCCCGGTCTCCTCCTCGTCCTCCTCCTCCTCCTTTTCTCCCGCTCTCCTCCTCGTCCTCCTGCTCCTTCTCCTACTCCTCCTACCCCTCCTCCTCGTCCTCCTCCCCATCATCAACAATAGCATCATAATGACCATCATCAGCAGCAGCATCAGCAGCAGCAGCAGCACCATCATCAACATAATCACCAGCATCATCATGATCATCATCGTCATCAACAACATCAGCATCAACATCAACATAAACATAAACAACAAAACCAACATCACCATCAACATCAGCATCAACATCAGTATCATCAACATCCGCCTCTTCCTCCTTCTCCTCCCTCCTCCTCATCCTCATCCTCCTCCTCCGCCTCCTCCTCCTCTTGTTCCTCCTCCTACTCCTCCTCATCCTCCTCCCCATCATCATTAGTATCCTCATTGTCATCATGCGTCCGCTCTTTCTCTCTCCTCTTCCTCCTCCTCCGCCTCCTCCTCCGCCACCTCCTCCTCCTCCTCCTCCTCCTCCTCGTCCTCCTCCTCCTCCTCATCATCATCATCACCATCACGATAGTTGTGCCTCGAGTTTTGGGACTTTCTCGCGCTGAGACTCTGCGCGCCCTGGCTGATGGAGCGCGCGCACGGGAGGCGGCCCGCCGCGGCGTGGCTGCCGATGCACGAGAGCTTGGCCCCAGCGCCGCCCGCAGACGGCGGCGTCAGGCGGGGCGGCTCCACGCCCGCTGGTCGGCCGAGGCGCTGCCGCGCGAGGCTGCGCGCGAGCCGCACCTCTGGCGGCGGCGCTCAGAGGCCCTGGCGGACGAGCTGGAGCTCCTCCTTCTCCTCCTCATCCTCACCCTCCTCCTCCTCCCCGTCCTCCTCCTCGTCCTCCTCCTCCTCCTCCTCCTCCTCCTTCTCCTCCTCCTCCTCCTCCTCCCCCTCCTCCTCGTCATCCGCAGTGGGGCTGGGCCGCACTGGGGGCGCCGGCCGCGGCCGCAGCCTTCGCGGCCGCCACCTGCGCCGAGGCCGAGCGGGGTGACGAGCGTTTCGTGGAGCTGGTCGAGCACGCACCCGGCGTGCGGTACGTGGACGAGCAGCCCGAGGGCTCCGCGACCGAGGGAGGCGAGGCGGACGACGCGCTCACGCAGAAGGAGAGCGAGTGCGAGGGCCCCGCGATCGAGGGCGTGCGTGCGGGCGCGGCCGCGCACCAGGTGGAGATCGGCCCCGACATCGGGGGCGAGAGCGACGGCGAGGAGAAGGAGGTCGAGCTGGAGTTCGACGCGCGCACCGCGCAGGAGGAGGTGCCTTTCGAGGAGCAGGGCGTGCCCAAGCGGTTCGGGGTGACCGAGGCCCTAGCGCGGCCGCCGTCCCCCGCCGACCCGCCGAGGGGTGTCGCCCTGGTCGCGTCGCTGCTCACGCAGATCTGGAGCATGGTGGGGCACCTCGCGCGGCAGACCCTCGCCGCGGGGTGCGCGCTGCACGCCGCCTGTGGCGGCGCCCTCGGGCTCTGCTTCAACCGCATCCCTCGCCGACGCGCTGCTCTTGGCGCCGTTGCGGCAGGGCCTCCTGGCGGCCGCCGGTGCGGCTCGGAGCGGGCGCCGTTCGCGCTGGTAGCGGCGGCCCTCGCGGGACAGGCTGCTCCTGGTGCCGCCGTAGCAGGGCCTGCTCTCGGTCGCCGCTGCGGCACGGCGGGCAGCGCACAGGCAGATGCGCAGCCGCAGCACGCGCGTGGCCAGCAAGAGTGGCGGCACTGCTGAAGCGCGGGGCTCGGGAGGTGAGGGCAGCGCCACGTCCAGTGCCGAGCTCGCCGTCGTTGTGGCTGAGGAGCCCGACGACTCTCCTTGGGGCACGCGGTGCCCGCTCGGCCACCGCCTCAAAAGGATGGGCGGCCGAGCGGCACAGTGCGCCGTGTGCCGCGCGATGATAGCTGCCCCTCGGTGCTCTGGGGCGGCTGGGCGCGGCTCGATATGCTCGCCCGACGGCCCCGCGGAGGCCGTCGGCGGTCCGTCTCCTGGTCCTGGGGCGCTCGTGACCGCCGAGCCCGCAAGGGCTCGTGTGGAGGGGCGGACTGTGCGCGATGCCCCTGGTGCCCTCAGACGGCAGGGGTCATGGCGGCAGTCTGCCCGTCTGGCTGGCGGACCCGCGCGGCCGCCAGCGTCTTGGGGCGTTCGGGGTTCCCTCATCGCCCGCCCTGCCCTGGGGGCCTGGGGGCTCCGTAGGTGTGCATGCCGAATGCAATGTGGCTGAGCCGAGCCCCGCTCTCCCAGACCACACCGACAACACCAAATCAGCATCATCATGATGATCATCATCATCATCATCATCATCATCATCATCATCATCACCATCATCATCATCATCATCATCAGCAGCAGCAGCATCAGCAGCATCAGCATCAACATCATGATCATCATGATCATCATCGTCGTACTCCTGCCCCTCCTCCTCCTCCTCCTCCTCCTCCTCCTCCTCCTCCTCCTCCTCCTCCTCCTCCTAATCATCAGCATCATCTGCATCATCATCATCAGCAGCATCAGCAACAGCAGCATCATCATACTCCTGCTCCTCTTATTCTTCTTCCTATCCTCTCCCTCCTCCTCATCATCACCAGCATTAGCAACATCATCACCACCACCATCATCATCAGCAGCAGCACCATCATCATCCTCATCAGCAGCATCATCAGCCGCCTCCTCTTCCTCCTCGTACTCCTTCTCCTCCCCCCCATCATCATCAGCAGCAGTATCATCATCAGCATCTCTCATCCTCTTCCACATCAGTATCAGTATCAGCATCACCATCACCACTATCATAAGCATCCTCAGCATCAGCATCCGCATCATCACCATCACCAGCAGCATGTGAATCCTCATCCTCTTTCCTCATCTTTCCCCTCCTCCGTCTGCTCCTCTTCTCTTCTTCATCATCAGCAGCATCAAAATCAGCATCATCTTCAGCAGCATCAGCATTGTCATTATCATCATCATCGTTATCAGCATGGTCAGCATCAGTATCATCGTCATCATAATCATTATCATCATCATCATCATCATCATCATCATCATCAGCAGCATCAGCATGAACATCAGCATCATCATCATCATCATCATCATCAGCAGCAGCAGCAGCTGCATCATCATCATCATCATCCCTCCACCTCCTTCTCCTCCTCCTCCTCCTCCTCTTCCTCCCTCCTCCGTCCTCCTCATTCCTCTTCCTCCTCCTCCTTCTCCTCCCCCTCCTCCTCCTCATCCTCCTCATGCTGCTCCTCCTCCTCCTATTCCTCCTCCTCCTCTTCCTTCTCCTCCTCTTCCTCATCGTCATCCTGCTTCCACTCCTCATCCGTGCCCCTCTTCCTCCCTCCTCTGCCCTGCTCCATCCTCCCTCCTACCTCATCCCTCATCCCTCCTCTATTATGTATCCTTCTTCCTCATCCTCCTTCTCCCCTCTTCTTCTTGAGGACGCTCCGCCTCCTTCTCCCCTCTTCCTCCTCCTTCTCCTTCTCCTCCTCCTCCTCCTCCTCCTCCTCCTCATCATCATCATCATCACCATCATCATCAGCAGCAGCCTCATCATCTCTCCTCGTACTCGTCCTCCTCCCTCCTCCTCCTCCTCCTCCTCCTCCTCCTTCTCCTCCTCTTCTCCCCCACTGACGACCTGCATACTCAGTCAGAAGAGCACAGGTCAGTCTATGTGTGTGTGTGTGTTGCAAGTTTGCCCCAGCTTACTAGCTCAGCTTCGCTGAGATAAGATTCGCTTAGCTCGGCATTACTTCGTTTGGCTCAGTCTCGCCGGGCGCTTCTTACTAAAATCGAATAGCTGGAGCTAGCGTTGCTGAGCCTGTTCCAGCAACAGAGCTTGTACCGAGTGGGTTTGATAAGTCGTCAAAGGCTTGTCCGTGGTTGCCCACCATCCATTTGCTTGGTTCGGCTGGTCCCCGCAGTTCACTGCCCTTTCTGCTGCTCCTGGCTGCCGTCAATGCACGTGCTTCGGCTGGTCGCGGCTGTTCCATGTAAATCCTGTTGCGCCTAGCTGCCAGAGATTTGTTTGGAGCAGCCGTTCGCAGTTATCCTTGGATGTTCCGATTGCACTTGGCTGATAGAGATCTATTTGATTAGATTGATCTTGGCGCTTCTTGTCCGTTCCGATCACACATGGTTATAGGGGGGCATTCGGTTTCTGGACGATCTTGCGGTCAAAACTCAACTTGGTTGCCTTGGACTCTTTTGTAATGTTTGTTTGCTGGTACTCCTCTTGCACCAAGCTTCCAGGGATTCGTTTGCTTCGAGTGTTTCTGGTTGTTCCCGTCCTTTCACGCAAGTATGAGAATGTGTTTGGTTATGTGTGTGTGTTTAGATCGGCGATGTTCAAGATTACGACCGTGCGATAGTTCAGCCTGACTCAAACTACATGATATTGGCTTGGCCTGGCGTGATTTGGGTTGGATATGCTTGGTTTGCTAAGCTGAAGCTAAGTCATTGTTCGTCTGCGTGTTCCCACTGGCCAATCCAGAAAATGTTGATGAGCGAGTTTTCGTGAGCCGAGGAGCACCAGTGGAAAAGATGGAGAATGCGTAGAAAATACACCAGCTGTTCATGGTAGCAGAGCGGGGTGACCCATCCAACACCCCAAGTAGAACCCGGCTGTAATGGAACAGGCTCTTGCAAAGAGAGGAAAGGAATCAGATTTGCTTCGGGGTGCACGTTGAGTATGAGCGTGAACGCAGCAGGAAGATTGTCCCAGCCTTCCCTTTCAGGTCAAGCTGCCTTCGCGGGCGTGCCGGAGCCGCCTTGACTGGAGCGTGTGCGGATGATGTTGCGCGTTGAGCCCCGATATCTCCCGAGAGGATGTGTGAGTCCGCGTCCCCAGAGCTCCCGACGCCCCCCCCCCCGGGGTGGTATCGGTTCTTCCCGGACTCCTCTGCTCCTGGTCCGAAACGGTATTGCGCCCAGGAGGCCGAAATCGAGGCAACAGTCTGGGATCAAACACATCATAGCATCACATGTGATCGTTTTTCCCGGAAAGGGCATGGGCCCAGGGTTCTCTTTTAGTTGGTTTACCCCCGGTTTTTACTTGAAGGGGGCCGGCGGAATTCTTGTGCGATAAATTACGAGGTCGAAGGGGGCCGGCGGATTTCAACTGTGAGGACGAAGGCCATTTTTCGCCACCCTTCACGCAGATCGTGCTCTTGGAATTTTACTGCCTTTAAGGAAACCTCAATATTTCACAGGTGAAGTCCACTTTTTTCCGACATCGACTTTAAACGATAAAAAACTATGTAAACGCGTTCGCTCGATAAATGACGAGGTACCGCGGCCTCCGGAACGGCGCTGGGAACTGAGTTTGGGATTCTTGAAGTTGCATAAGTTCGGAAATAGCAAAAATCCCTTGTGTTTTTCCCGGAAAGGGCGCGGGCCCAGGGTTCTCTTTTAGTAGGTTTACCCCCCGGCCCCCCTGCGACTTGGGCCGGCGAAATTATTTTGCGAGCGGGCACGCACGGAGTAGGGCCGGCGAAATTATTTTTGAGGATGTCTCGAGCGAAACGCTTGTTTTTCAGAATTTGTTGAGGATGTCTCGAGCGAGACGCTGGTTTTGCAGAGTTGGGGATGTCTCGAGCGAAACGCTTGGTTTCAGAATTTGTTGAGGATGTCTCGAGCGACACGCTGGTTTTGCAGAGCCGACCGCGACACGGAAAAGCGCCCCTCGCGCAGGAATTCCAAGGATGTCTCGCGCGTGCCGCGTCCCGCGCGCGGGTATTTGGATTTCTTGGGATTTTGACAGGATGTCTCGAGCGAAACGCTTGTTTTTCATAATTTGTTGAGGATGTCTCGAGCGAAACGCTGGTTTTGCAAAATTGGAGGATGTCTCGAGCGGTGGCCTCGTGGGGGGCCAGAATTCAAAGGATGTCTCAGGCGAAATGCTTGTTTTCACGTCCCGCTCGCAGGAATTCCGAGGATGTCTCGCGCGTGCAGCGTCCCGCGCGTAGGAATTCAGATGATTTTGACAGGATGTCTCGAGCGAAACGCTTGTCCCCAGCACGTTCCGTAGCGCGTCCCCTTGGCAGGTCCCGCGATGCGTCCCCATGGCACGTCCCTTGGCACGTCGCTTGGCGCGTCCCTTGAGACGTTCTGCGTCGCGTCCTCCTGGCATGTTCCCCTGTCCATTAGCTCTGGGGCAGCTACTATGTGTTCAGGCAGCTCGAGCTTAAGATCCAGATCAGTTCGGTCAGGACTCGGATGCAAAGGAGGACTCGATCCACGAGGCTATAGAGCACAATCGCGCCATGGCACATCGCAATTCAGCACGGCGCAGCACAGCACTGATTTCGGCACGGTACATCAAGGTCGATGCACTCAGCATTGCAACTTGGCACGTTCCTTGGCACGTTCCGTGGGGCGTCCTTTGGCGAGTCCCCCTGGCACGTCGCGTGGCGCGTCCCCTGGCACATCCCGTGGCACATCCATTGGCACGTTCCGTAGCGCGTCCCCTTGGCACGTCCCGCGGTGCGACCCCATGGCACGTCCCCTGGCACGTCGCCTGGCGCATCCCTTGGGACGTTTCGCGGCGCGTCCTCCTGGCATGTTCCCCTGTCCATTAGCTCTGGGGCAGCTACTATGTGTTCAGGCAGCTCGAGCTTAAGATCCAGATCAGTTCGGTCAGGACTCGGATGCAAAGGAGGACTCGATCCACGAGGCTATAGAGCACAGTCGCGCCATGGCACATCGCAATTCAGCACGGCGCAGCACAGCACAGCCCTCGGCAGGGTACATCAAGATCGATACCTTCAGTATTGCATTTGCCCGTCACCCAATCAGGTGTCTTTGAAAGCGCTGCCATGTGTTACAGTTCTACATTCCTTTCCGGGTTCGTGGGTCGATCATGTTTGACCCTGACCCCGCCGATCTGCGTGAGGTGTGGCAAGGAATACCAGAGATGTGTCAAATCCCCTGTGTTTTTGGACCCTGACCCCGCCGATCTGCGTGAGGGGTGGCGCGGAATTCCAGAAATGTGGCAAATCCCCTGTGTTTTTGGACCCTGACCCCGCCGATCTGCGTGAGGGGTGGCACGGAATTCCAGAAATGTGGCAAATCCCCTGTGTTTTCGGATCCTGACCCCGCCGACCTGCGTGAGGGGTGGCACCGAATTTCAGAAATGTGGCAAGTCCCATGTGTTTTCGGACCTTGACTTCGCCCAGGAGGGCCCAGGAGGCTCCAGGAGAGCCCAGGAGAGCCCAGGAGGGCCCAGGAGAGCCCAGGAGGGCCCAGGAGGACCCAGGAGGCTCCAAGAGGCACCAGGGGGCCCAAGGAGGGCCCAGGAGAAGCTCCAGGAGGCTCCAGGAGAGCCCAGGAGGGCCCAAGAGGTCCAAGGAAGACCCAGGAGGGCCCAGGAGCCCTTACGAGGGATCGTGGCCCTGGGAGCGCTGACGTTGCGTAATTTACGAGGGATCGTGGCCCTGGGAGCGCGGGTGTAGTGTAATTTCCATGGCTTCCAAGGGCTCCACAGACACATGCTGCGGGGCGCCGGGAAGCAACCAAGACACCCCAAAATCGCGGTCGAGGTCAGGGGCGCACCGCCATGGGCGGAAGGGCCTCATACGCACGTTGGTTTCGGAACTGTCGGTGGAACTGTCCCGTGGCGCGTCCTGTGGCGAGTCCCCCTGGCACGTCGCGCGGCGCGTCCCCTGGCACGTCCCGTAGCGCGTCCCCTTCGCACGTCCCGCGGTGCGTCCCCATGGCAGGTTCCCTGGCACGTCGCCTGACGCGTCCCTTGGAACTTTCGGCGGCGCGTCTTCCTAGCATGCCCCCCCGTGAATTAGCTCTTGGGCAGCTACTGCGTGCTCAGGCAGCTCGAGCTTAAGATCCAGATCAGTTCGGTCAGGACTCGGATGCAAAGGAGGACTCGATCCACAACGCTATAGAGCACAATCGTCACATGGCACATCGCAATTCAGCACGGCGCAGCACAGCACTGCCTTCGGCACGGTACATCAAGGTCGATGCACTCAGCATTGCAACTTGGCAAGTTCTTTGGCACGTTCCGTGGCGTGTCCTGCGGCGAGTCCCCCTGGCACGTCTCGCGGCGCGTCCATTGGCACGTTCCGTAGCGCGTCGCCTTGGCACGTCCCGCGGTGCGTCCCCGTGGCACGTCCCTTGGCACCTCGCTTGGTGCGTACCTTGGCACGTCCCGTGGCACGTCCATTGGCACGTTCCGTAGCGCGTCCCCTTGGCACGTCCCGCGGCGCGTCCCCATGGCACGTCCCCTGGCGCGTCGCCTGACGCGTCCCTTGGAACTTTCGGCGGCGCGTCTTCCTAGCATGCCCCCCCGTGAATTAGCTCTTGGGCAGCTACTGTGTGCTCAGGCAGCTCGAGCTTAAGATCCAGATCAGTTCGGTCAGGACTCGGATGCAAAGGAGGACTCGATCCACAAAGCTATAGAGCACAATCGTCACGTGGCACATCGCAATTCAGCACGGCGCAGCACAGCACAGCCCCCGGCACGGTACATCAAGATCGATACACTAAGCATTGCATTTGCCCGTCGCCCAATCAAGTGTCTTTGAAACGCTGCCAAATCTTACAATTCTATATTCCTTTCCGGGTTCGTGGGTCGATCATGTTAAATATATTGTTGTGCCGATCGGCGCGGACCCTCGCACCCCCCCTCCCCCCCCCCTCCCACGGAGTAGATCTTGACTTTTTTCCCGGAAAGGGCTCGAGCCCAGGGTTCTCTTTTAGAGGTTTACCCCCGGTTTCGACGGCTGTAGGGCCGGCGAAATTATTCTGCGATGAATTACGCGCGGGAGTAGGGCCGGCGGAATTATTTTTAAGGATGTCTCGAGCGAAACGCTTGTTTTTCAGAATGTGTTGAGGATGTCTCGAGCGAAACGCTGGTTTTGCAAAGTTGGGGATGTCTCGAGCGAAACGCTTGGTTTCAGAATTTGTTGAGGATGTCTCGAGCGAAACGCTGGTTTTGCAGAGCCGACCGCGACACGGAAAAGCGCCCCTCGCGCAGGAATTCTGATGATGTCTCGCGCGTGTCGCGTCCCGCGCGCAGGAATTTAGATTTCTTGGGATTTGACAGGGTGTCTCGAGCGAAACGCTTGTTTTTCATAATTTGCTGAGGATGTCTCGAGCGAAACGCTGGTTTTGCAGAGTTGGGGGATGTCTCGAGCGAAACGCTTGCTTTTCAGAATTTGTTGAGGATGTCTCGAGCGAAACGCTGGTTTTGCAGAGTTGGGGTATCTAACATGGCGTCGGGCCCAACGCCGAATTATGAGGAAAAGTGATGGCTTCTTGCTCTGAACAGGGGGGTGCGCTTTGGGGGCCTCTCCAGGGAAGACGTTGTGAGGATGTCTCGAGCGGGAGCGCGAATTCAGCGTATCCAAGTCACGCAGAGGGGTATCTAACATGGCTGTCCCGAGCTGGAACCACGTGTTTTTTCATGCTCAGGCCACCCAGGGAGATCTCTAACATGATTGTCCCGAGCTGGAACCACGTGTTTTACGTGTCCAGGCCACCCAGGGGGTATCTCTCATGGTTGTCCCGAGCTGGCACCGTGTTTTTACGTGTCCAGGCCACCAACACGACGCTTGTCCCCAGCACGTTCTGTAGCGCGTCCCCTTGGCACGTCTCGCGGTGCGTCCCCGTGGCACGTCCCCTGGCACGTCGCCTGGCGCGTCCCTTGGAACGTTCCGCGGCGCGTCTTCCTGGCATGTTTCCTTGTCAATTAGCTCTGCGGCAGCTACTGCGTGGACTATGTGCTCAGGCAGCTCGAGCTTAAGATCCAGATCAGTTCGGTCAGGACTCGGATGCAACGGAGGACTCGATCCACAACGCTGTAGAGCACAATCGTCACATGGCACATCGCAGTTCAGCACGGCGCAGCACAGCACAGCCCTCGGCACATTACATCAAGATCGGTACACTCACTCAGCATTGCAACTTGGCACGTTCTTTGGCACGTTCCGTGGCGCGTCCTGTGGCGAGTCCCCCTGGCACGTCGCGCGGCGCGTCCCCTGGCACGTCCCGTTGCACGTCCATAATGCATTGGCACGTTCCGTAGCGCGTCCCCTTGGCACGTCGCGCGGCGCGTCCCCTGGCACGTCCCGTGGCACGTCCATAATGCATTGGCACGTTCCGTAGCGCGTCCCCTTGGCACGTCCCGCGGTGCGTCCCCATGGCACGTCCCCTGGCACGTCGCCTGGCGCGTCCCTTGGAACGTTCCGCGGCGCGTCTTCCTAGCATGCCCCCCGTGAATTAGCTCTGGGGCAGCTACTATGTGCTCAGGCAGCTCGAGCTTAAGATCCAGATCAGTTCGGTTAGGACTCGGATGCAAAGGAGGACTCGATCCACAACGCTATAGAGCACAATCGTCACGTGGCACATCGCAGTTCAGCACGGCGCAGCACAGCACAGCCCCCGGCACGGTACATCAAGATCGATACACTCGTTCAGCATTGCAATTTGGCACGTTCTTTGGCACGTTCCGTGGCGCGTCCTGTGGCGAGTCCCCCTGGCACGTCGCGCGGCGCGTCCCCTGGCACGTCCCGTGGCACGTCCATTGGCACGTTCCGTAGCGCGTCCCCTTGGCACGTCCCGCGGTGCGTCCCCGTGGCACGTCCCCTGACACCTCGCTTGGTGCGTCTCTTGGCACGTCCCGTGGCACGTCCATTGGCACATTCCGTAGCGCGTCCCCTTGGCACGTCCCGCGGTGCGTCCCCATGGCACGTCCCCTGGCACGTCGCCTGGCGCGTCCCTTGGGACGTTCTGCGGCGCGTCCTCCTGGCATGTTCCCTTGTCAATCAACTCTGGGGCAGCTACTAGTTATGTGCTTAGGCAGCTCGAGCTTAAGATCCAGATCAGTTCGGTCAGGACTCGGATGCAAAGGAGGACTCGATCCACAACGCTATAGAGCACACTCGTGGCATGGCACATCGCAATTCAGCACGGCACAGCACAGCACAGCCCTCGGCACGGTACATCAAGGTCGATACACTAAGCATTGCATTTGCCCGTCGCCCAATCAGGTGTCTTTGAAACGTTGCCATGTCTTACATTTCTATATTCCTTTCCAGGTTCGTGGGTCGATCATGTTTTTCCCGGAAAGGGCTCGAGCCCAGGGTTCTCTTTTAGTAGGTTTACCCCCGGTTTCGACGGCTGTAGGGCCGGCGAGGGCCGGCGAATTAAAATCTGAGGATGTCTCGAGCGAAACGCATGGTTTTCAGAATTGGTTGAGGATGTCTCGAGCGAAACGCTTGTTTTGTGTTATAGATTGTCCTCTCCTGGGGACCAGAATTTAGAGGATCTCTCAAGTGAAATGCTTGGTTTCACGTGCCCAGGTCTTGAGGATGTCTCGAGCGAGACTCTTGGTTTCACGCCTCCAGGTTGCCCAGACAAATGTCTAGCATGAGGACTTGTTTTCACGTGTCCAGGTCGCCCAGGCGGATGTCTAGCATGAGCATGTGTCGAGGAAGTCTGAATCGAGACGCTTGTTTGCACGTGTCCAGGTTGCCCAGGCGGATGTCTAGCATGAGTATGTGCTGAGAACGTCTTGAATGAAACGCGTGTTTTCACGTGTCCAGGTCGCCCAGGCACAGCACAGCCCTCGGCACGGTACATCAAGATCGATACACTCACCGTTGCCTTTTGGCACGTTCCTTGGCGCCTTTCGTGGCGAGTCCCCCTGGCACGTCGCGCGGCGCATCCCCTGGCACGTCCCGCGGCGCGTCCATTGGCACGTTCCGTAGCGCGTCCCCTTGGCACGTCCCGCGGTGCGTGCCCATGGCACGTCCCCTGGCACGTCGCCTGGCGCGTCCCTTGGGACGTTCCGCGGCGCGTCCTCCTGGCATGTCCCCTCTGTCGACTCGTCCTGGGGCAGCTACCATCTGCTCAGGCAGCTCGAGCTTAAGATCCAGATCAGTTCGATCAGGACTCGGATGCAAAGAGGACTCGATCCACAACGCTATCTAGAGCACAATCGCGGCATGGCACATCGCAGTTCAGCACGGCCCAGCACAGCACAGCCCTCGGCACAGTACATCAAGATCGATACGTTCAGCATTGCATTTGCCCGTCGCCCAATCAAATGTCTGTGAAACGTTGCCATGCCTTACATTTCTATATTCCTTTCCGGGTTCGTGGGTCGATCATGTTTTCCCGGAAAGGGCTCAAGCCTAGGGTTCTGTTTTAGTAGGTTTACCCCCGGTTTCGACGGCTGTAGGGCCGGCGAAGTTATTCTGCGATAAATAACGAGGTCGCGTAGGGCCGGCGAATTAAATTTTGAGGATGTCTCGAGCGAAACGCGTGTGTTTCAGAATTTGTTGAGGATGTCTCAAGCAAAACGCTTGTTTTGTGTTATAGAGTGTCCTCTCCTGGGGACCTGAATTCTGATGATTTCTCAAGTGGATTGCTTGCTTTCACGTGCCCAGGTCTTGAGGATGTCTCGAGCGAGACGCCTGGTTTCACGCCTCCAGGTGGCCCAGACAGATGTCTAGCATGAGGATTTGTTGAGGATGTCTCGAACCAGAGGCTTGTTTTCACGTGTCCAGGTCGCCCAGGCGGATGTCTAGCATGAGCATTTGTTGAGGATGTCTCGAGCGAGACGCTTGTTTGCACGTGTCCAGGTTGCCCAGGCGGATGTCTAGCATGAGGATATGCTGACAACGTCTTGAGCGAAACGCGTGTTTTCACGTGTCCAGGTCGCCCAGGCACAGCACAGCCCTCGGCACGGTACATCAATATCGATACCCTGAGCATTGCAGCCTGGCATGTTGCCTGGCACGTTCCGCGGAGCGTCCCGTGGCGAGTCCACCTGGCACGTCGCGCGGTGCACGTCCATTGGCACGTTCCGTAGCGCGTCCCCTTGGCACGTCCCGCGGTGCGTGCCCATGGCACGTCCCCTGGCACGTCGCCTGGCGCGTCCCTTGGGACGTTCCGCGGCGCGTCCTCTTGGCATGTTCCCTCTGTCGATTAGTTCTGGGGCAGCTACCATCTGCTCAGGCAGCTCGAGCTTACGCTCCAGATCAGTTCGGTGAGGACTCGGATGCCAGGGAGGACTCGATCCACAACGCTATACAGAGCACAATCGCGGCATGGCACATCGCAGTTCAGCACGGCCCAGCACAGCACAGCCGTCGGCACGGTACATCAAGATCGATACACTCAACTATGCACCTTGGCACGTTCCTTGGCGCGTTCCTTGGCGAGTCCACCTGGCACGTCGCGCGGAGCGTCCCCTGGCACGTCCCTCGGCACGTCCACTGGCACGTTCCGTAGCGCGTCCCCTTGGCACGTCCCGCGGTGCGTGCCCATGGCACGTCCCTTGGCACGTCGCCTGGCGCGTCCCTTGGGACGTTCCTCGGCGCTCCCTCCTGGCATGTTCCCTCTGTCGATTAGTTCTGGGGCAGCTACCATCTGCTCAGGCAGCTCGAGCTTACGCTCCAGATCAGTTCGGTGAGGACTCCGATGCCAGGGAGGACTCGATCCCCAACGCTATATATAGAGCACAATCGCGGCATGGCACATCGCAGTTCAGCACGGCGTAGCACAGCACAGCCCTCGGCACAGTACATCATCATCGATACATTCAGCATTGCATGTGCCCGTCGCCCGATCAGGTGTCTTTGAAATGTTGCAATGCCTTACATTTCTATATTCCTTTCCGGGTTCGTGGGTCGATCATGTTCCCGGAAAGGGCGCAGGCCCAGGGTTCTCTTTTAGTTGTTTACCCCCGGATCTGACGGGAAGAGGGCCGGCGGATTTCTTTTGCGATAAACAACGAGTGGGAAGAGGGCCGGCGAGTTAAAATTTGAGAATGTCTCGAGCGAAACGCTTGTTTTCAGAATTTGTTGAGGATGTCTCGAGCGAAACGCTTGTTTGACGGGAAGCGCCTCCTGCGTGCACCGTTGGTTCAGGGGCTTAATTTTCTTTAACTAAGGGGTACCGATCGCATCCCGCACCTCGCTGGCGGATGACGGGAAGCGTCTTCGAGGTACGAGAAGCAAGCGGGACGTTCTGGCTGAATCCTTGAGTAAATATATATATATATATATATATATATATATATATATCTTTATATCTATGGGTTGCCGCGCTGCACGGGGATATTTCGTTGGCGGATTCCCCAAAATGGCCATTTCGCTCGAGACATCCTCCAAAAATCGAGGTGTGGTCTGCCGTGCTCCTGTGTGAGCTGTGAGCTGCGGGGCCTGTGAAGGCTAAAAGGAGCCCGAGGCCCGCGGAGCCCGTTGGCCCCAGGGCCTCAAGGGCCAACCCTAGGGGCCCCTAAGGAGCCACCGCAGGGGAGGGCGCGAAGCGCCAGACGCGCGAAGCGCACGATTTCAAAGAAATCAAGAAGGCAGCAGGGGCCGAGGCGCGCAAGCACGCCCAACATGCCCGCCTCGCTGCAAATGAGACGCGGGGCAAAAGTTGCTGCCTCACGCACTCACAGAAAGAAGAAGACGAGGGGGCGGACACAACAGGAGGAAGAGGATGATGCTGCATCACTCCCCCTCGTCACCATCAGCACGGCGGCGCCTCTTGCGCCTGTCCTCGCGAGCCATCTCAGCCGCGGCTGACCACTCGAGGAGGCTCGCCTCGTCAAGTCCGTAGGCGCTCAGCCATGCCTCCCTCGAGGCCCCCGCGGGGCCAGGCGCCAACGGCTCTGCCGCCTCCTCGGCAGCGGCCGCCGCGCCGCTGGGGGGCCCGCTGCTGGCGCCGGCGGCCTCGCCGCCAGGGGCATCCTCGGGGCGGACCCCCAGCCACTGCAGGAAGCGCACCCTGGCGTCCATCGGCACCACGTCCTCCTTGCGCAGGCTGGGCACTGTCGCGCCGACCCGCTTGCTGCCGCTGTGGGGCGTGCCAGCAGGATGCCGCCCCTGCAGCCAGCGCGCCTTCTGGTCTCGCCTGCCCTTGGGAAGCCCAGAAGACCCTGGGCATTGCTCCTTGAGCTTGGGCGCCGCGCCTGAGCGTCCGCCCAGCCGCGCGTACGCCCCGCAGTGGGTGCACGCCATCAGCTCCTGCTCGGCGGCGCCCTCCCCGCACCTGGCGAAGGCCAGGACGTGGCCAGCGACGACGAAGGCCGTCGCACCGAGGGATACGCCACCAGCGCGCGCCGCCGACGCCCACCCGTCGCCCGAACCCGAGTCGGACGGGCGGCTGCTGGCGGGCTCCACCACGGGCACGGCGAAGGAGACAGCCGTCCGCTCGCTGCCCTCGGGTAGGCCCTCGCAGTCCTTGACCTCGATCCCCTGCCAGATGAGGGAGGCTTGCGCCACCCAGCACGAGAGCTCCCTCACCACCTCCATCGTGCCGAAGAACTCGCGCCTGGCCACGGGGCTGGCGCGGTGCAGCTCCGCACCTGCCTTGGCCCAGCGATCTGCATGACCGTTGCCGCGGAGGTCCGACTCCGTGATCTTGCCATCCATCACGTCTCTGGCGGTGCAGTGGGCCGCCACTTTGGTAACCTTGAGAATGTCCACGTCCAGCGAAGCGTAGATCCCCTCCCAGAGATGGGCATTGGGCTTGTTGGCTGCCGTCGCGTACCTCTTGCCCAACGTGAGGCAGCTGACCGTAGACGCACAATCGATGAGGATCTCGTCCACACTCGGGCCCAGGAAGCGAGAAAGCATCCAGACCGCGAAATCCTCGCCGTCCTTCGCCGTCTGGAAAGGGCAGAGGTCTTGGCGCACGCTGCCGTACACCGCGCACTCCATGTTGCCGTCGGAGTCGCACTGCACGATGCTCCAACCCGCACGCCGTAGGCTCTCGTGCTCGGGGTCGAGCGCCGACCCATCCAGGTAGAGGCGCCCCCCGAGGAGACCGTCAGCGGGGCGATTGCACCACATGACCGCCATGGCATCCGACCTCGGGGCGGCCCTCGGGGGCTGCGGAAGCCAGCAGCGCGCGAAGCATTCCCCCGCCTCCTCACCGCGGCCACGTGCACGGTGTGCGCAGCGCCGTAGGCGGTCGGAGGTAGAGTCGCGCCTCGGCCCCGCGAGGACTGGACACTCGAACAGCCTGTGCCAGAGGCTGCCGCGGGAGGCATCGCAAGCGCAGCAGCGAGCGTGCTCCCTCTCCCCCGCCGAGTGCAGACGGGTCTGGGGCCAGTGGGCGTTGGAAAGGAAACTCACCACCGCCGCCTTCTCCCTGGGGCTGAGCTTGCTGCCAGGCCCAAGGACCTCCGAGAAGGCCTCCCAGAACAGGGGCGACGGGGGGAGCGCACCGTGGCCGAGGCGGGCCAGCTCCGACCTGTCCGAAGCACGCCGCGCCCCTGCCGCTGCCAGCAGGCCCAGCTCGCGCGGCCCCATCATGCGCAGGTCCAGGATGTGGCCGTCGTCGGTGGCGAGGCGGGTGCCTTGGACGAGCCTCCAGCCCACCCTGGTGAGCGAGAGGGCCAAGGCATCCACAGGCGTACGGCAGTGCGCCCATGGGGCTGCTGCTCCCGCGTGCCTCCGCTCCGCCTCCTGCAAGGCCGTCTCGAACATGCGCTGCGGGACCTCCCCCGACTGAAGGAGGCTGGCCGCCATCTGCACTGCGGCACGAAGCAGCGCGGGGCTCGGGTCGAGGTCGATGGACCGCATGACCTCCACCGCTCTGAGTCTCAGCCCGAGTGAGGCGCCCTTAGGGAACTTCCCAGCCGAGCGCACAGCCGCCAAGCGCCACGAATGAAGCTCCCTATCAGGTACACCCGTCACAGTACGCCCCCACAGCATCGCCGCGGTGGGCCCAGCACGGTGGACCATCTCGGTCGCCGCACCAGCTGAGCGAAGCACCCCTAGCCTGCGTCCTCGCCGAAGGCCGCCGACCGCACGCACAGCACCTTCATGCACTCCACGACGAGTGATGTTGGCGTCGGTGCCGAGGTTCCTCGCCTGTAGTCCCCTCTTGAAGGCCAAGCCCTGCGCAGCCCACTCCTCGGAGAGCTCCTTGGCGAGCTGCGGCGACGAGGCCAGGAAGACCGACTTACTCTCGTTGAGTGGGAGGTGCTGCTCACGCAGCTGGCGGACCACTGCACAGCTGGAGGCCAACATCTGCTGCTTCACGAGTCGGGCCGTGCCGACCGCCTGGAGCGAGATGTCATCGACCACATTCCTCGGCGTGACCAGCGGGCACGTCGCCCCCGCGGCCAGGAGGGCGCCCAGGACTGGGAGCTTCGCAACTGCTGTCGCACACGCACACCCAGCCAACACCGTACCAGTAGTGCCGAAGGCGGGGGAAGCCATGCCCGCCGCAAGGATCATCCTAGGGGCCTGGTAGGAGGTGAGGAGGCCGCGCAACAGCCTGAGGTTGAACCCGAAACGTACAGCATTCGCCCAGAGAACATCGTGACGCACATGCTCGTAGAACTTGCTGATGTCCAGGAAGAGGCTCGCGGCCTCGAACTGCTGGTTCGCCTTCGCGAACCCCGCAAAACAGTTGTGCAGCCACCCAGCCCGCTCACAGTCCCGCCCGTCACGTCCCCAGAAGAAGGGGAAGTTGTGGTCAGCCTCCCAGCGGGCACAGCACGGCTGGCGGAGGCGCGACCACAGCCGCAGGACCAGCGGCAGCAACGCAATGGGCCTTACCCCCCCATCTGCCTTCGGGATGAACACCATCAGGGAGACCTGCCCGTTGATCGATGCAGGGGAGTCGTCGTAGGCCGCTAGGATGTCCAGGATGCGCTGCTGCAGCGCCACGGGCAGCAGGAGGATCTGCCGAGGGCGCAGGGAGTCGCACCCGAGACCCACCGAGGGGCTGTAGCGCTTGCAGGCTGCCTGGAGCTGCTCCAGCGAGATGGGTGGCAGCCGCCACTCGCCAACGTCCCAGCTGCTGGCCCCTGCGCCAAGGGCAAACCTGGAGCCACAGCTTCTGCCAGACACTCGTGAGCTCTCCAATCGCTGCCATCCCAACCAGCCTCCTGCCCGAGCCAGCGTCCCTGACCGTCGGCGGGGGCGTCGCCTTCGAGAAGCGGTGGGCCAGACGACCGCCCTTCTCGACCGCTGTCTGTGCCCAGTTGCGCCAGGCCTGGGCGCTCTGAGCCGCGTCGCGGCGCTGCGAAACACTGAGCAGCCCTTGAAGATCCCGAACAGCATCAGGGCTGCCGTGGACGCCCGCTTGAAACACCAGGTCGCCTAGTCGATCAGGAGCTGCGCCAGGGAGAGCCCCACCGACCGAGTCGGCAGCCTCCTGCACCGCCTCTAGCAAGAGCTGCGCCCTGAGCTCGGCCTGGTGCCCGTACCAGTCTGCGTGCCGAGGGTGCCAGCGGCCAGTCCTCTCCGCGCGCACCCGCTGGAGGGCCACGTCCAGGCAGCTCCTCAAGCGGTGCGTGAGGAGGCTGAACCTGAACCTGGCATCCCGCCTGACCAGGGCACTGAGAGGCTTGAGGGACAGCCTAGGCCCCTCTCCTCTGCCGAGATGACGGGCCAAGTCTGCCTGGCCGATGCCGTGGATGCCGACCAGGGTGCCTTCGGCAGCTGCCGCCCACTCGCTGAAGGCGGCGGAGAGGCTGGTCGGTGGAGTGCCTGCGTCCCAGGACCACGAGACGCCCTTAGGCGCGACCTGTCCCTTCTTGCCAACCGTGTAGCACACAATCTCGGCGTCCTCGTGCGCCCGAAGGAGCTCAGGGGCAACTTCGGGGAAGCGTGCGGGCCTGGACGGAACCTCCACCAACGCATCTGCCCGAACATCCTGGAGGCGAAGCAGGACTGGGCGATGAGGGTGTAGACCGAAGCCCTCGAGCGTGGTGGCGCAGGAGGCCGTGCAGGCTGCCAACGCCGCGGAAGCCACGAACCAGTCGTAGAGGTGGTCACAGCCCTCGGCATGGCACGTCGCCTCCGAGGGCCCCAGGACGTGCCCCCGCACCGCCGCGGGCCACCCCAACTCCTCCAGGGGCTCGGGCTCCATGTTGAAGTCGGCTTGGAGGACCCACGGGATGTCGGCAGAGAAGCCCGTCACCTCCGAGATGGCCGAAAACATGTCCAGGTTGGTGCCTCGAGGGCCCACAGAGTGCTGAAAATACCCAGCGAGCACCAGGAACCGCAGGCCAGAGGCGGCGGCGACCTCCACTCCGATGAGGCGGTGCCGCAAGGCCGAGGGCAGCGGGTACGCAGACTCGTCGGCCTGCAAGCCGTCTCGCACCAGAATCGCCACGCCGCCTGAGGTCGCCTGGGGCCCCTGCTTCTCCGTCAGCGCTGCCTCGTGGAGGAAGGCCGCGTAACCCAGGCCGCGGGCCTGAGCCGCCGCACTGGGCAGGCGCTCATGCGGGAGCCTCGTCTCCTGCAGCGCCACTACGTCGGGCCAGTAGCCGTACGCCTTGAAGAAGGCCTCAATGGCCTCAATGCTCCTGCTCCAAGTGTTGCCATTGCAGCCGAACATGACGAGGCCAGATCGAAGCTGCTGGCCTCCTGCACTGTCAACCAGCGGCGCCTTGCCGATGACGGCTGCCTCGCGAGCTGCGCGCTCACCAGCGCCCGACACCAGGCCCGCCGTGCCCCTGGTCGCGGGACCCTCCGCCCCCACCAGGACTGGAGGGGGGACCTGGCCCCTCGCTCCAGCGCTCCTCATCGGCGTCGGCGGGCCGCTCGCAAGCACGGGAGGTGGCCGTCGCTGAGGAGGTGGCCGTCCCTCCGCCCCTCCGGTTGCCAGCGGGGGGCGCGCCTGCCCATCACCATCGGGGCCGAGAGCTGCGACGTCGTGGGGCTGAATCCCACCGCTCTCGGCCCCTGACTGGCCGTCGGGGGGCCACCTCGGTGTTCCCGACCGCGCCAGCTGGCTACCTCGGGCAAGGGTGCACGGCGCCGCCCGCCGCCTGCGAGGGGCGCGGACGCGCCAGCGGCCGCCACAGCGCCTCCTCCACCTGTCCCAGCAGCTGGGCCCGCGCACGTCCCGAGGGGGAGGCGCCCCGCTGTCCCCGACGTCGAGGCCGACGGTGGAAGCTGACCACTCCAACGCTCCCGCATCACCCACGGCGCGGCCCGTACCCAGCAGCAGGAGCAACGACAGCAGCCGCAGCCACCAAGGGGTCGCCGTCCGAGAGGGCCGCCCCTTGCTCGGCGAGGGCCTTGGCGAGGCACGGCTCCACCTGAGGCCACGCGCCCAGGGTCGCCCCGTGCTGGCCGCGGGCCGCTGCAGGGCCGCAGGGCCCGTCCGCTGGCCTGGCCCGCGAGGCTGGCGGCCCAGCCGCGGTAGGCCCTGCCTGCGTGGCGGCAGCGGGAGGGGCGGTCGCAGGCCCCCCAGAGGCCACGATATCGAGCGGCATGTCGTCATCCTCAGTCGCGAAGCCGTCGTCACCGACGCAGTCGCCCCAACGCTTCCTGGCCGAGCTGCTGCTGGGCCTGAGCACATGAGCGACCGCCTCCTTCTGCGTGTTGAGAATGCCGACGATCTCGGAAAACCTGGGGGGCAGCTCGGCTCCGTGCTGCTTGAGGAGATCCGACAGGGCGCCGACTTGAGTGAGCAACCCCTGGACTGCGTCCCCAAGCGGGCTCGGAACGCCTCCGACAGCCGCGTTGGCCCGCTGGATCGCCTGCTGCGTGACCTTGGCTCTGGTCTCTTCCAGCTCGGCAATCTGCCCCGTGACCTCATCCACTCCCAACTCGGCTGCGGACAGCTGCTCCTGCTTCTCCGCGATGAGTTCGCGCAGCTCGGACGCCTGCAGCTGGAGCTTCTCCCTCTTGGTGCGTGCCGTGGCCAGCTGGCGCTCGACCTTCTGTATGGCGTTGGCCTCGATGTGGAGCACCGAGTGAGGGGGGCGCTCCGTCCGCTGGGCCTCCTGGACGGCCAGCTCCAGGGCGGCGACCTGGTCCTTGCCCTGCTGGAGGGCATTCTCCGCCTCACGCTGAAAGTCCGCCGAGAGCCCGAGCGCCGAGGCCCCCTGGAGCGTGTCGACGCGCTCCCTGGCCGCCACGAGCTGCGCCTGCAGCTCCTCGATCTGGGTCTTGGCCTCTCCCCAAGGTCGCGCTCGCCGTGCCCTGCTGTTGGGGGCGCTGCTGGGCGCGGTACTCCCAGAGAGGGCCCGCTGGGAGGCCGAGCGCTTCGCCGCGCGCTGCGCAGCCCTTCCCCTGGGTTGCTGCACGAACCCGTCTGCGTCCACCCGCGGGGGGGCCTTGTCGGAGCGGTACTCCTTCGTCCATGGGGGAGCACTGGTGCCGCACTCCTTGCACGTCCATCGCTTGTCACACCAGTTCCAAGCGTTACAGCCACGCTTAGCACACAACCAGTACGCCCGCCTCGCCAGCCCCGAGGCAACCTCCGACATGGCGGCACCCCGAGGGACTGACCGCTGCTCGGCCGAAACACTCTGCCCTGCAGGCGCGAAGGAACCCAAAGTAGGCGAAGCTTCTGGCTCGTGGCAGAGCGCCCCTCGCGCTCAAGAACGCCCGACGGACTCGCGGTCGTCGGGTGCGCCATGGCCTTGAGCCAAAATGGCTACGGACCGTGCTCCTGTGTGGTCTGCCGTGCTCCTGTGGTCTGCCGTGCTCCCCACAGGAGCACGGCAGACCGCGCGCAGGAACCGAGAGGAGCACGGCAGACCAAGACGAGGAGCACGGCAGACCAGGCACTTAGAAACCGAGAGGAGCACGGCAGACCAAGACGAGGAGCACGGCAGACCAGGCACCAAGAGCGCCCTCAAGACGACGGAAAGGATGACCAAGACGAGGAGCACGGCAGACCAAGACGAGGAGCACGGCAGACTATGCCCTAAGAGTGCCCTCAAGACGGCCGAACAATCATCAAACAAACAATGAGTCTAACGTCGTCTTGGAATCGTTTTTGAGGGCATCAGTACGGCCCCCCAAAAACAAAATCGGCCCAAAGATGACCCGCAGAGTGCCCTCAATACGGCCGACCATGACGATTTCGCTGGGGACGTGTTCAATAAATTAAGAGTGTATCAGCACCGTCTGCTGCAACAACGCTGTGCTGGTCTGCCGTTCTCCTGTGGTCAGCTGTGCTGCTCTGCCGTGCTCCTGCGGTCTGCCGTTCTGGTCTGCCGTTCTGGTCTGCCGTGCTCCTGTGGTCTGCCTTCCTGGTCTGCCGTGCTGCTGCCGTCTGTCGTGTTGCTGCGCTGTGCCGTGTAAGCTGATAAACCGGTCAGACCGATGAAGAAAACGAGAGTCGGGTTACAACGGCTACGCAGATTTAAACTGCTAGTCCAAAGGCTCTCCAGAGGACCCCAACATCTCCCAAGCACACCCCGAGAAGTCCATCATCATCATCATCCTCATCATCATCATCATCATCATCACATCATCATCACCATACTCATACTCATACTCATCATCATCATCCTCCTCCTCCTCATCATCATCATTATCATCATCGTACGCATCACCATCACCATCAGCAGCAACATGATCATCACCAACAACAGCAGCGTCAATGACATGATCTGGTCTGCTATGTTCCTATGGGCTGCCGTGCTGGTCTGCCGTGCTGGTCTGCCGTGCCGGACTGCCGTGCTCGTCTGCCGTGTCGGTGTGTTGTGCTGGTCTGCCGTGCGGGTCTGCTGTTCTGGTCTGCCGTGCTGAAGCTGAAGCTTTGGGGGCTTAAAGCCAGAGAAAGAGAGAGACATAGAGAGATAGAGAGGGAGAGAGATTCTCTAACTAAGGGGTACGGGCTCCATCCCGAAACTCGTTGGCGGTTCTCTAACTAAGGGGTACGGGCTCCATCCCGAAACTCGTTGGCGGATGACGGGAAGCGTCTTCGAGGTACGACAAGCAAGCGGGACGTTCTGGCTGAATCCTTGAGTAAATATATCTTTTCTTTAACTATATGGGTTGCCGCGCTGCA
Organism: Prorocentrum cordatum; assembly: GCA_963575745.1. Lineage (NCBI taxonomy): Eukaryota > Dinophyceae > Prorocentrales > Prorocentraceae > Prorocentrum > Prorocentrum cordatum. The sequence goes on from CAUYUJ010022117.1 coordinate 88,730, forward strand.
CGGGATTTTTCGTTAACGGATTCCCCAAAATGGTCTGGCGTGCTCCTGTATGGTCTGCCGTGCTCTTGTGTGGTTTGCCGTGCTCCTGTGTGGTCTGCCGTGCTCCCGTGGGGTCTGCCGTGTCCTGTGTGGTCTGCCGTGCTCCTGTGTGGTCTGCCGTGTTCCGGAAAATTGGCCGTTTCGCTCGGGACGTCCTCAAAAAATCGGCTCCGGAGGGGACTCCGAAGCAGCATTATCTTGGAATCGCTCCCGGAGGGCCTCCAAACGGCCCAAGAAAGCCCCCGAAGGCCCCCCAGAGGACCCCCAGAGCGCCCCAAGAGACCCCCAAGAGGCCCCCAAGGGGCGGCCAGAGGCCCGCCAGAGCGCCCAAAACGCCCCAAGAGACCCCCAAGAAGCCCCCCAGGGGCTCCAAAGAGGCGGCCAGAAGTCCCCCAGAACGCGCGAAAAGGCTCCAGGAGTTCCCTGAGAGCTTCATATCGCCCCATAGAGCCCCCGAAGGCCCCCCCCGGGACTCCCCCAAGAGGCCCCCGAGAGGCCAGAGGCTACGACAGCCCCAAGAGCGTCCAAGATACCTCCAAGACGGCGCCGAAGCCAGGAAACGCAACAGGGATGTTCTCTGACGTTCTCGCCAATACGGTCTCTGACGCACGTGGTGGATAAAAAACTGCGCTTCCCGTTCTTGTCCGGTCAGGTTCCGGAAAATTGCGGAAAAATTGTCGTTCCGCTCAAAAAATCTAACCAAAACGCGCCCAAGACGGCCACCAGGGCTCCAAGACGGCCCAAGAGCGCTCCAAGACCGCCCTAGAGCGTTCCAAGATGCCCTAAGATGGCTTCCAGACGGTCCAAGAGAGCTCCAAGACGGCCCAGGAGGCCCTCAAGAGGCCTCCAAGACGCCTCAAGAGGCTTCGAAGAGGCCTCACAAGAGCGCCAAAGAGGCAAACATCTATGATTTTCGACTAGTTTTTGAAGGTTTTTGGGGTTCTCGCCTTTTCCGTTTCCCGACGCTCCAAGACGGCCCAAGAGGCCCCCAAGATCGCCCCAAGACGGCCCAAGAGGCCCCCAAGATCGCCCCAAGACGGCCCAAGAGGCCCCCAAGACGGCCCCAAGAACAAGAGGCTTCAGAATTGCTTCTAAGAGGCCTACGAGAGACCGACCACGACATCCCAAGGCTCCATTACGAACGATGACGTGGGCAGCTTCGAACGCCAGAGCTCCCAGTACGAACGCTGGCGTCCAGAGCTTTGACGACAAACACTGCTATGAGCAAAAACGGCGCTTCCCGTTCTTGTGCGGTCAGGTTGTGTTATAGATTGTCCTCTCCTGGGGACCAGAATTTAGAGGATCTCTCAAGTGAAATGCTTGGTTTCACGTGCCCAGGTCTTGAGGATGTCTCGAGCGAGACGCTTGGTTTCACGCCTCCAGGTTGCCCAGGCAGAGGTCAAGCGCCAGGATTTGTTGAGGATGTCTCGAGCGAGACGCTTGGTTTCACGCGTCCTCGTCGCCCAGGCGGATGTCTAGAATGAGGAGGTGTTGAGGAAGTCTCGATCGAGATGCTTGTTTGCACGTGTCCAGGTTGCCCAGGCGGATGCCTAGCATGAGGATGTGTTGAGAATGTCTCGAGAGATACGCTTGTTTTCACGTGTCCAGGTCGCCCAGGCGGATGTCTAACATGAAGATGTGTTGAGGATGTCTCGAGCGAGACGTTTGCTTTCACGTGTACAGGTCGCCAAGGCGGATGTCTAGAATGAGGAGGTGTTGAAAACGTCTCGAGCGAAACGCTTGTTTTCACGTGCCCAGGTCACCCAGGCGGACGTCTCACATGAAGATGTGCTGAGGATGTCTCGAGCGAACTACTTGTTTTCACGTGTCCAGTTCGCCCAGGCGGATGCCTAGCATGAGAATGTGTTGAGGATGTGTTGAGCGAAACGTTTGTTTTCACGTGTCCAGGTCGCTCGGGCGGATGTCTAGAATGAGGATTTTGACAGGATGTCTCGAGCGAAACGCTTGTCCCCAGCACGTTCCGTAGCGCGTCCCCTTGGCACGTCCCGCGGTGCGTCCCCATGGCACGTCCCCTGGCATGTCGCCTGGCGCGTCCCTTGAGACGTTCCGCGGCGCGTCCTCCTGGCATGTCCCCTGTCAATTAGCTCTGCGGCAGATACTATGTGTTCAGGCAGCTCGAGCTTAAGATCCAGATCAGTTCGGTCAGGACTCGGATGCAAAGGAGGACTCGATCCACGACGCTATAGAGCACAACCGCGGCATGGCACATCGCAATTCAGCACGGTGCAGCACAGCACAGACTTCGGCACGGTACATCAAGATCGATACAATCAGCATGCAACCTGGCACGTTCCTTGGCACGTTCCGTGGGGCGTCCCTTGGCGAGTCCCCCTGGCACGTCGCGTGGCGCGTCCCCTGGCACATTCCGTGGCACATCCATTGGCACGTTCCGTAGCGCGTCCCTTTGGCACGTCCTACGGTGCGACCCCATGGCACGTCCCCTGGCACGTCGCCTGGCGCATCCCTTGGGACGTTTCGCGGCGCGTCCTCCTGGCATGTTCCCCTGTCAATTAGCTCTGGGGCAGCTACTATGTGTTCAGGCAGCTCGAGCTTAAGATCCAGATCAGTTCGGTCAGGACTCGGATGCAAAGGAGGACTCGATCCACGACGCTATAGAGCACAACCGCGGCATGGCACATCGCAATTCAGCACGGTGCAGCACAGCACAGCCCTCGGCACCGTACATCAAGATCGATACAATCAGCATTGCACTTGCCCGTCACCCAATCAGGTGTCTTTGAAAACGCTGTCATGCGTTACATTTCTATATTCCTTTCCAGGTTCGTGGTTCGATCATGTTTGCGCCACTTGTTTCGAGCGGATGGAGTCTCCCCCCATGGGACGCGCTGTTGCAAACAGTCGCACGAAGCAGAGGTCTGGAGCCAGACCCCCCCCCTTCCCCCCTCTTCCGCCCAATGTCGAGACGCCGAATATGAAAACGTTCACCATCCTCGGATGTCTGGGAGCATGGAGAGGGGGGGGAGGGGGAGGTGGAGGGGGAGGGGGGGGGGAGGGGAGAGGGAGGGAGGGGGGTAGGGAGGAGGGAGGGAGAGGAGAGGGAGGGGAGGAGGGAGGGGGAGGGAGGGAGGCTGCACGCACGTCTCTCAACGTGCGCGGTGCCGCGTAGCCCCCGAGCGGCGTCGAGTCGAGCGTCGGGCGGTGGCTGGGCACTGCGGCCGAGAGCCTCGCAGGTCGAGCCGTTCCCGCGGGTGCTGGTCGTCGAGGCCGCCGCGCGCGCGCGCCTCTGGCGGCACACGCCTCGAGCAGGCTGGAGGTCCACTTGGCCCGAGCAGGAGGAGGAAGGTGTAGGAGGAGAGGAGGGGGGAGGAGGAGGGAAGAGAAGAGAGAAGAGAGAGGAGACAGGAGGAGGAGGGGGCGGAGCAGGAGGAGGAGGAGGAGGAGAGGAGCAGCAGCAGCGGCAGCAGCAGCACAGGGAGGAAGGAGCAAGGAGGGAGGAGGAGGGAGAGGGGTGGGGGAGGGGGGGAGGGGAGGGGAGGGGGAGGGGGAGGGGGAGGTGGAGGTGGGGGTGGGGAGGGGGAGGAGGAGGAGGAGGAGGGGGATGGTGAAGGGGGAGAGGTGGGGAGGAGGCAGTTGTTCTGGCACGCTGATCTTCTTCGATCGTCGGACCGGGGGAGCGCTGTCGCCCTGGCCAACACTCGGCCAAGGCGCGCTGGTCGGGGCGCTGCACCCAGAGGCGTGGCCGGCAGCAGGCGGAGCAGAGGCAATTGTGGCGTCTCGGTGGGCGCGAGGAGGAGCGCCGAGGCAAGGAGCTCGGGGGAGAGGAAAGGACCGGCGGCGCGCCGAGGGGGAAGTGAGAGGGGGCAGCAGGGCTCATTTCGACTCCTCCGATTCGACACGATTCGATATCGACGGTTTCCGATTCCACTTCGATCCGACCTCGGATCCCGATTCGGGCCCCGAGTCCTCACCGGACGCGCACGAGCCTGCCGATCTCCGCGGACTCGATGTTTCCCGGCTCGGCTGCCGATCTCCGCCGATCCGCTCCACGTCGATCGCCGATCCGACGCCTCGATCCGATTTTGGGGCTCTCCTTGGGGCAGGTCTGCTCCGAGGGCGGCGGGGCTTCTCGGGGGCCCTCCGGCCTTCGGAGCGCCCCCCGCGCCTGACCGCCGTGGGCTCCGCCGCCGAGGGGAGGAGGCGGCGGCAGGTGCGGGCCTGCCCCTGGCAAGGGGCACGTCTCCAGCAGTGCTCTGTCGGGCCTCTCCCCCCCTTGCAGGGGGATTTTCGACGAGAAATAAAAAACGCCCCAAGAATGCCCCAAAAAGGTCAAAAAATAATCAAAAAACAGTCCCCAGGCTATGTGTGGACAATTTGTTTGCTAGTTTTGGGGGTATGTTTTATTTTTCGTCGAAGGTCCCCCTGTAGGGGGACAGGCCCGACTTAACAGGAGTGTTGCCATCGGGTGGCCTGGCACGTGCGCAACTCTCAGTCTCACCACCACTGCCACCCGACGATTGCGCGAGCGCACTCCGCAGGCCTGCACCTCGGCGCGTACGAGGGCACACGACCATCCGAGCGGAAGAAGCGATACACGCGTGCACGCTCGAAGGAGAGTGTTCGTACGCCCGCATTGCGTGTGTCGATCGATGTATCCCGAGCCGTTGGCGTTGAATGTCACCCTGCCCCTCCTCAAGTCCGATTTGCCTTAATATCGCTTGGTTTCGACGTGTTTCGAGAGCCAGGCGACGTTATTTTCGCCACTGCTGGCTTCGTTTTTTCAATAGCGACTGGGAGCGATGACTGGCAGATCACACCGTACCAGACTATGGCATAGCAGCATTTGTATAATGAATAAGGCGTTGGATTGCATAACATACCGTAACATAGCATTCCACAGCAGCGCACAGAGTCGCAAAACAGCACATAGAAATGCGTCGCAGTACGTGTCATGGTGCACATTGGCATTGCGTTGCACAGCATAGGACCGCACTTGCATAGACAAGGACAGCAGAGCATTACTCGGAGCAGAATGGCACAGCATAGCGTGGAACGGCGCAGCAGAGCATCGAGCATGGTGATGGCAAGGGTAAGGAACCTAGATAAGGAGCCCAGGTTTGGAAGCCGATGTAACACCAATTGAGGTTTGGCCATGGATATCACCGCCGCCCTTATCAGCTAAGGAATCCTCCAGGGAGAAGCCTCCTGGGCACATTCCTTACCGAAATCCTCCTCCTCCTCCTGCACCTCATCCTCCTCCTCCTCCTCCTCCTCCTCCTCCTCCTCCTCCTCCTCCTCCTCCTCCTCCTCCTCGCCCCCACCGTCGTGGCACACAGCGGCATGGCATGACAAAGCAAAGCAGAGGGCGAGGCCACGGGGAGCCCCTCGGGACCCAGGCGGCGAGGCTGGCAGGCGGCGTCGGCCCACTTGCACAACAGGATACTCCAGACTTCGTAATAAAAGGGAGGGGGTCTGGACCCTCCAAGACAAGCCATTTCAGACCTCCCCCGTGGGAGAACCCTCCAAAACATCGTCCCCAGACCCCCCAGACCCTCCAAGATAGCCTGGAAGAGACCCCCCCCCCGAAATGAGACCCCCCTCCCTTTATTACGAAATCTGGAGTAGCCAGAACCTCCTGGAAAAGTAGGGTGTGGAAAAGCACGGAGGGCGTGCAGTCGGGAGATTTGGGGGAAGCGCAGCGTGTCGCTCCGCCGGCTCTGACCCACCACGCATCAGTGCGACACGTTGTCCACTTCGCGGTCCCCAGGCTTCCGCGTGCCGAGCTTTTCCAGCATCCCGCCCGCCCCGCGGGGCGGAGCGACACGCTATCCGCTTGCAAGGCCTAGCGAGTCGCCGGGGCCGCCGCCGCGACACGGTAAGCACAAGCTCCCGACCGTAATAGCCTGGTTCTGAGACCTCTGGGATCCTCACAGATCGGCATGCTGCGTCGGGAGTGTTGCATGACGTGTCCCTAGCCCGAGGTGCCCCGAGGAGGCCCTCACGGCATCCAGAGCACCCCTCATGAGGCCCAGAGGGCCCCACGGGCTCCAAGTAAGGAGCGAGAAAAGCTGGGGACACCTTGTGCCAGGGACACGTCTGGCAACACCCGATGGTGACGAGCCTGCCCGTCTGAAGATGGGCTCGAGAGCTCCGACTGTGATGCTCCCCCTCCTCCTCCTCCTCCTCCTCCTCCTCCTCCTCCTCCTCCTCCTCCTCCTCCTCCTCCTCCTCCTCCTCCTCCTCGTGCTGCACCCACGACGTGGGACGCCGACCGCACCCACCGCGCCAGGCGGGTCGTCGCAGGCCGCGCTGGCGGGCCGCCCTCTCCGATCCCGGCCGCGCTGCCGACGCCGTGGCCGCCATGTCCGCGGCGGGATGGCAGGGCGCCCTGGCCCTGGCAGCCGCCTGGCGCTGCGTGGCAGCGAGCTCGGGGGCACAGGCGCCGCGGGAGGATGAGGTGGACGACGAGGACGAGGAGACGGAGGGGTGAGGAGGAGTTGGAGTGAGGAGGAGTTGGACCAGAGCAAACCCAAGACGCACCAGCGATGTTGCAATAAACCCTTCCTAGTTCCCTCTTCATGGTTCCCTGCAAGAGTTGGTCTTCATTACGGGATGTGCCCCGTTGGAAGGCAACCGTCTGAGAAGCATCAACCGTGCGAAAACAAATTCTTGGGACTTCAACTCCGCGAATCAACATGATTGCTGCGTCCTGACAATCCTTCATCGCGCCAACACCGAGAATCAACTTGACTGCTGCGCCCTGGCCATCCAAAGTCGTGCCAGAACACCATGCCTGGGAGTTAAGCCATACGATTCCTTGAAACTGCTACGAACTTACAGGGGATGCGCGCGGCGCTAAGGCGAGAGCCACCTGTTGAAAAGGAATTGCCATCTTTACCTAAAACTGATGTAAAGCGTTTAGACGAATGTGCGCAGCGCGCCAAGGCGAGAGCCGCGTTTTGAAAAGGACCCGCCCTCCATCCTTGAAATTGCTGCAAGCGTTCAGAACGAATGTATGTGCGCGGCGCTACTGCGAGAGCCAAATATTGAAAAGACACCCTCCATCATTGAAACTGTTATTAACTTGTATGGCGAGTGCGCTCGGCGCTAAGGCGAGAGCCACATCTTGAAAAGGAACCGCCCTCCAAACGTGAAACTTGAAACAGTTGCAAACTGTTAAGATAAATTTGCTCGGCGCTAAGGCGAGAGCCACATTTTGACAACCGCGCGCCCTCCAAGTGTGAAACAGTTGCAAAGGTCAAGCTTCAGAATCAGAAACTCCGGGCAAGTCTCAGGCGTGACGCCCACCCCGCCCTATCGACACGTCTGGGGGTGCAACAGGGAGGAGCTATTCCCCAAACAGTGCTTGCATTGAGGGCTTCTTGCTTCTTTTCTAAGGAACTAGGCCTGGCTGGCAGTCTGGCGGTTCCGTGCTCGCCGTCGCCGCCCCGTCGCCGCACCGTCGCCGCCTCGTCGCCGCCCGTCGTTTGGGCCTGGGTGGCGGTCTGGAGGCTCCGTGGTCGCCGTCGCCGCCCCGTCACCGCCTCGTCGCCTCCCGTCGTCTGGGCCCGGGTGGCGGTCAGGCGGCTCCATGGTCGCCGTCGCCGCCTCGTCGCCGCCCGGCCGCCGCTTAGATTTTACAAAGTAGGTTGCACCACATAGATTGCAGAACAAACCAAGTTGCGGGTGGGTGGGTGGAATGTTTGCGCGAGCAGTGGAGTGGACAACTCGTTGCGAACAGAAATTACTTGCAGAACGTAGTTTTGCACCACATATATTGCAGATCGTAGACTGCCCAATTTTGAAAACGGGCCGCCGTCAATGCAAAAGCCCAGCCCGCCCCAACTACGCGTCTGTTGGCGCGAGAAACATGATTTATTCATAAGGATGGAGGAGGAGGAGAAGGAGGAGGTGGAGGAGGAGAAGCCGTCAAGTTCTCTTGTTCCTCTCCTTCTTCTCTCCTCCTACTCCTCCTCCTCGTCCTCATCCTTCCCCCTCCCTCCTCCCTCCCTCCATCCCTCCCTCCCTCCTCTTTCCCCTCCCCGCGTTTCTCCCTCTCCTGGCTCGGCGGAGCAGGTGCCGCGCAGGCTCGTGGCGAACGCGGCGCCGGGCCAGCCCCGCTACTGGGTCAAGCTCAGGCTCGACAGGGGGCCAGTGCCTGGAGCAGTGGGGGCGAAGCTGGAGCAGAGCAGGAGCAGCAGGGGAGCCGAGGATGCCTGCGTGGTATGATTTGGGGGCGCCTTCACACGCCAGTCGCTGGAAGTGTGTGTGTATCTTTGGGCTCCCAGCTCCCAGTCTACTTCAAGCGCCTTCCTGCTGCAAGAGTCGGCATGCTCGTGCCGTGCTTTGTTATTCTCTGGGACGGCCCGGACCCAATCCACTTGGTCCGCCTTCCTATCTCATGTTTTCATCCACTTCTTCCGACCGACGTGCACCCCGTTGTTAGAGCCAGAGGCCTATTGCTCCTCCACGGCGTATCACTCAAGAACGGGGCCACGATGGGACAAAACGAGGCGTCTGTTTGACGTTGCCAGAGACCCAACTGGCCTCGTCCAAGCACCACGTCCTGCCAGGAGGGGGACGGAGGAGGGGGTGCTGGTGGTGGTGGTGGCACAGACGGTGCGGCGCCGCATGCGCCGACCGCGGTCGTGAGCTGAGAAGAAGAAGGTGGCGCGAAGATCACACTGCACAGAAGGATGGATCGAAACACGTGGTCGTGGACCGACATCTTGGGCCGTTCGCGCATGAAGGGCGGGCTTCAGACGAGGAAGGCGAGGTCATTGTGAACGTGGCCGGCGGCCACGGGAGCTACGGGCATGAGGACGGCTGGTGTGCATCGTCACAGATGAAGCGTTCCAGAAAAGCCCTCGCTATCGAGGATCAAAGGAGTTATCATCTCTTCATCGGCGGAAGGCGGTGGAAGTAAAACGAGGCCGCCTCCGCCGGCAGAAGCTGGTTGAAGGGCGGCGGAAGGTGGCGGAAGTAAAAGATACGCCTCCAAGAGATCGCAACATTGTTTCAAATCAGCGCTTCCACTGAAGGGGTCCTGGCGGATGTTGAAAGATTTGGCGAAAGTGCCCCGTCGATTTCGGTAGGCGGCTGGCTTCCTGGGTTCCTGGTTCCGGGTTTCCCGGTTCCCAGTTGCTGGTTCAGGGGCGATTTCGGTGGTAGGTAGGGTTCCCAGGCTTCCGGGTTCCCGGGTTCTTGCACGATCTCCTTAACGATCGGTCTCACCATCGATCTCATGATTCGCTTTTATATCGATCTACAATCGATCTCACGATCGATCTCACAATCGATCCCACTATAGACCGCACGAGCGGTCTTACGATTGATCTCACTCTCGATCTCACAAAATCCACTTCACGATCTGTCTTGCAATCGACCTTTTTATCGTCCTCACTATCGATCCCAATGTTTAATATCACTAAGATCTCACAATCGATGTCACTATGCATATCACTAATTCTCAAGCCATCTTCTGATTTGTTTTTTCTTTGATGTAGTTGGGTTCAGGGTTTCATCCACCCAGCTTAGCCCGCATCCCAATCAGCTATGTTTGCGATCGGGTTTGGCCTCTGAGTCGGAGCACGTTCTGGAGTGTCATGCGATTGCCAACGGGTATGCCAGAGTCGGAGTAGTTCGATGTATTTCGGATATGCGGATATTTGAACTTGAGTGTCTGATCACGTGCAATGAAGTAGCACATCCACGCTTCACATCAGTAGCCGCAGAGAGGAAGATTGCGTTCGCTGGTCGCGTAAGGTATTCTGATGGTGTCAGTCACGGTGGCCGCAAGCAAAGGGTCCTCAAGCGGCATGGTCGGTGTGGCGGTGTTGACGGTCAAGCAGACAGCAGTGTTCGGCAGATGAGCGCTTTTGTAGAACATCGTTGTTGGCAACCTCTTGAGCATAGCACACCGATGATGTTGTCAACTGGCTGGCATTGGGATGTTGACCGCCAGACGAGCGGTGTTGGTGTTGCTAGGCAATTGCGATGGAGGTCGCGTAGCTGTCGAGATTGAGCCCTTCCGCTGTACCAGAGTTGCCGCCGCAGTGGCACCTGCACCGCGCTGCGGCGCCGGCAGTCCTCGAAGTAGTGCGCGAGTCTCAGGCAAGTCGGGGGGCTCTGAACGGCCGTTGTAATTGTAGGACGTTGTGTGGATTGTGCGAAAAGGAACCATTCCGCCGTGGGCAAGCCTCCACGGTTGCATCTGCTCTGCCCAGTGGCGCGGCTTGGGCTGTCTACGGAACACGTTGCTGTCGGTGGTAGTCAGAGAATTGTGGTCTGATGTCGGTCGTTGTGGAGAAAATCCTGCGGGGATGAGGGCTGGTGGTGAAAACCAGGGACATCCTGGGCAGCTGGGACGTGCGGCTTCCTGGCGCAAGCTGAGCGGCCGCGGGCGGGCACGTCAGTCCCCCACCCCCCGGTGCCCTTCTGGAGGGCCGGGGCCGTGCGCAGCGCGGCGTCTACAGAGCCGCTCAGCGGCATCCAGAGATGGCCCTCGCCTCCACTGCGGGGCAGGGGCGTGCACGAACGGGGGCTTTGCCCCGTCGCAGGCGGCCAGAGGAGGGCCTGCCGTAGAGATTCCGGGGTGTGTGGGGGCCTCGGGTCACGTGGAGGAGGGGCCGTGCGGCGCGCTGGACTCCTCTGCGCGCGGGGTACCTTGCGTTTCTTTGCCTTCCCTGCGCCCTGCTTCGGCTAATGGCACTGGTGCGCGAGTTCTGCCGACACCTGATTGCTGGCTCCCTTCGGGGGCGGAGCCTGGGCATAAGGTGCGCGGGGCCTGCCAGCATTGTCTGCCGAGGCGGCTCGCGTAGGGCTGCGGCTGGGAAAGGGGGGTGCCCTGTGTTGCGGGGGGGTCCTGCTCGTCGTCGTCCTCTTCTCTGGGGGCTCGCCCAATTCTGGCTTGTATAGCTGATCATCCGCCGGCGCCGAAACGTGCCCCTTTCTTGTCTTATCAGCGCGACGTTGATATCCCTGACTTGGGGGGGTCTCCACCCCCTGCGCAAGGACGGAGGCCCAGAAGGGCGGAAGCCGCATTCTCCTCGGCTGCGAGCTGCGTTGCAGGAGCTTTTCACAATTGACTCCGCCCCAGGGTGGCCACGAGGGGGCTCTAGAGCGATTTCTTCTTGACCCCATGTTGCTTTTCTCGGCCTTCGGCCGAGGGCGTCTAGCTTCAGGCAGCCTGTCGCCATCAACTCCAAGAAAACACGTGAAAATTGGAGATGTGGGGCATGTGGAATGCAGTGATGGTTCGTCGATTTGGGGCGCGCAAAGGTGGACCAGTTTGGATATGAGGTGCATCCTGGTTGACGGTTGACGCAGGGGTCAAGGCGGAGCTGCATTAATGGGTCAAGCTGTGTGCGCGTGGGGGGATCTGCGCCCCTAGGACGCGTCGGACGTGAAGGCGCACGTAGGAGGCTCGCCATCGTAGCGACGGCAATCGTGTGTGATGATCCGCCGCAGGCAGTGCTTCGGCCACGCACGCGAAAGTGGGACCCTTCGCAGCATCGACCTCCGGCGCGGGGCCCCAAGGGGTCCCGCCAGCACTGGCTGGCGCTCTTGGGCTGCGCCGAGGTGACCTCCGCCGCGGCCCCCGACAGCCGCGCGCCAGAGCTCACTCGTGCCTAGGGCCACTCCGGCGTGCAGCCAACTGATCTGCGACCCGTCGAGCGGCGTAAGTCGGCGTACCTCTCTGTGCGGGGCGGCGGGACCAGGTGCCGCTGCGGGCCGCTCCCCCGCTGGATGCCCGCCACCGGCCGGCCGTGGAGGATCCACTTCGGGCACCGCACTCCCGCTCTAGGAGGGGCGGAGAGAGTCGAAGAAGAGAAAACGGCATGCTCATGAACCGTTGGAGGTCCGCGCGGGTCTCTCGGATCGACGCCTGGGCCCCCCATGGCGGCGCGCCAGAGAAGGGTGTCCAGCGCCGATCCAGGAAATGCGCGCGGAGCTCCAGAAGTTCACGCTCATGTCGTTCCGTGCTCTTCTAGGGAGCGCGAGGGATGGAAGGAGAGGTGGGGCAGGGGGAGGGAAGAGGGGCTGGGCGGCAGGTCGCTGGACCCCGCCGTCGGCGAACTCGAGCCACCGTTCGCCGAGGACGGCACCGGGTTCAAGCTGGAGCTGGACGACCCCAAGCTGGGGGAGCTGAGGCGGCCAGGGCCCGTGCGCCACGCAGCGGCCGGCAGCGGCAGCCTCCCCGCGCCAGGGCACGGAAGTCGAAGGACAAGAAACGGCAGAAGCCTCATTTTCTTGACCTCGCCCTCGCCCTTGCCCTCGCCGGCCCTTCCCAGAGGCACCAAAAGATGGCATTAGCATGAACTATCGGAGCCCTCCGCCCGCATGTCTTGGCTCGGCGCTGTGCCCCCCCGTCGCGGTCCGCGCGCCAGGCAGGGGGGGTCCAGCGCCGATCTGGGAAGCTTGCGCGGAGCTCAGCAAGGTTGTGTGTGCATGCCGTCTCTTGTGCCTCTGGCAGGGGCCAGCCAGGGCGAGGGCGAGCTTGGGGGGAGAGCTCCTCCGAGCTGGAGAGCTGCTGGGCAGGGGGCATCGTGCCAAGATGCGCTGGGCGGATCGGCGGGCAGGGGCGTGCTTCTCGTGGCGCCAGCGTCGCAAAGCGGACTTCGTCCGGAAGACAATGGGATGGGCCCGGATTGTCCTGGAGAATGTCGTTGCTGATTTCGAAGTGAATATCGTGCGGAATCTGTTTCCCCAGGAATGAAGCCTGCAAAAAAATCACTTGAAATTCACTTCGTTTTTCGCTCGTCGTTTCGGGGTTCTGCATTGACAGAAATCCACGCAAAAGTCAGCTGCAGCACCTCTGCAGGGTCGGTGCAGTGATGCGTCAGGCCGGCGTCGGAACGGGCGGACTGAGGCGTTTCGGGGGGCGGGGGGCGAGGAGTAGTTGCGCAGGGCGAGCGTGATTGAGGCGCTGGCTGGGCAGACAGTGGGCCGTCAAATTCGAGAGGATCGGTTCTGCCGGCGAGCGCCTGGCAGTGGCATATGTTGGCAACGGCGATGGCGAGGACAGCACCTCGCAGCTCCAGGGAGCATTTCAAGTAGATTTGTCACAGATGCTGAGGATGAGGAGTCGGGGAGGGCTGTGAGGGGTTCGGCGAGATTGCATACGCGTGGGCTTTGGAATGACTTCTCAAGTTCTGTCACTCGGAGCCATCGAGTAACTTGACCTCCGCTGTCGGTTTGCATGCCGCTCTGTTGCGTTGTCTTACGCTCGGCGTTTGATCATGTATTTCTGTGCTGGGCAATGGGCTTCTATGAAAGTAACCTGACAGAGAGGGAGCCATAGCAGAGTATCCTGCAAGTGCTGGTTATACGGCCGTCCGCCTAGGGATAATATGACATAATGTCTTATGTCTCCCTCTCCCTGCGCCTTTTTGTTGTTCTCTCTCTCTCTCTCTATGTATCCCTTCCTCTCTCCTCTCTCTCTCTCTCTGTTTCTCTCTCTCTCTCTCTCTTTCTCTCCTCCTCTCTCTTTCTCTCTTTATGTATGTATGCTTCTCTCTTGCTGTATATACATATATACACACATAATATGTGTACGTATGTGCATGTATGCGCATATGTGTGTATATATACGCACATCAGTACCCCTCAAACTACGGAGTCGGAAACAGTGAGACACTGGTGGGGGCACTGGTGGGGACAGCGAGGACAATGGCGGGAACAGTTGGGACTGTGGGACAGTGGTGGGGACGGGGGTGGTGGGGACAGTGCTGTGGGGACAGTGGGAATGTGGTTGAAACAGTGGGACAGTGGAGGGTACAGTGGTGGTGGGGACAGTGGTGAGCGGTGGCGAGGACGGCGGTGGGATAATGGGACAGGTACAGTGAGGACGGTGGTGGGGACAGTGGGACAGTGGTGGGAACAGTGGGACAGCTCAGTGGGACAGCGGCGGGGACAGTGGGACAGTGGGACAGTGGGGACAGCGGGGACAGTGGGACAGTGGTTGGGGCCGTGGAGAAAGTGGGGAGAGTGGAACCGTGGTGGGAACAGTGGCGGGGACAGTGGGGACAGTGCGACAGTGGTGGGGGCACTGGTGGGGACAGTGGGGACGCTGGTGGGAACAGCGGGGACAGTGGTGGTGAGGACAGTGGCGCTGGGGACAGCAGTGGGGGATGTGGTGCGGACGGTGGTAGGGACCCGGGAGTCGTTTTGCTGGCGGTGAGCGTGGGGGGGGGAGGGCTTCGAACCGTAGTGACCCCCCCCAGTTTTCGAGGGGGGGGGATGTGGTTCGAACCGGTAGTGACCCCCCCCCGGTTTTCGAGGGGGGGTTCAAACCGTAGCGACCCCCCCCCCCCCGGTTTTCGAGGGGGAGGGGGGGGGCGTTCGAACCGGTAGTGACCCCCCCCCAGGTTTTCTGGAAGGGGGGGGCGGGTTCGAACCAGTAGTGAACCCCCCCCGGTTTTCCGGAGAGGGCGGGGGGGGGGGTTCGAACGGTATGGGCCCCCCCCCCCCGGTTTTCCGGAGGGGGGGGGGATAGGGGAGGGGGGGGTTTTGTCGGGGAGGAGGGAGGAGGGGATTAGAGGTCAGCAGGGGGGGGGGGGGGGGGGGGGATTTTCGAAGGGAGGGGGGTGGGGGGGCCGGGTTCCGGAGGAAGAGGGGGGGGGATTTTTCCCACAGTGAAGCGGCAGTGGATCACGCTCTCTCATTGCATTGGGAACTCTAGAAGCTTGGAGATGCCTCGAGACACGGTGGCGGATACATGTACGTTGGTCTTTCTTCTTTTCTTCTCACTCTCTCTCTCTCTCTCTTTCTCTCTCCCGCTTTCTCTCTCTCTCTCTCTCTCTCTCCTTCTCTCTCTCTCTCTCTCTCGTTCTCCTCCCTCTGGCGACCCATGGGATGGTAATCCTCCTCACGCAGACACGGCTTCGCCTGGGCTGTCACGCACCCGCCAGACAGACCGCACCCCAGTGGTCCTTTTGCTGCCATCCCTCGAGGCCAGCAACGCGCGTGCGGCGGAGCACCCCCCGCACCGCGGTCCACAGTTGCCGCCAGCGGTTGCGCTGTGTTGGAGTGCAGGTGCTGGCTGGCGGGGGACGAGCCCCCCTTTGCTCCTCCTTCGGTTGCCGCCCCTCTCGAAGAACCAATGAGGACCAAAAAATGTATGAACATTCATTTTCGGAGCTCCGCGCAGATTTCTGCGCGCGGAGCGCGCCAGGGGCGGCGACGGAGGCGCCAGGGGCAGCCGCCGCAGGTCCGTCGCCTCGTCCCAGGTCCTGCGCCTCTGAGCTGCACACCAGCCGCAAGCGCGGGGCGCGCGCCCGGCTAGTCCGAACGGCGCCCGAGCGGACACCCGCTTGAATCGGTGCGATCTCTTTTTTCTCTCTCTCTCTCTCTCTCTCTCTCTCTTTCTTTGTTGATTTCTCTTTCTCTCTCCCTCTGTATTCCTCTCTCTCTCTGTACATATGTATATCTACATACATACATACATACATACATACATACATACATACATACATGCATGCATGCATGCATGCATGCATGCATGCATGCATGCATACATAGATACATACATACATACATACATACATACATACATACATACATACATACGTACATACGTACATACGTACATACGTACATACGTACATACGTACATACGTACATACATACATACATACATACATACATACATACATACATACATACATACATACATGCATACATCGCTATGTGTATCATTGTATACGGTTGTATATGCCTATACGAGAAGGACAAGAAGCAGAAGGAGGCGGGCGTGGAATCTTCCCACCGGGGCCCAAGTCTTCGAATTCGATGATTCGGTATCCCAGAGGCGGAGAACTTCGAGACGGGAAGACGCTGCCTTCGATCTGGAGCTTTTGCATTCATCCGGTTCGCATGCGCCCAGCCACGTCCAGAGGGCACAGGGAAGCATATGCCGCTCCGGGACGTCGGCCCTCGGCGGGTTGCACATGCTCCCGTGGCCGTCTGGCCTGTTCCCCCTCGCTGAAATAGCCTGCCTTGCTCTCCTGCAGGTTCGACGACCCTGCCAGCATTAGAAGCGTTTTGGGCCCGTCTGTGGATCCTGCAGTGGGGGAGCTCAGAGCCCCCGCGGGGTGGAACGCGCGCCCCTGAACAGGTTGGACATGGCCCTGAACCGCGACAAGTACAGCGACGAAAAAGACGATCTACCTGAGATCCTCGTGGACGGGTACCCTGGGCCAGAGGGAACCCGCGAGTGCCGGCGGCAATGGCAGGAAAAACATGAGGAGTACGACACGGCGAAAGATAAGAGATCAGGCAAGAGAGATAGGGAGAGAGGAAGAGGGAGAGCGAGAGTGTGTGTGTGTGTGCGCGTGTGCAAGAGCGAGGGAGAGATAGACATACAGACAGACAGACAGACAGACAGACAGACAGACAGACAGGCTGGCTGGCTGGCTGGCTGGCAGGCTGGCAGGCAAGCAGGCAGGCAGGCAGTGAGAAAGAGAGAGAGAGAGAGAGCACCGATCCCGGGGCCAGTGCGGGCCTGGCCAGGATCGGTGTGCACGCTCGTGCATGCTCACAGTGCTCTTCGCCCGAAGAAGAGGGCCCGACCCGGCCAAGAGCTCTGGCCGGGCATGTCGCGCCGCCGGCTCTGGCCCACCACGCTTCGGCGCGACGCGCCACCCACGTCTGGCCACCGAGCTTCCTCCTCCTCCTCCTCCTCCTCCCCCTCCTCCTCCTCCTCCTCGTCCTCGCCCTCCTCCTCCTCCTCCTCCTCCTCCTCCTCCTCCTCCTCCTCCTCCTCCTCCTCCTCCTCCTCCTCCACCCCCCGCCCCGCCCCCCGCCCTCAGCCTCAAGTCGGGCCTGTCCCTCTACAGGAGGAATGCTCAAAAATGGTCGAAAAATCATACTGGGACGATTTGTTTTACCACTTTTGAGTATTTGGGGGGGGGGGGTGTTTGACTGTTTTCATGTTTCGTCGAAGATCGGCCTGTAGGGGGACACGCCCGACTTAACCTTAGCCCCATCGCCCCGCGGAGCGGGGCGACACGCCCTCCGCTCGCAGGGCATACAGCGGGCACCTACAAGAAGAAACCGCCGGCCTGCCGGCAGATGCCCCACGGAAGCTCCTTGTTTCTCCGACGGCTTCGGGTTCAAGGGAGGAGAAGCCATTTGGACCCGATAACAGGCGTTTAGTGGACGGCCCTGGGCCTTTACTAAACAGCCCTGCCCTGTTCGATTCCTTCTCTGGGCGCGCAACGCGTTTCCGGCACGACTTCGGCGCGTCGGGGTGGTTATCAGGGTGGGGGGGACTTGGGATTTGTTGACCTCTGTGGGTGGTCCATGGAAGCCCTGGGGCACCTCAGAAGTCTCAAGCCTCGACGGCGAGCGTGCCCCCCCAAAAAAAAATCAAAACGGCTTGTGGCAAGACTTCCGTCTCGCGTGCGCCTACCCCCATGTAGCTTTTTCGCCAGGCCGCCGTCGACACAACGAAGCCTCCGCCTTCCCCTCCTCCTCCTCCTCCTCCTCCTCCTCCTCCTCCTCCTCCTCCTCCTCCTCCTCCTCTCTCCTCATCCTCCTCCTCCTCCTCCTCCTCCTCCTCCTCCCCCTCCCCCTCCCCCTCCCCCTCCCCCTCCTGACAAGAACGGGAGCACTTGGCGGCGTGCCGTCCCGCTGGTCGAGGCCCGAGGCCACGCGGACGGTGTGGTCCTGGCCTCGGCGGGCGGGCGGGCGAGCGGGGTCCACTCCGGGAGCGGCACTCTACCCCCCGGGGCGTCCATGAGGCGCAGCGCTCGCAGGGAGAGGCACAACGCCCGGGGACCTCGAACCTCTCGACCCCGAAGTTCCGATGTTTTGGGGGTTGGGGGGGGGGAAGGGGGGGCGTTTTCGGTGGTTCTCGGCGGCTCTCCGGGCCCCCCGGGGAGCCTGCCAGCGGCCGCGCCTCGCCGAGAGCGTGCCAGGGGGCGCCCAGGTCGTCCCGGGCGGCCGACGCAGGGCCGAGAGCTGCCACGCGAAGACCGCAGGGGCAGCGTGAGGGGGTGGGAGGAGGAGGAGGAGGAGGAGGAGGAGGAGGAGGAGGAGGAGGAGGAGGAGGCGGAGGAGGAGGAGGAGGAGGCGGAGGAGGTGGAGGAGGAGGAGGAGAGAGGAGAGGAGAGGAGGAGGAGGAAGGAGAGGAGGAGAGGAGGAGGAGGAGGAGGAGGAGGAGGGGGTAGGCTTAGGTCGGGGCATGTCCCCCGACAGGCCGATGTTCGACGAAAAAATAGAAACTACTCAACCAAGATTCAAAAATGGTCAAAAAATATGCGAAACATCGTCCCCTGACGATTTTTTATACTATTTTTGAGTACTCCTGCTGCAGAGGGACGTGCCCGACTTAAGGGTAGGCGCAGGGGGGGGGAACCATCGACCTCCAGTCGCCCATTCATCGCCGATCTGGGGACCTGCAGCCCCCCCCCGACCAGGAACGTGCGGATTCGCTATCGGGGGCCATCGCCGATCCATAGGCGATGTATCTCCGATGCCAGGGCGATTTTCCCCCTCTGAGCTGGTCCCCCACGATCGTTTCCCCTCAATTTGTCTGGGCGCGCTGTTATGGTTGTGGGACGGGAGTTCGCTCTCTTCGGGAGGCTCTGGCACGCTGGCAGGGCCCAGGATGCAGCCTGAGGGCTCACGGGGGCGAAATCCAAGCTGACCTGAGGCTGAAAGCTGGCCGCATCCAGGTTGCACAGTGATGCTGTCCTTCAACTTGAGGAAGAAAGCGGGCTCGTGAGACAAGAGTGCGTTGCGCCTGTGGATCTTCTCACGTTCATTGGCCGTTGCCTTCATGGCCCCGATACTTATGTAGCTTGATTTTGCTTACATGTGAAAGAGCGTGTTCTACCGCTGCTGGCGGAAAACCGGGGGGGGTCACTACCAGTTCGAACCCCTCCCCCCCCACCCCCCCCCCCCCCTCCCGGAAAACCGGGGGGGGGTCACACCGTTCGAACCCCTCCCCCCCCCCCCGCTCATCATGAAAAGGGGGGGGGGTCACTACCGGTTCGAACCCCCTCCCCCCCCCCTCGAAAACCTAGTGGGGGTGCGGACAGTGGTGGGGACGGTGTTGGTGGGGACAGTGGTGAGGGGACAGCGGGACAGTGGTGGGGACAGTGGGGGGACAGTGGGACAGCGGTGGGGAGGGTAGTAGTGGGGACAGTGGTGGGGACAATGGCGGGAACAGGGGGGACAGTGGACAGTGGTGGGAACGGTGGTGGTGGGGACAGTGGTGTGGGGACAGTGGGAAGAGGTGGAAACACTGGGACAGTGGAGGGTACAATGGTGGTGGGGACACTGGTAAAGGCGTCGGCGAGGACGGCGGTGGGACAATGGGACAGAGGTACAGTGGGGACAGTGGTGGGGACAGTGGGGACAGTGGTGGAAACAGTGGGACAGCTCAGTGGGACAGCGGAGGAGTCAGTGGGACAATGGGGACAGTGGGGATAGGCAGTGGTTGGGTCCGTGGAGACAGTGGGGAGAGTGGAACCGTGGTGGGAACAGTTGTGGGAACAGTGGGGACAGTGCGACAGTGGTGGGGGCACTGGTGGGGACAATAGGAACGGTGGTGGAACCAGCGGGGGCAGTGGTGGTGAGGACAGTGGTGCTGGGAACAACAGTGGGGGATGTCATGCGAGCGGTGGTAGGGACCCATGGAGATCTTTGCTAGGCGGTGCGTGGGAGTGGGGGGGGGAGTCGAACGGTGAGACCCCCCTCGCGGTTCGAGGGGGGGGGGGGGGTTTCCAACCGGTAGTGGACCCCCCCCTGTTTTCCGGATCCGAGGGTGGGGGGGGGGGAGGGAGGTGGGAGGAGGGTTTTTCAGGAACCGTAGTAAGACCCCCCCCTTTTCAGGGGGAGGGAGAAAGGGGGGGGGGGGGGGGGGGGGGGGGGGGGGAGGGGGGGGGGGGGGGGGGGGGGGGGGGGGGGGGGTGGGGGGGGGGGGGGGGGTTTAGGGAGGGGGGGGGGTTTTGTCGGAAGTGGAGGGGTGGGGGGGGGGGAGGGGTGCGGAAGAGGGGGGGGGGGGGGGGGGGGGATGGGTTTCCAGCAGGGGGGTGGAGATTCGGAAGGGGGGGGGGGGGAGACCCCCGGGTTCCGGAGGAAAAGGTTGGCAATTTTCCACAGTAAAGCGGCGGTGGATCACGCTCTCTCTTACATGTGGGTCTCCAGATCCGCCATGTTAGACTCGCCCTTGGTATGCCACAATGATCTCCGATGTCCACGTGTCTGATTTGCGCCTCGTCGATCCTGTTTTGTTGCGGTTGCCCCACTGCGTTCGCATGATTCCGCTTGAGACGAGCAGTTCGCGCATCGTGTGTTGTTACACCATACCTCTTGGCAATATGACAGAACACACAGCTTTCGAACCACACCTCTTCGCGTAACTGGAATCGTGTAACGAGGTGAATAAGTTCACGCTCGAACGTGTTAGAATCAGACGCGTGGTCCCAAAGTAGCTGCAGATGTGAGGGTCCTCTGCGCCCACTGGACAGATAGAGCCATAAGGCTTGCCCATGCTACCACCCATGCAACTAAAAGCTGCAATGGCATTATGTCCCAGCCATCCTGTGGTGTTGGGCTCTCGTTTTGAAGAGCAAGCGCCCCGCGTCCTCCTCCTCCTCCTCCTCCTCTCCACCCCTCCTCCCTCCTCCTCCTCCTCATCCTCCCTCCTCCTCCTTCCTCCTTCCTCCTCCTCCGCCTCCTTCCTCCTCCCATCCATGCCTCTGCCTTTCGCATGGCCACGTCTACACCCATAGGGAGCTCCACCGAAGGCCCCAGTGGCTGCATTCGCATGGCACCACAGCACACGTTTCGGCACTCCCCTCGCATGTTTCGTGGCCTTATAAGGAGTTCCACCGAAGGCCCCAGCGGTTGCATGGCACCGCCTCGTCCATTTCGGCGCGCCCCACGCACGCTTCGTAGCCCCATCGGGAGCTTCACGGAAGGCCCCAGTGGTAGCGGTCCCATGACACCGCCGTATTTATGTCTTCATGTTTCACACGTTTCGCGGCCCCATGAGAGCACCGAAGGTCCCAGCGGTTGCGATCGCATGGCACCGCCCGTGTCGGCAGATTTTCCCGGAAAGGGCGCGGGCCCAGGGTTCTCTTTTTCTATGTAAACATGTCCCCGGTGCCCAACTTGAAGGAGGCCGGCGGATTCTTTCCCTGATAAATATCGAGGTCGAAGGAGGCCGGCGGATTAAAATTTGAGGATGTCTCAGGCGAAACGATTGTTTTTGAAATCCCGATCGATAAATCACAGGGTGCGGGCCACCTCAGCACGACCGCATCCCATCACGACCACGCCCCAGCACGACCGCGCCCCAGCACGACCACGCCCCAGCACGACCACACCCCAGCACGACCACACCCCAGCACGACCACACCCCAGCACGACCACACCCCAGCACGACCACACCCCAGCACGACCCCACCCCAGCACGAGCCCACCCCAGCACGACCACACCCAAGCACGACCACACCCCAGCACGACCACACCCAAGCACGACCACACCCCAGCACGACCACGCCCCAGCACGACCACTCCCCAGCACGACCCCGCCCCAGCACGAGCCCACCCCAGCACGACCACACCCCAGCACGACCTCACCACAGCGCGACCCCACCCAAGCACGACCCCACCCCAGCAAGACCACACCCCAGCACGACCACACCCCAGCACGACCACACCACAGCGCGACCTCACCACAGCACGACCACACCCCAGCACGACCACGCCCCAGCACGACCACGCCCCAGCACGACCACGCCCCAGCACGACCACCCCCCAGCACGACCAACCCCCCAGCACGACCACCCCCCAGCACGACCACCCCCCAGCACGACCACACCCCAGCACGACCACTCCTCAGCACGACCACACCCCAGCACGACCACACCACAGCACGACCACACCCAGTCGCACTCCCGTGGAATGTTTCGTGGGGTGTCTCGTGGAATGCCGTCGTCGTCCTCGTCCGCGATGTGCTTTGGGTGAGTGGTTGCCTGTTCGTGGGGTGTCTCGTGGAATGTTTCGCGGGGTGTCGCGTGGAATGTTTCGTGAATGTTTCACGGGGTGTCTCGTGGAATGTTTCGTGAGGTGTCTCGTGGAATGTTTCGTGAGGTGTCTCGTGGGATGTTTCGCGGGGTGTCTCGTGGGATGTTTCTTGAGGTGTCGCCCAGTTGGGTATCGTGAAAACGTGACCGTGCTCCACATGTCTATATCCCTTTCCGGGTTCGTGGGTCCATCATGTTTTACACGCTTCGTGGCCCCATAGGAGGCTCCACCGAAGGCCCCAGTGGTCGCATTCGCATGACACCCCCGCACACACTTCGGCACACCCCTCACACGTTTCGTGGCCGCATGAGGAGCTCCACCGAAGGCTCCAGCGGCTGCGCTCGCATGACACCCCCGCAACCATTTCGGCACACCTATCACACGCTTCGTGGCCTCATGAGGAGTTCCACCAAAGGCCCCAGCGGTTGCATGGCACCGCCTCGTCCATTTCGGCGCGCCCCACACACGTTTCGTAGCCCCATCGTGAGCTTCACGGAAGGCCCCAGTGGTAGCGGTCCCATGACACCGCCGCATTTATGTCTACATGTTTCACACGCGTCGCGGCCCCATGAGAGAGAGCACCGAAGGTCCCAGCGGTTGCGAACGCATGGCACCGCCCGTGTCGGCAGATTGTTTACACGCTTCGTGGCCCCATAGGAGGCTCCACCGAAGGCCCCAGTGGTCGCATTCGCATGACACCCCCGCACACACTTCGGCACGCCCCTCACACGTTTCGTGGCCGCATGAGGAGCTCCACCGAAGGCTCCAGCGGCTGCATGACACCCCCGCAACCATTTCTGCACACCTATCACACGCTTCGTGGCCTCATGAGGAGCTCCACCGAAGGCTCCAGCGGCTGCGCTCGCATGGCACCGCCGCATCCATTTCGGCACACTCCTCACACGCTTCGTGGCCCAATAGGGAGCTCCACCGACGGCCTCAGTGGCAGCGTTAGCATGGCACCGCCGCACGCATGTCGGCACACATGTCACACGCTACGTGGCCCCAAAAGGATTTCCACCGAAAGCTGCACGCTGCATGTAGCTGGGTCTTTCGCCAAAATAATTCTGTCGTTGCGAGAGGAGGGGTGCTCACAAAACGACCGTTGTGCCAAACGTGGCGTGTCGCACGTTTCGTGTCTGCGTTTCTCTATGGCGTCTAAAAGTACGGTTATGTGTGTACTAGTATACATACATATGTACATGCATAGACACATTCATCTACATTTGTGTGCACGTATACAAACACACGCTCACACATGTATATATGCATATACATGTGCATAGTTATATACGTATACATATACATGTACGTGAACATATACAAACACCCAGTACGCCTGTACATAGTCATGCACATATGCAAACATGTATATATGCATAAACATACATGTATATGTGTAGATGTCTTGCTGCGTCTATGTCTCTCCCTGTCTCGGTTGGCCTCTCTCTCTCACTAATGCATACCTAGTAGTTTGGTTCTCTCTCTCTCTCTGTATACATGTTTGTCGATCGACGTATGCATAAAATAGGGCTCGATGCCAGTCTGTGTCTCCATGTGTGCTTGGGTACGTACATGCGTGTGCGTGTGTGTCTCAGGGTGCCGTGTCACGTCTGTGTTTGTTTGCCAGGCGCGGTCCTGGAGCGGAAGCCCCGCTGTGGAACGTTTTGCTCTCACGCGACCTCGCCTCCGATACCTGCCCATATCTGGTGGGGGCGGGGGCGAACCCTGTGATTCTCCGAGGGAGCTCCTCGAGTACGACCCCGTGGGCGAGCCGACATTCACTCTGCACTTGAATGAGACCATCGGTCCGTTCGACAAGGAGGTCACTCGGGGCAGGAGATCGACAAAACGGGGATCGGCTCGCTGCGCCGCGCCGCTCGCCCACGGCCTGCTCAGTGCGCGCTGCAGTGCTCGGGCACGCGCGCGCGCGTGCCTCTTGCCATGGAGTGCGCAGCTTGCCTTCGGGCCGCCAGGCCGCCTACTCCAGATTTCGTAATAAAGGGAGGGTTTTTTTTTTCTTTTTCCCGGAAAGGGCTTTGGCCCAGGGTTCTCTTTTAGTTGGTAAACCTAATCCCCCGGTGCCTGCTTGAGGGAGGCCGGCGAATTTTTTCCCTGATAAATAACGAGGTCGAAGGAGGCCGGCGAATTAAAATTTGAGGATGTCTCGAGCGAAACGCTTGTTTTTGAAATCCCGATCGATAAATCACAGGGTGCGGGCCACTTTTTCGTGTGTTGAGGATGTCTCGAGCGAAACGCTTGCTCCGCAGAGTTTGCCGAGGATGTCTCGAGCGAAACGCTTGTTTTGCAGAGCCGACCGCGACGCGGAAAAGCGCCCCGCGCGAAGGAATTTCGATGATGTTTCGACTAATTTGTTTGTTTTTGTACGATTTCCTGGAATTTTGGCAGGATGTCTCGAGCGAAATGCACGACCCCACCCTAGCACGACCATACCCCAGAACGACCACACCCCAGCACGACCAGACCCCAGCACGACCCCACCCCAGCACGACCCCACCCCAGCACGACCATACCCCAGCACGACCACACCCCAGCACGACCCGACCCAGCACGACCCTACCCCAGCAAGACCACACCCCAGCACGACCACACCCCAGCACGACCTCACCACAGCACGACCACACCCCAGCACGACCACGCCCCAGCACGACCACGCCCCAGCACGACCACGCCCCAGCACGACCACCCCCCACACGACCACCCCCCCAGCACGACCACCCCCCAGCACGACCACACCCCAGCACGACCACACCCCAGCACGACCACTCCCCAGCACGACCACACCCCAGCACGACCACACCCCAGCACGACCACACCCCAGCACGACCACACCCCAGCACGACCACACCCCAGCACGACCCGATCGATAAATCACAGGGTGCGGAGCACCCCAGCACGAACCCACCCCAGCACGACCCCACCCCAGCACGACCCCACCCCAGCACGACCACGCCCCAGCATGACCACACCCCAGCACGACCACACCCCAGCACGACCACTCCCCAGCACGACCCCACCCCAGCACGACCCCACCCTAGCACGACCACACCCCAGCACGACCACACCCCAGCACGACCCCACCCCAGCACGATCACACCCCAGCACGACCCCACCCCAGCAAGACCACACCCCAGCACGACCGCACCCCAGCACGACCTTACCACAGCACGACCACACCCCAGCACGACCACGCCCCAGCACGACCACGCCCCAGCACGACCACGCCCCAGCACGACCACGCCCCAGCACGACCACGCCCCAGCACGACCACCCCCCAGCACGACACCCCCCCAGCACGACCACCCCCCAGCACGACCACCCCCCAGCACGACCACACCCCAGCACGACCACTCCCCAGCACGACCACACCGCCTTGGTTGAGTGGTTGCCTGTCGTCGTGGAATGTTTCGTGGGGTGTCTCGTGGAATGTTTCGCGGGGTGTCTCGTGGAATGTTTCGTGAGGTGTCTCGTGGAATGTTTCGTGAGGTGTCTCGTGGGATGTTTCGTGAGGTGTCTCGTGGGATGTTTTCGTGAGGTGTTGCCCCGTTGGGTATCGTGAAAACGTGCCCATGCTCCACATGTCTATATCCCTTTCCGGGTTCGTGGGTCCATCATGTTTTTTTTGGGGGGGGGGGGTCTCTTCCAGGCTATCTTGGAGGGCCTGGGGGGGTCTGGGAACGATGTTCTGGAGGGTCCTCCCACGGGGGAGGCCTGAAGTGGCTTGTCTTGGAGGGTCCAGGCCCCCTCCCTTTTGTTTTTCGAAGTCTGGAGTACTCTTCCGCAGCCTGGCCGGACCCGATCCGACACGCCGGTCGGGACGGCACCTTGCAGGAGGCTCGGGGTCTGGCGCTCAGCTCGTGCTCGACGGGGAGGGGCCCGCGAAGAGCGGTGCTTCGTGTGCCCGAGCGTTCGTGGCCGAGCAGCGGCGCCGGCCCGAGAGGCCTCGGGCGCCTCTGCCGTCGAGGTGCCGCCCCGCACGCATCGCGCTCCGTCCCGCCCCGGGCACTGGAGCAGCCAAGGGCCTCTGGCTGGTGGTGGCCCAGTCGAGACAGGTCTCGGGCGTCCAGGGTCCAGGGTCCTGCCGACGCACGGCCATCGATCGCAGCGTCATGCAGCGCCGCTCGCGGCTGCAGGAGGGAGTCGCCGAACGTTTCGGATCCGTCGCCGTCTCCCCGGCGAGCGGGACCGGTCGACAGGCGCTTGGCCTTGCCCACCAGCGCTCGCGCGCACGTCGGTGGCGGCCAGGGAGGGCGACGACCAGGGGCGGGGTGGGCCTCGTGGCCAGGGCCATGATATCCGTAAGGGCTTCGCCCCACGCCGCCGGCCCCCTTGTCTCGGATCACGGGAGATGCAAAAGCTAAATCATGAGGTCTGGGCGCCGCCGTGCAGCAGTGTCGGGACCTGTTTGTTTTTCGACCCCGACCCTACGGATCTGCGTGAGGGGTGCCGCCGACTTTCAGAAACGTTGCAAATCCCTTATGTTTTTTCCCGGAAAGGGCGGGGGCCCAGGGTTCTCTTTTAGTGGGTAAACCCTTCCCCCGGTGCCAACTTGAAGGAGGCCGGCGAATTTTTTCCCTGATAAATAACGAGGTCGAAGGAGGCCGGCGAATTAAAATTTGAGGATGTCTCGAGCGAAACGCTTGTTTTTGAAATCCCGATCGATAAATCACAGGGTGCGGGCCACTTTTTCGTGTGTTGAGGATGTCTCGAGCGAAACGCTTGCTCCGCAGAGTTTGCCGAGAATGTCTCGAGCGAAACGCTTGTTTTGCAGGGCCGACCGCGACGCGGAAAAGCGCCCCGCGCGAAGGAATTTCGATGATGTCTCGACTAATTCGTTTGTTTTTGTACGATTTCCTGGAATTTTGGCAGGATGTCTCGAGCGAAATGCACGACCCCACCCTAGCACGACCATACCCCAGCACGACCACACCCCAGCACGACCAGACCCCAGCACGACCCCACCCCAGCACGACCCCACCCCAGCACGACCATACCCCAGCACGACCACACCCCAGCACGACCCGACCCCAGCACGACCCTACCCCAGCAAGACCACACCCCAGCACGACCACACCCCAGCACGACCTCACCACAGCACGACCACACCCCAGCACGACCACGCCCCAGCACGACCACGCCACAGCACGACCACGCCCCAGCACAACCACCCCCCAGCACGACCACCCCCCAGCACGGACACCCCCGAGCAAACGACCACCCCCCGCACACGACCACAACCCCCAGCAAGACCACACCCCAGCACGACCACACCCAGCACGACCACTCCCCAGCACGACCACACCCCAGCACGACCACACCCCAGCACGACCACACCCCAGCACGACCCGATCGATAAATCACAGGGTGCGGAGCACCCCAGCACGAACCCACCCCAGCACGACCCCACCCCAGCACGACCCCACCCCAGCACGACCACCCCCCAGCAAGACCACACCCCCGCACGACCACACCCCAGCACGACACACCCCAGCACGACCACTCCCCAGCACGACAGCACGACCCCACCCCAGCACGACCCCAACCTAGCACGAAACCTACACCCCAGCACGAAAAACCACACCCCACACGACCCCACCCAGCACGATCACACCCCCAGCACGACCCCACCCAGCAAGGCCCACAAGCCCCACACGACCGCACCCCACAAGACTTACACAGCACGACCACCAAAGGAACTAATAAACCCCAGCACGACCCCGCCCCAGCACGACTCCGCCCCAGCACGACCACGCCCCAGCACGACCACGCCCCAGCACGACCACCCCCCAGCACGACTACCCCTCCAGCACGACTACCCCTCCAGCACGACCACCCCCCAGCACGACCACCCCCCAGCACGACCACACCCCAGCACGACCACTCCCCAGCACGACCACACCGCCTTGGTTGAGTGGTTGCCTGTCGTCGTGGAATGTATCGTGGGGTGTCTCGTGGAATGTTTCGCGGGGTGTCTCGTGAAATGTTTCGTGAGGTGTCTCGTGGAATGTTTCGTGAGGTGTCTCGTGGGCTGTTTCGTGAGGTGTCTCGTGGGATGTTTCGAGAGGTGTTGCCCAGTTGGGTATCATGAAAACGTGTCCATGCTCCACATGTCTATATCCCTTTCCGGGTTCGTGGGTCCATCATGTTCCGGAAAGGGCGCCTGCCCAGGGTTCTCTTTTAGTAGGTAAACCTGTCCCCGGTGCCTCAACTGAGGTGGGCCGGCGGATTTTTTCTTTGATAAATATCGAGGTCGAGGTGGGCCGGCGGATTGAAATTTGACGATGTCTCAAGCGAAACGCTTGTTCTTCATAATTTGTTGAGGATGTCTCGAGCGAACGCTGGTTTTGCAGAGTTTGGTATGTCTCGAGCGAAACGCTTGTTTTCAGAATGTGTTGAGGATGTCTCGAGCGAAACGCTAGTTTTGCAGAGCCGACCGCGACGCGGAAAAGCGCCCCGCGCGCAGGAATTCCGAGGATGTCTCGCGCGTGCCGCGTTTCGCGCGTAGGAATTTCGAGGATGTCTCGACTAATTCGTTGGTTTTGCCAGGATTTCTTGCGATTGTGAGAGGATGTCTCGAGCGAAACGCTTGTTTTTCATAATTTGTTGAGGATGTCTCGAGCGAAACGCTGGTTTTGCAAAATTGGGGGGTGTCTCGAGCGAGGGCCTCGGGGGGGGGGGGGGGCAGAATTCAAAAGATGTCTCAGGCGAAATGCTTGTTTTCACGTCCCGCTCGCAGGAATTCCGAGGATGTCTCGACTAATTCGTTGGTTTTGCCAGGATTTCTTGCGATTTTGTTTTGACAGGATGTCTCGAGCGAAACGCTTGTTTTCATAATTTGTTGAGGATGTCTCGAGCGAAACGCTGGTTTTGCAAACTTGGAGGATGTCTCGAGCGAGGGCCTCGTGGGGGGCCAGAATTCAGAGGATGTCTCAGGCGAAATGCTTGTTTTCACGTCCCGCTCGCAGGAATTCCGAGAATGTCTCGCGCGTGCCGCGTCCCGCGCGCAGGAATTTCGATGATGTCTCGGTTAATTCGTTTGTTTTGCCGGGATTTCCTTGAATGTTGCCAGGATGTCTCGAGCGAAATGTTTGTTTTTCAGAATGCGTTGAGGATGTCTCGGGCGAGAAACACTGATTTTGCAAAATTGGGGGGTGTCTCGAGCGAGGGCCTCGTGGTGGGCCAGAATTCAGAGGATGTCTCAGGCGAAATGCTTGTTTTCACGTCCCGCTCGCAGGAATTCCGAGGATGTCTCGCGCGTGCCGCGTCCCGCGCGCGCGAATTCTGAGGATTTTGGCTAGATGTCTCGAGCGAAACGCTTGCCCCCAGCACGTTCCGTAGCGCGTCCCCTTGGCAGGTCCCACGGTGCGACCCCATGGCACGTCCCTTGGC
Source organism: Prorocentrum cordatum (assembly GCA_963575745.1). Lineage (NCBI taxonomy): Eukaryota > Dinophyceae > Prorocentrales > Prorocentraceae > Prorocentrum > Prorocentrum cordatum. The sequence goes on from CAUYUJ010022117.1 coordinate 118,202, forward strand.
ACGTCGCTTGGCGCGTCCCTTGAGACGTTCCGCGTCGCGTCCTCCTGGCATGTTCCCCTGTCAATTAGCTCTGGGGCAGCTACTATGTGTTCAAGCAGCTCGAGCTTAAGATCCAGATCAGTTCGGTCAGGACTCGGATGCAAAGGAGGGCTCGATCCACGAGGCTATAGAGCACAATCGCGGCATGGCACATCGCAATTCAGCACGGCGCAGCGTAGCACAGATTTCGGCACGGTACATCACGATCGATACCTTCAGCATTGCAACTTGGGACGTTCCTTGGCACGTTCCGTGGGGCGTCCCTTGGCGAGTCCCTTTGGCACGTCGCGTGGCGCGTCCCCTGGCACATCCCGTGGCACATCCATTGGCACGTTGCGTAGCGCGTCCCCTTGGCACGTCCCGCGGTGCGACCCCATGGCACGTCCCCTGGCACGTCGCCTGGCGCATCCCTTGGGACGTTTCGCGGCGCGTCCTCCTGGCATGTTCCCCTGTCCATTAGCTCTGGGGCAGCTACTATGTGTTCAAGCAGCTCGAGCTTAAGATCCAGATCAGTTCGGTCAGGACTCGGATGTAAATGAGGACTCGATCCACGAGGCTATAGAGCACAATCGCGCCATGGCACATCGCAATTCAGCACGGTGCAGCACTGCACAGCTCTCGGCAGGGTACATCAAGATCGATACCTTCAGCATTGCATTTGCCCGTCACCCAATCAGGTGTCTTTGAAAACGCTGCCATGTATTACAGTTCTATATTCCTTTCCGGGTTCGTGGGTCGATCATGTTTTTGCACCATGACTCCATCGATCTGCGTGAGGGGTGCCACCGAATTTCAGAAATGGTGCAAATCCGCTTTGTTTTTTGACCCTGACCCCGCCGATCTGCGTGAGGGGCGCCAGCAAATTTCAGAAATGTTGCAAATCCCCTGTGTTTTGGGACCCTGACCCCGCCGATCTGTGTGAGGGGTGCCACCGACTTTCAGAAACGTGGCAAATCCTCTGTGTTTTTGGACCCTGACCCCGCCGATCTGCGTGAGGGGTGCCACCGAATTTCAGAAATGTAGCAAATCCGCTTTGTTTTTGGACCCTGACCCCGCCGATCTGCGTAAGGGTTTCCACCAAATGTCAGAAATGTGGCAAATCCCGTGTGTTTGTGGACCCTGACCCCGCCGATCTGCGTGAGGGGTGCCACCGAATTTCAGAAATGTTGCAAATTCCTTATGTGTTTGGACCCTGACCCCGCCGATCTGCGTGAGGGGTGTCAATTTTGACCCACCCCAGCAATTCAGAGCATACGTCTTGGGCGTGGTAAAAATGCCCGTTTTGGGCCTCCCCCCCTCGCGCGGTCCATCAACAAGGAACAGTAAGCAGCAAGAAGTCAACAAGGAACAGCAAGCAGCAAGAAGCAGAACTGTAACAGTGGAAACTGGAAGCGGCAACTGGCACAGAAAACTGCGAACCTTCGTCCTACAGCCTGGTGGCCCCACAAGGGGGGCCAGCGGATCTCCCCGGGTGTCCTGGCCCCCTCTTGTTGTTTCGGTGCGTCCCCTGGCGCCTCATGGGCCACACGCGTGCCTCGGGCCGTGACTTGCGAGCCCGGGGCAGTGCAACCACAAGCCGTCACTCTTCGCGTCTCCGCGCCGGCCCCTTCGGAGACCCTGCCTATCAGAGCTGACAAGGAACAGGGAAGAAGAGACACATGTAGTGAACCAAAGCGGGCGACCAGGGTGAACAGCGAGACCCTTGAGAGCAAGGGGGTGGTCTTGGATGACCTCTTCGGAACATCCTTGGGGCCCGCGGGAGGAGGAGGAGGAGGAGGAGGAGGAGGAGGAGGGGGAAGACGGCGACGACGCCGCCGCCGGCGACTACGACGACCACCACCACCATGACCACGACCACGACCACGACCACGATCACGACCACGACCACGACCACGACGACGAGGAAGAGGAGGAAAGGAAAAGGAAGACGATGAGGGCAAGGACGAGGACGAGGAGGAGGAGGAGGACAACTAGGACGAGGACAGAGTCCTCAAAATCGCCTCTCGGAGCCCTCTCGGGACTCTTTTGGGGGATTTTGGGGCTCTTGAGGGGGGTCTTGTGGCCTTATTGGGACCATCTTGGGACCTTCTTGGGCCCTGGAGGGCCTTTTGGGGCCACCTTGTAGGGCGTCGATCCAACGAGGGGGGGTCATTTCTGCCCCCCCCAGTGAGCCATCAAAATCGCATCGTGGGACGTTCTCGGGACGCTCTGTGTCCGCTATTGGGCGCCGCTCTTGGGGCTGTATGGGGGGCTTCTTGTACCCCTCTTGGGTTTCTCTCAGGCCATCTTGTGGCCATCTTGAGGCCTCAACAGCGCATCGGAAGCGAAAAGGCGAGAAGACAAAGATCATTGATGTTCATTCGGTTGTTGAAGGAGTTTGGCCTCTTGGTGGGGTGGCCTCCTGGTGGGGTCCTGAAGGGGCGCCGAGAGCACTTGGAACCGTCTTGTGGCCCTCGTCGGGCCTCTTGGAAGTATGTCGGAAGCTGTCTTGAACCATCATTAGTTATATTGAGCCATATGAGAGGTCATTCTGGAGCATCGGAGGCCTTCTTGAAGCCATCTTGGGCGAAAAGGGACTCTCTAACACATTGCGCCCCCCCCCCCAGGCAACCTCAGGGAGGGGAGGGTACCCCTCCCCGAACGGAACAGGGCTCTCGGAGGAGGAAAGAAAGTTATCGCTAGACCACCTTAGCCCAAAGGGCTGGTGAGATTACGTGTGCCTCTTAGAGCCCCCTCGGAGGGTCTCGTGGAGCCCTCTTGTGGCGTCTTGGGGCGCTCTTGGGCCGTTTCGGGCGCTCTTGGACCATCTGGGGGAGCTCCTGGGGCCCTCTTGGGTCGTCTTGGGGCCCGCTCTTGGACGCCCCCCTCTTGGCGGGGCTTAGTTCGACCCGATTCGATCTCGATATTTTGGCCAGCCCGACCCGCTTCCATTCCGATAGTCCGACACGCCGGTACGGACCCATGTTTGCACGGCGCTGTTGTGCAGCCTGGCACAGCCAGTGCGATTCGTCCGATGCCGACCGATCCTGCCTCTTCGAGCGCCCCCGACAGCGCAGGGGAGGGGCCGCGGCAGGGGCCGAGGCACCATGGGCCACCCAGGCAGCTCCCTGGAGGCGGCGGCGGGGCGCGGAGGGGCCCGTGCAGCTGGGGCCTCGGCGGCTCCCCGCCGGGGGGCCCTCGCGCACGCGGCGCCCACACGCGAGTGGTGGCAAGCGTCGGTCGGCCCGCGCACGGGTGCGGCCCTCCTCCTCCTCCACCTCCACCTCCTCCTCCTCCTCCTCCTCCTCCTCCCCTCCTGCCTCCTTCTCCTCCACCTCCACCTCCTCCTCTTTCTCTCCTCCTCTTCAGCTCCTCCTCCTCCACCTCCTCCTCCTCCACCTCCTCCTCCTCCTCCTCCTCCTCCACCTCCTCCTCCTCCTCCTCATTCTTCCTCCTCCTCCTCATCTTTCCACCTCACCACCTCCACCACCCTCCTCCTCCTTCTTCCTCCTCCTCCACCTACACCTGACGCGATCTCCGCACTCTCACACACCACAGAACACACACTCAATCGCCGCTGACATCCTCGACTGGGATCTGGAGAGCGGTGTGCAGGCCCCCAGGGCTTGGCCTCGGAGGCCTGTGCATCGCTCCTGGGCCCAGGATGGGCCTGGCCAGCGAGGGCGGAGGTGTGTAGATCTCGTTGCCCTAGAGATGTGCTGCGCATCGGCTACAACCAGACCTCCGACGATGTCATTGTTTCAATCGCGGCGTTTTCGTTCCTCGCTTCGGCCCTGGGGGAGGGCTTTGGGCCCGGAGGCCATCAAAGACGGAACCGGGGGGCAAGATTGTTCCCAGAATAAGAATCACCCGGGGCCGCGGATGGAACAAATCATACACGGCAGGATGTCTGGGCACGCGAGGGGTGCACCGACATGGACACGGAGAGGACAGGTGCAAGGATGGGAGGAGGAGGAGGAGGAGGAGGAGGAGGAGAAGGAAGGAGGAGGAAGACGGAGCAAGGAGGAGGGAGGAGGGCGCGGGGCGCTGCCTCTTCAAGCGAGGACCCAAGACACCACAGGACGCTTGGGAGGACCACCTGCGGCAGGATGCCTGGGCTCGTGAGAGTGCACCGTCACCGAAGTGGTCTTCGGTGCGCGGCCTGCGGGGCGCGCGGAGAGGGGGGGGGGGCGGCAGGCCCAGGCACTCCGGCCGCGGCGGCTGTCGCACCGCACGCGGCAGTGGGCAGGTCGCGCACCAGTGCCGCTCGCTGCCCAGGGCCACTCGTTGCGCGCAGGACCACGGGCGGCCTCCGGAGTGCGGTGCACTGCCCTGATGTGCTCGTGTTGAAACGCAACACGTACACAACGTTCGTTTCTAATGTTTCGAAAGTTCTTTGATTTTAGCTCCTTTCATTTCTGATTGTTCTATCCTGGGCCTCTTCCTGGCCACTAGGGGGCCAAGCACAATGAGAAACGAGCACACTCAGAAATGAGCACGATTAGAAATGAACGACGTGCACCGTGTTCAAAGCGTGCACGTCAACACGCCACGTGTTGGCCCACGTTCTGGTGACCGCACCGCGCCAGGCTCACGTTTTCGGTCTGCGTGTTGAGCTCCGTGTCGTCACGCTACGTGTTGCGTGTTGCGTAGTTATAAGGGGGCAGCCGAGCGCCGCGCTCCTCCGGGTATCCTCTGCCTCGGAGCCCCGGCCAGCGCATGCCTCGCGCGCGGATCGTGGACAGCTCGGCGCGCTGCCGCGGGGAGCCGCCTGTGAGCGGGGCCACTTGCTCTCCAAGCAGGGGCGGCGGGGAGGTCACCGTTCGGGTGCGAGACCGCCTCGAGGAGCGGACGCACCACGACTACAGCATCCGCGTGAGGAAGCCTCCGGACTTCGAGGAGGCACCCCGGCCAGGGAGGGCGGGGCCAGCCAGGGGGCGGGCCTGCACTGAGGGGTTGGGCCGCGGTGGTCCGTGAGGCCCAGACCCCTCCTCCTCCTCCTCCTCCTCCTCCTCCTCCTCCTCCTCCTCCTCCTCCTCCTCCTCCTCCTCCTCCTCCTCCTCCACCCTCTCACACTCCTCCCTCCATCTCCCTCCCTCCCTCCCTCCAGCTTTCCTCCTCCCAGTCCTCCCTCTTCCTCCCTCTTCCTCCTCCCCCCTGCTCACTCCTTTCTCCTCCCCCCGCCCTCTCTTCCCCTGGTTTTGCTCTCCCTCCCTCCTCCCTTCGTGGCCCTCCTCCCTCTTCCGTCCTCCTTCTCCTGCTCCTCCTCCTCCTCCTCCTCCTCCTCCTCCTCCTCACGCTTCCTCGCGTTCCTTCCCCGTGCCTCCTCTTTCCCCTCCTCTCACTCCTGCCACTTCCCTCCGCCCCCATCCACCCTCCTCGCCCCCCTCCTCCCTAATTACTTCTCATCCAGAGCCAATTGGGCTCACGTGCTCTTTGGGCTCAGGCCGTTTTTGTCGCAGGGTGCCCGCGCGCCCGCCCTCGTCGGATGCCCGGCACCGCGGCCCGCAGGAGGGGAAGCCTTGCGTGGCGCGGTTCGCCGCGCCACGCGCGCGGTGGCTGCGAGGACGCAGCGCCCTCGGCACCATGGCGGGCCGCCGCCGCCGCGAGCACTGCGCGCCCGCGTCCGCGGTGCCGGCAGAAGCGGCGAGTCGCACGAGGGCGTCGCGGGAGGCCGTGCGCGGCGCGGCCCTCGCGACGCACGCTGCGGCCAGACCGGCGGGCGGGAGCCGCGGAGGCGCAGGCGCGGCGCTGCGAGGGCCGCCGAGGGGCTGCTGCGCGCCGACCTTGGCGGCCCTCGCGGCGCCGCCTGGGCAGCCCCGCGGCCGCGGATGGCAGGAGGTCCGACGCTGCCCCGCGGCGGCGGCGCCGTCCTCCTGGGAAAAGCGGCGTGGCGGGCCCTGGCGCGCAGGCGAGGGGCGTGAGCTCGGACGTGCTCATGGTCGGCGGGGACGGGGGTGGGCGGGAGCTCGGCAGCGGCGGCAGCGGTGCCCGTCGAGCCGTCTGGTCCGTTGCCGCGGGCCGCCTGGGCAGGCACGCTGCCTGTGGTGCGGCGCCGAGCGTCCGGCGGCGCTGGCCTCGGCTGCGGCACGAGCAAGAGCAAGGGCGAAGGGCTACGGCGGCAATGACATGAGCGTGGACTCGGTGGCGAAGATCCGCGGTCGCGACGCAACCCTTTTAGACAACTTGGGCTAGCCCGTGGTGTGTGGCAGGATTCCGCGCGGCCCCGTGGAGCCGCGAGTGCACATGGCTGGGCTGACCGAGATGCCGCCATCGCGGGACCAGACGCGGCGGAGCAGGTCGGCAAGGGCTCCGGGGCGGCAGTTCGGGAGTTGCTGGAAGGTGCCCCTGGGCGCCAAAAAGTGCGCGTGTGGGGGAGGGTCGGACGGGGCTCGGACGAGGACAAATCCGAGACGTCTTCCGGAGCCGCCGGATCTCAGAGATTCTCGATCTACCCTCACCCGATTGCGAAAACCTTACGGCCGGTGCCGCCGACCCTGAAGACTACGAGGAGGAGGAGGAGGGGGGGAAGGATGAGGAGGAGGAGGAGCAAGAAGAGGAGGAGGAGGAGGAGGAGGCAGAGGAGGAGAAGGAGGAGGGGGAGCAGGGGGGGGGAGGAGGAGGAGGAGGAGGAGGAGGGAGGAGAGAGGAGAGGAGGAGAGAGGAGGAGGAGGAGGAGGAGGAGGAGGGGAGGAGGAGGAGGAGGCGTTGTGGCATTCTGGGGTCTTTGGGAAACAGCTTCTCATGGCTTCGGGGGCGGTCGAGGGGCAAACGTATCTGGGCGGCGTCCTTTGGCCGTCTGGGGGCCCCCTTTGGCCGTCCTTAGGCGTTCTTGGGCTGTCTTGTGGGGCTTGGGCCGTCTAGGGGCGCTCTTGCGGATCCGTCGTGGCGACCCCCCCCCCCTCCAGCGCATCTACAGAGGGCCGCTCTGTAAAAGCCGCAAACGGGGGATGCGAGTCTGAGCCTCCCCCCGGGACCACCCCCCCGCCAGGGAAGGGACAAAAGGAAGGGGCTTCCCTTTCACGTGACTACGACCTGGGTCGATTTCCCTCAATCCCCGGACTCCTCCCCCCGACGACAGGAGAGTGCTCTCTCACCCCCGACGAGAAAGGATAAACAGAAAAGGCGTCCCGTCGACGGGACCAGACAGACACCCCACACACGCCGACAGGGTCGGCGGATTTTATCCTCGTCCTGGCTTTGTCCCAGGAGGGGGGGGCGCCCAAGTTCGGGCGTCGGGGGTCGTCCTCGGCGACCTCGCGGTCGAAGGCCTGGCGCCTCAGTTGGCGCGGCTGCGGCTGCGCGCTGGGCGGAGTGTCCCTTGGTCCTCTGCCGTGCTCTCTCTCTCTCTCTCTCTCTCATCTCTCCGTCCCTACCCCTCTCAACGCTCTCTCCCGATCCATACTCTCCCCTCTCTCCCTCCTACTTCCTCACTCCCTCTCACTTCTCTCCTCACTCTCACCCCTCCTCTACTTCTGCCTCCTCTACTCTCACTCGCCTCCACATTCTCATCTCTCTCACCTAACTCTCTCTCTCACTCTCTCTCTCCCACCCCCATACTTCTCCTCCTCCTCCTCCACCTCCTCCTGCTCCTCCTCCTCCTCCTCCTCCTCCTCCCCCTCCTCCTCCGCAGCAGCAGCAGACGCAGCAGCGTCATCATCATCGGCCGACACTGGGCCCAGGATTGGCCTGGCCAGGACCGGTGCAGGTGCACCGCTGGCGCCATCCCAGGCAGGGGGTCGGCGAGGCCGCGCCCGAGCAGCGTCGAGGGGGTCCGCGGCAGGAGGCCCGAGGGTATCGAGCCTGTCGGAGGTCGGGCCCCTGGTCTTGGGCCCGCTGGCGGCGAGCCCTTGCCGCCTCCTCCTCCTCCTCCTCCTCCTCCTCCTCCTCCTCCTCCTCCTCCTCCTCCTCCCTCCTCCTCGTCCTCTTCCTCCCTCCTCCCTCATGCAGTACGAATTCCAACCGACTGGGACGAATCCCATCCAACTAGTACGGCTTCCAGCCGGCTCGAAAACACAAACAGGTGGGAACTCCGGCCGGCCTCGTAACGCCACTGTATGATCAAAAGTGCGATGCGATGTTAGGATGCCCCCGAACCACATAATCTGCTCATGCCTGCACGTGTATTCCAGAACTTAGCATTATTGCCCGGGCTGGAATGTGTACCAAGTTTGGCAGGGGATGTTACTGTAAGGGCTCATGGGCTTAAGGATTTAAGGGCTTAACGGTTGAACTGATTGAGAGTTTAAGCGATCTAAAGGGATTAAGGGTTTAAGGGTTTAAGGGTTTCTCACAAGGTTTAAGTGGTTAAGGGTCTTTGACGTAAGAGCTTAAGGGCTTAATGAGTTTAGGGCTTCGGTGTTTCAGGGCCCAAGGCCTTGAAGGGCTCAGGAATTCTTAGGTTTGCGGGTTTTAGTGCACCAGAGCCCCCGCGTACAATCCCGTTGATTCTTCTGGTTTCCCCAGGGTTTTGTAGGATCTTGTAGGACGCCTGTCTAGCACATTTCAGAGCCGCCTGTAAGACGCCTCTCAAAGCGGCCTATACGACCCTCTCAGGGCCGCCCCTTAGAGACGCCTGTAAAACGGCCCTCAGAGACGCATCTCAGAGACGCATATAAACGCCTCTCAGGGACGCCTCTCAGAAACGCCTGTAGGACGCCCCTCAGAGACGCTTCTCAGAGACGCATCTAAAACGCCTCAGGGAGACGCTCGTGACGCTACGCATGACGCCTCTCAGAGACGCCTCTCAGGGACGAACGTAAGACGCTTTTCAGAGACGCGTCTCCGAGACGCCCGTACGACGCCTCTGAGACGCCCGTACGACGCCTCTGAGACGCACGACGCCTCTGAGACGCCCGCACGACGCCTCTAAGACGCCCGTGCGATACTTGTAAGACGCCTCTAAGACGCCCGTACGACGCCTCTAAGACGCCTGTGGGACTTCTCATGGAGGTCTGGTTGGAATTCATCTAGAGGTGGTTGGGACTAGTACCAAAGTGGTCGGGATTGGTTCTAGCCGGTCGGAATGTGTCCCATTTCCGGGGCAAGCTCGTGCTGCCAAAGGCGTCCTTGGCCCAAGGGGTCTGCGACCGCGGGTCGGACGCTGCTGGCGAGCTCGGTCCTGCCTCGCTCCCACTCCCGTAAGTCCGCCGCCTCGAGCTCAAGCTGGCCCAGGGTTGTTCTGGGGAGGCCCAGGCGGCGTCGTCAGCGGCTAGCCCAGGATTTTCTGGGAGGCCCCGAGGGCCGCCAGGGCACCACTTCATGAGGCCCGGGCGGCCCCGGGGCTCCAAGGTGGCGCGAAACGCTGGGGGCACCTGAGGCCAGGAGCACCTTTGGCGGCTCTCGACCCTGGACACTGGGGCGACAGCCCCGCGGGAGGGGCAGCAGGAGGGTGAGGATTAGGCAGGGCTCATGTCGATTCGATCTCGATCCGATTCGGCGTCGATGCCGGCCGGCCCAACCCGAGACGGTTCCGACGCTCTGGCGATCCGATGTGGCCTGGTGTTTGCATGGCGCTGTCATGGATCCTGGCGCGGCCGATCCGATCCGGTTCTGACCCCGTGCCGATGAAGCCCAATCCGACGCGCGCTCCAATTTGATCCGGGTTCTCCGATTCGATGCTAAGCCGAATCTGCCGACACGTTGCCTGCGGGGGGGCGAGTCTGATGAGCATGCCGTCTCGGCCCCCTCCCCGCTGCTCGACGAGACGCTGACATGGATTCGGGCGCCTGGATAAGCAGCGGGCCCCGCTTCCGCACAGAATCGGCCCGCTCCGTCGCAGAATCGGGCGGCACCCGCCCCACGTTTCGGAGGGCGCCTTCCCCGAACCGCGGGCCTGGCGCCCGCGCGCCGGGCCCGCGGGTCTGCAGTCCATGTCAGCGTGCGCCTTCCCCTGTGTGGTCCTCACTCTCTGCCCCCTCCCCTCCGCGGCGTGGCCGATGGCACCACTCCCTCCCACCCCGAGGGCGCCTCGACTCGCGGCCCACGCCCGCGTCCGCCTCGGCAGTCGCCCTGGCCCACGACCCCGCAGGCGCCCAGCGCCGCAGAGGCTGTGCCAGCCAGTCGGAAAGCCACCGCCGCGGCCGGCAGCACCACGGGCCCAGCCGCGCAAGACCTCGGCAGCAGAGCAGCAATCAGGGCCAGTGAGCGTGCTCCTCCACTTCCTCCTCCAACTCATCATCATCATCATCATCA
>CAUYUJ010022118.1:0-30129 GCA_963575745.1 Prorocentrum cordatum
GCGCGCCCGCTGCACCGCCGCCGCAGAGGCCCTCTGGGGCGGCCGCTCCACGCCGCCCGGCCGGCTGATCCCGGGCGCGGGCAGCTCGCGGGGCAGACACCGCACCTGGCGAGGACGAGCGGCGGCGGCGAGCGGCGGCGGCGCGGCGGCGGCGGACGACGACGACGACTACGACGGCGACGACGACGAAAATGATAGCGATGATGGGAATGATGATGATGATGATGATGATGATGATGATGATGATGATGATGATGATGATGGCGGCGACGACGACCACGACGATGATGTTGGTGATGATGGTGATGCTGATGCTGACGCGGATGCTGATGCTGATGACGATGGTGGTGGCCGTAGTGATGGTGATGATGCTGGTGGTCGTGGCGATGGTGACGGTGATGGTTGTGGTCATGGTGAAGGTGATGGTGATTCTGATGGCGGTGGTAATTGCGATGATGATGATGACGATGACTGATGGCATGATGGTGATAGTACTCGCCACCTTACGATCACATGCCAATCGACGCCCAAAACGTTGAACTCAGCTGGAAGGCAATAGCACGATTCGATTGTACACTCATGCACCATGGGCATTGGTTCGTAACAGTAAGTAATTTACTAAGCCCTCTGTTTCCATGGGTCCCACCAGCTGTGAATCTCAAGTCGGCGCACCAGCCTCGTTGGTCATATAACTGCAGTCCGCACGCCGCGCCGTCGCTACAAAACTCATTACATGTCCACACGGGGAGGGGGGGTTAGGCACCCCATCAGCACCACGGGTAGGCTGGGGAGTAATATGCCGAACAGATCCACACCACTGCAATATACAACACATAATGTGCACCCACGATGAAGCCAATGTCGAGCACCCTTTGGTCTAGGACTGAATATGCTCACTTTCTCGGGCACCCCTGGCCCCGTTGGTCTCCAGCGTTTCGGCGCGTGGCCAGCCATCCTCCCCAGGACCTGCCACAACCAGCCATGAGGGGCAAGCCGACGCTGTCACGAACGACACCTCCGCTTCTGTCTGCGTGAAACATCACGATGTGTGCAACACCCAAATCGCCAATAGGTGGCATGCGGGCACAGCGCGACGAGCGCAGACAGTCGCACTGCCTGCGTCAACCGAGAACCTGGCTTTTTGACCTCCAAAAGGGACAACACAAGTGCCCCCCCTTCGTGACATCGCGGCCTCCCAGCTGATGCATTGGTGGCCACCCGCCGGGTGCCCCCCTTTTCCTTGAACGGATGCCAACCATGGCCCAGGGGCGCACAACAAAGTCAGAACGCACCTGCGAAGCACCCTATTTGAAGCGACCGGTGCTCTTTGTCTGACTGCTGGGCCGAACACCAGAGAAGGTTGGCCTCAAAACAACAGCGTCGCGTGGAGGATGAGCGCCCGCGCCGGATTCGAGCTCTGGCGAGACTTTCGGCTGATAGCAAGTAGTTTGCCAAACAGATCCACATCAAAGCAAGATACAAGACATAATGTGCACCCGCGTTGCAGCTCTTGTCGCGCACCCTGTGGTCCAGGACCCAGTATGCTCACTTTCTCGGGCACCCCTGGCCCAGCTCGTCTCTAGCGGTTCGGCGTGTGGCCGGCTATCCTCATCAGGACCTGCCACGACCAACCACACGGGGCAAGCCGACGCCATCACGAACGACACCTCCGTTTTCGTCTGCGTGAAACATCACTGTGTGCAAGACCCAAATCGCCAGAAGGTGGCAAGCGGGCGCAGTGCAATGAGCGCAGCCAGTTGAACTGCCTGCGTCAACCGGGAGCCTGGCTTTTGGCCTTCAAAAAAAAAGAAGGAAACAATTTCGGGTGCGTCCTCATGCCCGTTTATCCTCCCCATACTGACCCTGCCAGTAGTGTTCACGTACATGTTCAAAGCGTAGTTTGCTGAGCTCCTTATTACACCGTCACAAAACACACGTAACCGCATGCCGCCCATAGCTTCAAGAAGTGCAGCGCCACCTGGAACCAGTCGGATCGCGCCAAGATCTTCGCGAGCCTGCAAAGCCCAAGGATTTCCATGAAACTTCCCCGCATCATCCCGTAAGAGCTGCCAATCCCGAAAGGTTCCTGTCGGTTCACCAGGTATCCGGCCAGCAAGAGCAGCTAAAAGTTTGGCATTTTTCTTGCCTGTGCAATGCGATCTGTTGGAGCCACCCGAGGCGGCTTACACGGAGTTCGATTTTGGTGGGGACCACGCCCAACATGCCCCAAACCTTTCGAGGAGGGTGGGCAGCGTGTTGTCCCCCCTTTGATGCGGGAGTCTTTCGCACAGCCTGTCCTCCGAGAGGCAGACCATCGATAACTTTATAGTCACTCTGCTGGGGGATGAACGCCTCCAGCTCGCTGACAGCCGCACCTTGCACACGGGCCTGGAATACAGTTCGCCTTATACTGCTGCCAACATGGCGTGCGTACCAGAACTTACCCATAACATGCCACCCATAGCATGTTCTGCCTCTGCCGCGCCGTGCTATGGTGCTGGTCGCACGGGATACAAAGAGGAGGAAGAGGAAGAGGAGGAGGAGAAGGAGCAGGAGGGGGAGGAGACGAGAAGGCGGAGACGAAAGGACAGGAAGAAGGAGAGAGAGAGAGAGAGAGAAACAAAAAAAAAATGGTGATGACGAGATGCGACATCAAGCGGTCCTTCTTCCGCCCGCCCCCGACCGCGAGGTTCGCCCAGTCGCCGCGAGCGCGCTGGGCCACGCGGCGCTCAGAGGGCCGGCGAGGCTAGAAAGCCGGCGGTGCAGGCTTGGGCGCGGAGGGGCATCGCGAGGAACCTGGCGAAACCAAAGACCCAGCGGGGAATCCAGAAGCGCCTACGGCCCAGCCGGTGCGTGGATCGTGAAACCCTGAAAAAGAAGCGCGAGACACCGGACCAGTCCAGAGACCCCGTTGGGAAGCTGGAAGCGCCCACCCCCGAGGCGGCGAGTGCATCATGAGACCCTGGAGGGAAATCGTGAGACACCCGACGAGTCCAGAGACCCCGTGGGGAATCCATCCCAGAGAGAATTGCGAGACGCCTGACGAGTCCAGAGACCAGGGGGAATCCAGAAACGTCCATCCCTTAGCTGGCAGGTGAATCGCAAAAAAAACCAAAAGGGAAATCGCGAGAAACCCTACGAGTCCAGAGAACCCGCGGGGAATCCGGAAACGTGCCAAATGCGCTGCACGATCACCTCAGGAGCGCGTCCGCGCCGACCAGGAGAGCAACAACTCTGCGGCTGACTGCGGCGAACAGCGCCGGCGGCAGCTCCCGGCAGAAAGGGCGGCAGAAACCGCCGGACGCGAGGCCTACCTCCTGGGCGCAGCTCCCCGGGGGCAGCAACGGCTCCGCGCGGAATGGGGCGTCCTGGCAGCACGAAACTGGCGCACCACGCTGCAGATGACTACATCTGTGAAGTGGGGGCGCGCCCGCCGAGGACCAGCTGGAACAAGTCTTGACGAACGAGCAACACACACCCATACCCATAGGGGGGTCGTTGGGAGGAGGACTGGCTATGGGTATGGGTGCGGGTTGTCGGACCCTGGGGAACGCTCCCGTTCGAGCGGGGACCCCCATCCGACAATACGCACCCGTAGCCCTCTCCGACCCCTCTATGGGTATGGGTGTGTGTGTGTGTGTTGTTGGCTCGTCAAGTCTGGCAACGGTGCAGGTCCTGCGGCCCCTCCTGCATCAGCCCCTCGGGGGCTGGGGGCACCTGGCGCTCTCTGCGGCCGGGAAGGCGCCCGCGGTGCTCACGGACCCCGGGGGGGCATGCCTGTTCGGCCCGGTGGCCTCGCTGCACATGGGCTGCCCTGGACTCAGTATCGCTTCACCGGTCCCTAACCCCATCCCCATCCACATCTCGAGCCCCACCGTCTCACCACCCCAGTTGGGGGCGTGCCCCTCGAAACCCGAAGAGAGCAGGCTATAGCCCCATCCAGGGGGGCAAATCGGCCAGTGGGGCCCAGCCCATAGTGGTGGGGATGGGGATCGGCTAACCGATGCTCATGGACGGCCAGGGCGCCAGCTGCATCGAGGTCGGGGAGGCCAGCGCGAGCGTGGTCCCACTCGAAGGAGCCCGCACGCCGCGAGGTACGGGCGGGCGGCGGCCGCGGCACGGCCGCAGATGCCGGGCGCAGCGAGAGGGCGGCCCTGTGCTCGGCGATGCGGGCAGTCTCGTGCCTGTCCGCGGCGCAGGTGCGGGAGGCGGGGTGCGTTGCCTGCGCCCGCTGGCCGCGCACGCCCTTGGCGATCTCCACCCAATGAGAGATGCACTGGGCCTCGCGATCATCGAGCCCAGGGACCTCGCGTCACGGGTGTGGAACGTGGCACGATGCGGCAAGTCCTCTGTGTACCCTGCGTCCAGGAGGAGGCCGCGCAAAAACTTCAAAAAGGCATGGCTGCGACATCGTAGAGGGCAGTGTCCTTGATGTGGGCGCGAGCTGGCCACTGACGAGCTCCACGTCCGGAATCAAGTATGTGGCCTCCGGGCTGCTGGAGTAGTTAAAGCTCGCCGTAGTCCGATGCGAGCGGCCCCAAGATATCCTCGCCTTCTGCCAGAAATCGAGGAGCTCTCCATTCGAAGCCCTGCCGCCGACCACCCTTCTGCGACCTGCCCATTGAGCAATGCCCGACGATCGCCTCAGGCGTGATGCGGACCACTCTGGACCTTACCTGGCGCTGCCAACGCAAGCGCGCTACCGTCAGCAACAGAGTCTGGCGGAGAAGGCGGAGGGCGGTTCCCCTGTTCGTCCGCGTGAGCCTCAAGAGATTCAGGAAAGCCCACGGAGGGAGCTGGTGCGCTTGAGTTGGAGCGTGGCCCAGTGGCGCGTTCTTGAGGGGCAACGATAGGGTGGGAATAACTGAAGGGGCCCCAGGACACACACAAATAAATACACACAAATAAAACTGTTCCCAATATTTTCCCATATGTTCTGGGTTTCTGTCTTCCCCCCACTTCCCATATTTTCCTACATTTTCTGGGGAATCGAGGATTCATTGTGCCTGTGTGTTTCTTTTCCTCCTGAATGACATAAGGGGGAGCCTCGACCTGGAATCGACGATGCATCGCCGATATGTTGGCGATGGGCCCTGGATGGCGATAGGCCCTACGTTCCTGGGCGGGGTGGGGCCATCGGGCCCCTATCGGCGATCCATGGGCGATCGAGGATCGATGCATCCCCGCCTGTGCCTCAGTTATCCCCCCTATCGCTGCCCCTGAACTCTCCTCCTCCTCCTCCTCCTCCTCCTCCTCCTCCTCCTCCTCCTCCTCCTCCTCGCCCTCCTCCTCCTCCTCCTCCCCGCCTATGCCTAAGTTATCCCCC
Organism: Prorocentrum cordatum; assembly: GCA_963575745.1. Taxonomy (NCBI): domain Eukaryota; class Dinophyceae; order Prorocentrales; family Prorocentraceae; genus Prorocentrum; species Prorocentrum cordatum. The sequence continues at coordinate 5,327 of CAUYUJ010022118.1, forward strand.
CGTATCGCTGCCCCTGAATTCCTGAAAGAACGCATCCGCGGCGCGCTATAGTGGGGAACCTGCACGCCTAAGTGACGCCGAAGCCACTCACAAGCTATGTCGAACTCCGCATGCTGCAGTGGGCCTTCCGGAAGAACTGCGCGGGAGGAGGGCGCCGAGGTGGAGCGGCTCATGGGAGGAGGAGGAGGAGGAGGAGGAGGAGGAGGAGGAGGAGGAGGAGGAGGACTCCGCATGCTGCTGTGGGCCTTTCGGAAGAACTGCGCGGGAGGAGGGCGCCGAGGTGGAGCGGCTCGGGCGCCCACGCGTCGGTGCCCGCGAGCTGGCACCCGGGGCACGGACCTCTGCTTGAGCCAGCGCTTCCCAGGCACGGATTTTTTGCGGCAGACATGCGTCCGTCGCCTGTCCTCCTCTCCTCCTCCTCCTCTCCTCCTCCTCCTCCCCTCCCCTCGCCTCCTCCTCCTCCTCCTCCTCCTCCTCCTCCTCCTCCTCCTCCTGTTATTCCTCCTCCTGTTGTTCCTCCTCCTCCTCATCATCATCCGCCTCCTCCTCTTCCTCCTCCTCCTCCTCCCAAGCCGTTCTGGCGCAGGTCTCTTGCCAAATTCCTGCGATTGTTGGCATTAACTTCAGAGCGGCACTGCGCCAACGGGCCTCTCTGACTCGGCGTTGACTTTCTATTCTCTCGTATGGCATCCGAAAAGCTCCCGGTGCAGGCGAGCGTCACGGTCGGCGAACGGCATCCACTTGGTGCTGCGGGTGCCGGCCGACAGGCAGGTGTCGCAGATATTTATCGCATCTGCGTGCAGACGCTCTCGAGGGCTCTGGGCGTGATGCGACCTCTCCTGTCAGAGGTGGCGCTGGCACCAGTGGCCCAGCATCGCCTGGCTCACGCCACGAAAATATGCACACGGACACCCTCTGACCATAAAGCCGCTGGCTCTGAGCGGTGATTTGTACACCGCCAACCTCCCCTGAGGCCCAGGAACACTCCAGCGGAGGGTGTCTGCGTATGTCTGTTGGTGGCGCGTGGCTGCGGCGCATCACCGAGGCCACGCGTGCGTCAAGCAGCGTGGCGAGGGGGCGCCCTGCTGGGGGCGGGGGCGGTCGCGGGCGTGTGCGAGAGGACCCACGCACCGGCGGCCCGGGCGACGGCCTGCCCGGAAGCTCTGGAGGAGCGCCAGGGTCGCCTCGGCGCGCTGCTGACTACCTACCAGCCCACCCCAACCCAACCCGAAGACCCGAATTTCGGGTTGGGGGGGGTAAGGGTTCCATCCGTGTTTTTTCAATGTTCCCCGACCCCCCCCCCACTGGAAATGGAGGGCAAATTGAGGCCTTCGGGTTGGGTTGGGGTGGTTTGGTGGGTGGTGAGCTGCTTGCCGGCGCTGACGGGCGTGCGCAAGCAGCTCTCGCGCCGCAGCGCGGCAAGGAGTCCGTGCGCACGCGCGCCCGGCAGGCCGGGAGACGGCGATGCGAAGTGGCCCTTCTGTCACATCCTCGGGGGGGCCTTGTCTGCCCTGTCGCGGCCCTATCCGTGTCGAATCCGTGTCGAATCCATGTCGGCCTCGTCGGATCCGCATCGAATCCGTGCCGAATCCGCGTCGAAACCACGCCAAATCCGCGTCGAGGCCGCCTCGAGCCCGCGTCGGGCACAAGAAAAGAAACCAATTTGGGGGACAGGCGAGCTCCCTCGAAGATGCAGCGTAATGGCCTTGGTGCCAGAGGAGGGCAAGGAAGAGGCGGCCGCGGGGCAGGAGGGGGAGAGAGCGCGCCCAGGCAGCGGGAACCGCCGCAGGGGGGCACGCTCAAACAGGGCTCGATCTATTCCGGCCCGAGTCAGGTGCTGGGCCAAATCGTCTTCCGAAGTGTTACGGACCGGCGAGGTCTTTTTTTGTTGAGCTCCACGCCCGCATCGAAGTCCTCTGAGTGAGGAACAGGCGCCCCCCGCAATGATGAGGAGCGGGGGGCCCGAGAGAAAATCAGGCGTAAGCCTTCGCTGTCCCACAGCTGCGCCACTGCGCCAGCTGGAGCCGAATGCCACGGGCGTGCAGTCCCGTTCCGGAGGGCAGGCCGCAGGCCCTCGGAGGCATCCCCGCTGCTTTGCACTTAGGAGCCACGGAGCAGCTGCTGCGGATGCGGCCTTCCATAAAAAACAGGGGGACACAGCACGGAGTGAAGGGGCACGGGAGGCCAATCCCAGACCGCACGGGACGCGCGCGGCCAACCGACGTGCCGGCCCTGCACTTGGGCCGAGGAGGGCCCAGAACATGGTGAATGACGGCGGAGATTGTTTAAGCTGCTGCTGTGTCAGGCCCGACCAGCCAGACCACTCTAGACGCATCATGAAACGTTGTTCAACAGCTACTTTGGAACATGTCCTTTAAACTCGTAATTCTGGAGGGGCTGGTTGAAATACTTTTTCCCCGCCAGGAAGCCATCCGAGGATGCGGTGATACGAACCAGAACAAAATCGTGTCGAAGCACGCCCGTACGGAGAGGGGAAGGGAGGGGCGGAAGGGAAGGAGGGCGACGAGAAGAGGCTGAGGCGTTCCAGTAGTAAATCGACTACAGACTTGATTTACCCCCAATTTTTGTTGTACGTCGAGTCTACGACATCTACGTAGAAGTTGCCGTAGACCTGCGGAACACTCCGCGCTTCTGCTCGTGGATCCGCCGAGAGAATCACTTCTGGGGTGCATCAAGTCTGTCGTCGATCTACTTCTCGAGCTGTGCGAGCCTCCCAACTGCTGGAAGCTTGGAAATTGGCACCAACACCAACATCAGGGGTTGCCTCCACGGGAGGAAGATGATCCTGGATTTTGGTGCTGGTGGTAATCTTTAGGCCACCTAGAAAGCCCGAATATTACCACCATCACCTGGATCGGGATCATCTTCCCTCGGTGGAAGCACGCCGCCGATATTGGTGTTGGTGTCAACCTCTAGGCCTCCGAAACTGGCCCAACCGGCTCTCTTCGCGCCCTCGCGCCGCCCCCTTTGGGGCAGGGCATCCGCTCCGGTCCTCGCCGCGACGCGCGAGGCGCCGGCTGCCTGCGCGCCCGCGCGGGCGGACCCGCGCTGCAGGCAGAGCGTGCCGTGAGGACGGGTGGCACGTTGAGGGCGCGGGGCCCTCGGAGGCCGCAGGTTGGGCGTTTTTGGGCGGCGGGCGGCCGGCGAGAAGGGCAGAGGACGGGCCGCAGAGGCAAGGATTGGGTCGGGGCGCAGAGGCAAGGATTAGGTCGGGCCTGTCCCCCTACAAGGGGATTTTGAACGAACAATTAAGATACCCCAAAAGTACTCCACAAATGATCAAAAATAGTCCAAAACATTGTCCCCTGACGATGTTTTAACTGTTTTTGAATCTGCCTCCTGTAGAGGGACAGGCCCGGCTTAAGGCAAGGACACAAGGGCACCCTCTAGATGCAGGCGCGACTCCTCACCAGGCGCGCCGACTGTGGATCGATCTGGCTGGCGGCGCACAAGGGGGAGGTGGGGGGGGGCGCGGGGGGGGGGGGGCTGCCAAGGCGGTGGGGGGGCTTCCTAGAAGGCAGAGGCCTTCTAGGAAGCCCCCCCACCGCGAGAAGCCTTCTAGGAAGCCTTCCTAGAAGCCTTCCTATAAGGCAGGGGCCGTCTAGGAACCCCAAGGCAGAGGCCTTCTAGGAAGCCTTCCCAGAAGGCAGGGGCCTTCTAGAGATGCCTGCCGCTTCCAGAAGAAGGCTCCTCAGAAGCCAGAGGGGGGCCTCTAAGAGGCCCCCCTGCCTCCCTGGGAGCTCCGCCCGCCTCCTCAGAGGGCCGCCCTCCTCACGCCACCCCCTTGCTTGGGAAGCCCTCGAGGGATGTGCGCGCCCCCCGCCGCGCACATGACCACGGCCCCCCCCCAGTCCGCGAGACCGGCCGCGGGATACGAACGTTCGCGCACTGCGCGCTCAGAGGCCTCCTAAAGGGGATCCCGAGCAGATGGGGTCGGAGGATCGCGCCGCGTCGCCAGTGCATCGGCGATGCATCGCCGACGTCGGCAACGTGTCGGCGACGTCGTCGTGGAGAGAATCGGGCCCCGCATCGAGCCGCATCGTCGATGCATCGGCTATGAGGCGCGATCCGCCGAGCCCACCTACTCCGGCCCCATCTGGGAAGCCTAGGATACTCTCGAAACCGACGTGGACTCATGTACGCGTACGCCCCTTTTTCGCCCCCGATTGTTGGCGCCGCCAGGAGGAGCGGGGGGGAGGAGATGGAGATGGTGGTGGAGGGGGAGGGAGGAGGAGGAGGAGGAGGAGGAGGAGGAGGAGGAGGAAGAGGAGGAGGAGGAGGAGGAGGAGGAGGAGGAGGAGGAGGAGGAGTAAGAGGAGGAGAGGGAGGAGGAGGAGGAGGAGGAGGAGGAGGAGGCGGAGGAGGAAGGAGGAGGAAGGAGGAGGAAGAGAAGGAGAGGGAGGAGGAGGAGGAGGAGGAGGAGGAGGAGGAGGAGGAGGAGGAGGAGGAGGAGGAGGAGGAGGAGGAGGAGGAGGAGGAGGAGGAGGAGGGAGGAGGGAGGGAGGAGGGAGGGAGGGAGGGAGGGAGGGAGGGGGAGGAGGGAGGGAGGGGAGGGAGGGGAGGGAGGGAGGGAGGAGGAAGGGAGGGAGGGAGGGAGGGAGGAGGGAGGGAGGGAGGGAGGGAGGGCGCGAGCGAGGGAGGCAGGGAGGGAGGGACGGAGGGAGGGAAGGGAGGGAGGGGAGGGAGGAGGAGGAGGAGGAGGAGAGGAGAGGAGGAGGGAGGGAGGGAGGGGAGGAGGGAGGGAGGGAGGAGCGAGGGAGGGAGGGAGGGAGGGAGGAGGAGGAGGAGGAGGAGGAGGAAGAGGAGGAGGAGGAGGAAGGAGGAGGAGAAGGAGGAGGACGAGGAGGGAGGAGGAGATGGGAGGAGGAGGAAGAGGAGGAGGAGGAGGAGGAGGAAGAGGAGGAGGCAGGAGGACCAGTGGAAACCTAAGAGTCATCAGCGATGTTGGAATTAACCCTCCCTCCAAGCTCCCTCTTCGCAGGCCCCTACAACGGTTCATTTCCATTGAGGGGACTGCCTCGTTGGAAGACAACAGTTTCAAGATCCTGAAGCGTGCCAAAACATTGCTCTCGGGATTTCAACGCCACGTATCAACCTGACTGCTGCGTCTTAACGATCCAGAATCTTGCCAGAACGCAATTTGGGACTTCAACACAGCGAATCAACATAAGTGTTGCGCCCGCATAATCCCGAATCCATCCAAAACACCATTTCTGGTAGGTTGATCATGGGAATCCGTGAAACTGTTGCAAACGTTTGAAGCCAATGTGCGCGGCGCTATGGCGAGAGCCACATTTTGAAAACGACCTGCCTTCAATCCGTGAATCTCTTGCAATTGTTTGTTGAACGAATGCGTGCGGCGCTAAGGCGAGAGCCACATTTTGAAAATCATCCACCCTGAATCCGTGAAGTTCTTGTAATTTTTGAACACGAATGTGCGCGGCGCTCATGCGAGAGCCACATGTTGAAAACGACCCGCCCTCAATCCGTGAAGCTCTTGTAATTTGTACAAACGAATGTGCGCGGCGCTAGGGCGAGAGACGCATGTTGAAAACGACCCGCCCTCAATCCGTAAAACTCTTACAATGTGTTTAAAACGAATGTGCGCGGCGCTAAGGCGAAAGCCACATTTTGAAAACGACCCGCCCTCAATCCGTGAATCTTTCGCAAATTTACGACACGAATGGGGTGCGACAGGGAGAAGTTATCTATAAGGAGAAGGAATGGAGGAGGAGGAGGAGGAGGAGGAGGAGGAGGAGGAGGAGGAGGAGGAGGAGGAGGAGGAGGAGGAGGAGGAGGAGGAGGAGGGAGGAGGAGGAGGAGGAGGAGGAGGAGGAGGAGGAGGAGGAGGAGGAGGAGGAGGAGGAGGAGGAGGAGGAGGGAGGAGGGAGGAGGGAGGAGGAGGGAGAAGGGAGGAGGGGCACGGCGGCTCCCTCGCGCAGGCCCGGACCACCGGCGCGGGCTGCCGCCGCGAGGGCGGCGGCTGTCGGGAGAGCCGCCGGCCACGAGTCCTCCCCGACGGCCTCGGCTCGGCGGGCCTGCCTCGGGGGGGCAGAAGGAGCACCCCCACGAATAGCACCCCGACCATCGAGGCCCTCTAGAGAACGCACCTGCAACATAAAGAAAGGATCCAATGGGCCGGGGCTGTCTACGTTTGCGGAAGCAGAAGGAGAAAAAAAGGCCACAAACATACACTTTTGGCGCTCCGCGCGGATTTCTTGGATCCGCGCGGGGCCACCCTCCCTGGCGCGCGGCGCGCGCCAGGGGCGGCGCCGGAGGCGCCGCCCGGGGAGGCCCCGCGCGGATCCAAGAAATCCGCGCGGAGCGCCAACAGTTTAGTATGGTTATCGCGTTTCTTCTTCTTCGAGTTTAGTAAGCGCCGAGGATGGGGGTCGGAGTGGCTCTGCCTCCCTCGACTGCTGCTCCCCCAAAAGTCCTCGAATGCCTATCGAGCGCCCTGCCCAGCGACCGCCATGAACTGCTGCCCGCAGAGCCGGCACTGGACGCCGAAGTCGCCCGCCAGGGACGGCGCGTAGACCGCCAGCTCGGAGCCACACTGGGGGCAGGCGCAGCGAAGATAGCCCCCGGCTGCAGCAGCTGCGTGGCTGGGCGATCGACCGCCCACCGCGGGGGGCTCACCCCCAGCCTGGCGCCGGAGGTAGCAGAAGGCGGCACAGCATCGCAGAACAGGCTTGCGCACGAGGCCTGCTTCCACAAGCGCGTGCACGTCGACGGGCACCACGTTGCCGAGGGCCGCGACGCCGCGTCTGGCGAGCACGAGCCCAAGCACGTCGACAAGCATCGCTCCGACTAAGCCCAGCAAAGTGTTCCCAAACGCCATCAGGCAAAAGTTGAAGGAGCCGTGGAGTAATACTGGCACGCCTAGCACCGTGCCACATCCTTTGACTGTTGCCGCATCTACTACGCCTCCCTCCAGAAACTTGTGCCGCCCAAGTGTCGCGGCGATGATGATGCCAGTGCTTATATGTCCAGGTACGGAGGCGAAAGACCGAGCAACACCAACGGCAAGATGTCCGGATGTGAAAACGTACAAGACATTCTCGAACGCTGCGAAAGCAGCGCATGCCGCGATTGCATAAACTACCAAACCGCGGGGATCGCAAACGTGCTCCATCCAGACAATGTGCCGAACAGCGACATATTTCAATGTTTCTTCTGGTATCGCAGCGAAAGGAATTGCAACAATAAGCGCGTCAACGGGTCCACGTGGGGCTCCAGCATCAAACTCACGACCAAGAAAGTCATCGAAGAACACCGTCATAAGTGTGGTTACAAGGAGCAGGGGCAATATCAGCCCTATTGCTTCCAACATCGTGAACACCACCTGCCGCTCAAGAACATGCTTCGCCCAATGTATCGCCCAGTAAGCGACAGCGCAACCAGCTGGAAGTACAGATATGCACCAGAGCCCAATAATCGGGTTGACCAACATAAAAACAAGTATGCATGCGGCGACGACAATAAAGTACAGGGCTACGAAAGTGCAGCTGGTCTGCCGGCAGCGGCTGGTGCACATCTCCTCTCCCTGGCCTGCATCAGGCTGCGAGCGCTGTGGAGCCGCTGGTGGCGTCAGTTGAGGGGCCGCCCCTGGAGTCCAGGTGCTCGCATCCTGCCCGGTCTGGGAAGGCCACCCTCCCAAGCTGGGCATGGTGAGGCCACCAGGATGACCCAACACCGTCGGGGGGATCCCCGAGGGCTGCGGACCAACGACCCGGCCAGGCTCTGGCGCGTGCGGCACCGGTTGAGGCTGCGGCGGAAGCTGGGACCGTTGGATGACGCCATGCTGCGGGGCAGAGCGCGCAGGATCCCCGTCGACGCCGGCCTGTCCCTGACGTGCAAAGCGCGCCTGCTCGGAAGACTGGGCGGCTCGAGCAAACTCCAGGTCCGCCGCCATCTGTAACTCTCTCGCGATGGCAGCATCGTTTTCTGTTTGGGCACTGCAGCCTTCAACCATTGCGCGATGCGTGGGGCCAGTGCAGAGGCTGATCCAGCAGACCAGCTGACGACAGAAATCATGATGCGAGACAAAGACACAGATTGAGCGTACATGTGTTCCGGCAGCATAATGACTGAGCGTGACGCACAGGGTGTGAGAGGGCGATGACTAATGCGCAAAACAAGCAACGAAATGAAGCAGCCGACGGAATCATCTTCCTCCTCCTTCCTTCTCCTCCTCTCCTCCTCCTCCTCCTCCTCCTCCTCCTCCTCCTCCTCATCATCATCATCATCAGCATCATCATTATCATTATCATCTACATATCTCTCTCCTTCCTCCCTCCTCCTTCCTCCTCCTCCTTCTCCTCCTCCTCTTCCTCATCCATTCTTTTCCTGATAAATAACTGTTCCCTGTCGCACCGCGAGGCCAGTTTTTAGGGCGGGTCGGGCGTTTCGCCAGAGACTTCCTCACCATAACCCTGAAGCTTAAGAATTAGCAACAGCTTCGCAGATGGAGGGCGGGTGGTTTTCAAATTGTGGCTCTCGCCTTAGCGCCGCGCACATTCGTGTTCAAACTTTGCAAGAGTTTCACGGATTGAGGGCGACCCATTTTCAAAATGTGGCTCTCGCCTTAGCGCCGTGCGCACTCATCCATAAAATGTGAAAGAATTCCACGGGTTGAGGGCGACCCGTTTTCAAAATGTGGCTCTCGCCTCAGCGCCGCGCACATTCGGTTTAACCCTTTGCACGAGCTTCACGGATTGAGGGCGGCTCCTTTTCAAAATGTGGCTCCCGCCTTAGCTCCACGCACATTCATTTAGAACATTTGCAAGATTTTCTCGGATTCCCATGGTCAAAGTACCAGAAATGGTGATTTGCATAGATTCAGGATTCTGCGGGCGCAGCAGTTACGTTCATTAGCGGTGTTGAAGTCCCAAGAATCGCGTTTTGGTACGATTCAGGATCGTCAAACCATTCAGGTTGATCCGTGGCGATCCGAGAAACGTGCTCTGGCATGCCTCAGGGTCGTCAAACGGTTGTCTTCCAGCGAGGCAGATCCCTCAATGGAAATGAACCGTTGCAGGGGCCTATGAAGAGGGAGCTTGGAGGGAGGGTTTACTCCAACATAGTTGATGACTCTTGAGTTTACACTGGTCCTCCTCCTCCTCTTCCTCCTCCTCCTCCTCCTCATCATCATCCTCGTCCTCCTCCTCCTCCTTCTCCTCTTCCTCCTCCTCCTGCTCCTCTTCCTCCTCCTCCTTCGCATCCTCCTCCTCCGCCTCAGCATCATCATTTTCATCATCAGCATCATCATCATCAGCATCATCATCATCATCATCATCATCATCATCATCATCATCATCATCATCATTATCATCATCATCATCATCAGCATCATCAGCATCATCTTTCACTCTGCTCCCTGTCCCGCCGCCCTCCTCCCTCTGTCTCCCTCCTGCCTGTCTCTGAATCTTCCCTCCCCTCCATCTCCATCTCTCACCTGTGCCTCCCTCTTCCGTGCCCTCCCCGCTCATGTCCTCCTCCTCCCTACCTCCTTCCATCCATCCATCCACCGTCTCCATCCTCGTCCTCTTCCTCCTCCTCTTCCTCCTCCGTCAGCGGCAGCAGCAACAGCATCAGCATAATCATCAGCAGAATGTTCATCATCATCATCAGCAGCATCATCATCATAATCATCATCATCAGCATCATCAGTATCGTCATCATCATAATCATCATCATCAACACCAGCGTCATCATCATCATCATCATCAACAACAACAACATCAGCAGCAGCAGCATCAGCATCGACAACAGCATCATCGCCATTATCAGCAGCATTCTTATCAGCATCAGTATCAGCATCATCATCGTCAGCATCGTCATAATCAGCAGCATCACCATCATCATCGTCAGCAGCATCATCATCATCATCATCATCATCATCATCATCAGTATCAGCATCAGTATCGTCATCAGCATTGTCATCCTCAGCATCATCATCATCATCATCATCATCATCATCATCATCATCATCATCATCATCAGCCGCAGCATCATCAGCATCATCATGATCGACACCATCATCAGTATCATCATCAGCAGCAGTATAATCAACGTCATCATCGTCATCGTCATCATCATCGTCATCATCATCATAGTCATCATCATCATCATCATCATCGTTGTCATCAGTATCGTCAGCATCATCGAAATCATGATCAGCAGCATCATCAGTATCATCACCTTCAACATCATCATCATCATCATTATCATTATTAGTATTGTCATCGTAAGCCGCAGCATCATCGTCAGCATAATCATCATCATCGTCATCGTCATCAGCATCGTCATCATCATCATAGTCATCATCATAATCGTCATCATCATCGTCAGCATCACCATCAGCATCATCGTCATCAGTATCAGCATCATCATCACCATCAATATCATTATTATTAGTATCATGGTCATCATCAGCCGCAGCAGCATCATCGTCAGCATCATCATCATCAGCATCGTCATCATCATCACCATCAGCAGCATCATCATCACCAGCACCATCAGGAGCATCATCAGCATCATTATCAGCATCATCATCGTCATCATCGTCGTCATCAGCAGCACCACCATTATCATCAGCATCATCATCAGCATCATCATCAGTATCATCGTCAGCATCATCATCAGCCGCAGCAGCATCGTTATCAGCATCATCATGATCGTCATCATCATCAGTACCAGCATCATCATCATCATCATCCGCAGCAACAGCATCATCAGCAACATCATCATCGTCGTCATCACCAACATCAACATCATCAGCATAATGATTATCAACATCATCATCATCATCATCACCACCACCATCACCATCATCGTGATCATCATCATGAACAGCATCATTAGCAGCAGCAGTATTATCATCATCAGCATCATCACCATCATCATCAGCATAACCATGACCAGCATCATCATCATCATCATCATCATCACCAACAACAGTATCATCATCGCCATCGTCATATTCTCATACTCGTAACCACCATCACATCACAGTCTTCATCATGCCAAGGACGCTACGCTGGGATCGGCGTCGCTTGCCGATGACACCGAGGAGCCTCTAACGGCTCAATACCCAAGAAAGGCCAACTGTTTTAGTGGTAGCAAAGCCATTTACACACAGGATGAGGGTTCACGGCCATCGGAAACCTGTGGCACCCGTGATTCCAGCGGGGGCTACGACTTGCCCTGCCTGTTCAAAGGTTGTCGGGACGACCCCGCAACTTGTAGACCATGCCCAGCGCAGAGCTCGCAAGCGCCGAGATGCGATTCTCTCGCTCTGATGTGTCGTTCCGTTCCTTTCGCCATGCCACACGACGTCTGTCTATGGTTTCTGTCTGTCCGTCCGTCCGTCCTCTCATCACCACCATGGTCATCACTGCCATCAACAGCATCATCATCCTCGTCCTCGTCATCGTCCTCGGCCTCGCCCTCACCACCACCACCGCTACCACCACCACCATCATCATCACTCATCCTCATCCTCATCCTCATCAACATCCTCATCCTCATCCTCATCAACACCCTCACCATACTCATCATCCTCATCATCCTCATCCTCATCCTCATCACTCATCATCATCCTCATCATCATCCTCATCCTCATCATCCTCCTCATCATCCTCATCACTCATTCATCCTCATCATCCTCATCCTCATCATCCTCCTCATCCTCATCACCCTCATGATCATCCTCATCCGCATCCTCATCGCCCGGGCGGGCTCGAGCCGCTCTGCGGGCGTGCCCGCTGGCCCGAGCAGTGCCGCCCGAGGCCCCCCGCGCGCGATCGCGCGCGCTCGCGGCCCTCCCCGCGCAGGCTCGCCGCAGTCCCGCGCAGGCCCCGCGCGGCCTCGCGCTGCGGGGGCTGCGCCCCCCTCGGAGCGCCGCGCGGGCCCAAGACGGCCCAAGAGGCTTCCAAGAGGCCTCCCAATAGGGCCTCAAGGGGCAAACCTGATTGATTTGACATCCTCTTTTGGAATCGGCGATCCACCTGCCGCTCCGGCGCGGCGTCGCGGCGGCGGCCCCGGCGACACGCGGTGTGGCGGCCCGGAAGTGGGCACCAACGCTCGGACGTCCCTTTCCCGTGCCTTGTTCGGTCTCGTGCGCGTTTTTGGTTGCTCGATGGTCCAGGATGGTCCTCGCTGGTCCTCGCCGAGGAAAGGAATGCACACGTCCGAGCGACGCCAAGCTGGAGCGCCGCGCGGTGCCGCTCCGGCGCGGCGTCGCGGCGTCGCGGCCCCTTGCGACACGCGGTTTGGAGGCCTGGAAATGTGCACCAACACCAAACACAGGGGGGGTGCCTCCAGAGGGGGGAGGTGAGCCTGGATCCCGGTGCTGGTGGCAATGTTACGGCCACCCTGGAAGCCAGAACACTGCCACCATCACCAAGATCGGGATCGTCTTCCCTCGGTGGAGGCACACCACCGATACTGGTGCTGGTGTCAACCTCGAGGCCTGCGAGCTATGTATGCCCCGCGACCAGATAGCGTTATGTCGGGCCTGTCCCCCTACAGGGGGATTTTCGACAAAATAATAAAATACTCCAAAAATGCCCAAAAAAGGTCAGAAAATACTCAAAAAATAGTCTCCGACTATTTTTTACTATTATTTGACTATTTTGGGGGTATTTTTTATTCTTCGTCGAAGATCCCCCTGTAGGGGGACAGGCCCGACATAAAGATACTCAGATTTCGTAATAAAGGGAGGGGGGTCTCATTTCGGGGGGGGTCTCTTCCAGGTTATCTTGGAGGGCCTGGGGGGTCTGGGGACGATGTGTTGGAGGGGTCTCCCCCAGGGGAGGTCTGACATGGCTTGCCCTGGAGGGTCCAGACCCCCTCCCTTTGATTACGAAATCTGGAGTACCCCAAAAATGCTCCGAAAAGGTCAGAAGATACTCAAAAGATACTCTCCGGACTATTCTTGGACTATTTTTTGACTCTTTTGGGGGTATTGTCTATTCTTCGTCGAACATCCCCCTGCAGGGGGACCGGCCCGACATGAAGATGGCGCGTCGCTCCGCTCCGCGGGGGCGGGAGGCTTCGAGGGGGGGGCTCGGGACGCCGGTGCTCGGGGACCGGGACGTGGTCCGCGTGCCGCTCCGGAGCGAGGCGGGCCAGCAGAGCCGGCGGCGCGATACTATCGGGTCGGGCGACAGGGGGGGATAGCAAAGGAGGGGGGGTTTGAGAATCAGCTCACGTACACCCTGCGAAATGCTTAAGAAATCATGGGTTCAGAAATTCATAGCCTCAGAATTTGGATAAAAACCCAGAACTTCTATCAACATCTTGGGATTTACATGGAAAAGTTAAGAATAATCGAGACTTTGGCCGAAAACTTACGTTTTCTTAAGCGTCGCCTGATGTGTAGCTGATTTTCCCGGCGCCTCCCGGCGCCAGAAGGCGCGCGTGTATCGAGGAATTGGCCCGGCGGCGGGGCCGAAACCGGCTGCATGCAGCAGATTTCGTGACCCCCCCTTTCCCAATCCCCCCCTTTCGCCCGGCCCGAGATACGCTCACCAAGAGGCTCTTGGCCACGAGGCCCCCCTGGTGCACCGCGCTCCTCGGCTGGCGACCAAGCTGATGTCGGGCGTGTCCCCCCTACAGGGGGATTTGTTCGACGGAAAAGAAGGAAAACCCCAAAAATACACCAACAATGCCCCAAAAATACACCAATACACCAACAATACCCCAAAAATACACCAAACATACCCCAAAAAGGTCCGCAAATACTTAAAAAAAATAGTCCCCTGACTATTTGGGGATTATCTTTTGACCATTTCTGGGGTATTTTTAATTTTTCGTCGATCATCCCCCTGTAGGGAGGCAGGCCCGACTTAAATCAAAGCCGAGGACGCCTGCGTTCTGCGAGGAGGCGGCGGAGGGCGAGGTGGGCCGGCGGCGTGCCGCGCCCTGGCCTCCCTGCCGCGAGCGGGGCGGGGCCGGCAGCGCAGGCCGCAGGGTGCGTGCTGGCGGCTCTGTGCAGCCCCTCGCTCGCTGAAGTCCGACCAGCCACAACTGGGGGAGCTGTGGTCCTTACCCCCCTGGGGGAACCCATCGCGTCGACGATCTCTCGAGAGGGGTGTCGAAATCGATGGGTCCCCCGGGGGGGTAAGGACCACACCTCCCCCAGTTGTGGCTGGCCTGGAAGTGCCCGCGCCTGTGCCCTCGGCGCACGGTGCGGGGGAGTGACGCGCCACACCTGGCGGCCGCGGCGAAGGAGGTGGCCTGCCTCCCGAGGAGCCGGAGCCGGAGAGGAATCGTAAAAGGCCGGGCCCGAGGGTGGAGGGAGGGCACGCGCAGGCGGCGGGCGACTCCCCTTCACACCAGGTGCCCAGAGGGGGACGTCTGCGGGTCGCGCGAGCGCTGCGCGGTGCTCAGCGCGAGGGCCCGCCTCGGCCTCTCCTTCGCTGCCTCGCCAGGCGCAGGAGGACCGGCCTTGTCGCGTCTCGGGCGCAGCCGTTGCGAGAGAGCTGTCCGCCCCTACCATGTGCGGGGCCTGTGTCCCGCAGGGGTGGCCACGTGCGGGCCCCCTGACCCTACCCCCTCAGAAATCGTGGGGGGCAGGAGTCGGTGTCGCATGTGGCCCCCTTACCGGATCTCGCGACCTGTGGCGGGAGCTCGTCGCCTGTCCGTGAGCCGTCACGGGGGGGGGGGGAGGAGGAGGAGAGGAGGAGGAGGAGGAGGAGGAGTGAGGAGGAGGAGGAGGAGGAGGAGGAGGAGGACGAGGAGGAGGAGGAGGAGAGGAGGAGGAGGAGGAGGAGGAGGAGGAGGAGGGAGGAGAGGAGGAGGGAGGAGGGAGGTGGCGGAGGAGGAGGAGGGGGGGGGGGGGGCGACGTGCTGGACTTGTCCGTGTACGCCCCGCGGGCCACCGGGGTGGACCGGGAGCGGGGCGCGCGCGCGCCCGGGGCAGCTCAGCGGCCGTGGGGCACGGCGCAGGAGGCGGCGGCAAGCCTGCTAAGAGTCGGCGGTGCTGTGCGGCTCTGACCGCGCAGGATTCCCCGTCTTGCGCAGAGGAGTGACGATCATCGCAGGCCATCGGTGCAGGGCGTGATGGTCGCTTTCCTATCCCCGTGCAATGCCTCTTCTGGCACGCTGATGTCCTCCGAAGAGTGACGAGTCGGCGGTGCTGTTCGGCTCTGACCGCGCAGGATTCCCCGTCTTGCGCAGAGGAGTGACGATTATCGTATGCGGGACGGGAAAATGACCACAGCCACTGCTTCTTGTTTGCGCCGCCTTCCAGCCGGCCGAAAAAGAAGCAGTGGTTGTGGTCATTTCCCTGGTGCCAAGCTCAACGAAAATGACCACAAGCACTGCTTTGTTTCTGCGGGCTGGAAGGCGGCAACAAAAGAAAAGCAGTGGCTGTGGTCGTTTTCACGCCCCATATCGTAGGCCATCAGCGCAGGCGTGATGGTCGCGTTCCTATCTCCGTGCAGTGCATCTTCCGGCACGCTGATGTCCTCTGCGCCGTCGTGGTGTAGCCGCCTCTGGCAGGGAGCTGAGTTTCTTAGTGGTTGGTGCGAGCTCCTCAGGTGGTGGCGATCGAGTGTGGCAGTCAGACATAGATCGCATGCTCTGCGATGTGGACCCGTCGTTTGGCGAGTTCACGGTCATCATGATCATCGTAATCATCACCCTCATCATCACCACCACCACAATAATCACCATCAGCATCATCTTCACCACCACCACCACCACCACCACCACCACCATCATCATCATCATCATCATCATCATCATCATCATCATCATCATCATCGTCATCATCATCATCATCATCATCATCATCCCACCACCACCATCATCATCAGCATCATCATCATCAACATCATCATCATCAGCATTAGCATCGTCGTCGTCATCATCATCAGCATCGTCATCACCATTATCATCATCATCAGCATCATCCTCATCATCGTCATCATCATCAGCATCATCGTCATCACCATCATCATCATAATCGGCATCAGCATCATCATCATCATCATCATCATCGCCATCACCACCACCACCACCATCATCATCATCATCAGCAGCATCACCACCATCATCAGCATAATCTGCATCATCATACGCATCATCATCAGCATCATCAGCATCATCATCGTCTTCATCGTCAGCATCAGCATCATCATCAGCAGCATCAGCATCATCATCGTCTTCGCCATCAGCATCATCATCATCATCGGCATCGTCATCGTAATCGTCACACAATCAGATCATCAGATCACAGCCACCACCGTCATCATCATCAGCAATATCATCATAATCATCAGCATCAGCATCATCATCCGTAGCATCATCATGATGATCATCAGCATCATCATCCTAATAATCATCATCATCGTCATTCTTGTCATACGCAGTATCATCACCGACACCACCATCATCAGCATCATCAGCATCATCGTCATCATCGTCATCTTCAGCATCCTCACCATCATCAGCATCATCACCATCCTCATCATTATCCTCATCATCATCATCATCATCATCATAGTCATCATCGTCATCATCACCTCCGCCACCATGATAATCATAATTACCTGCATCATCATCATCACCACCATTATCATCACCATCCCCACCATCACCACCACCACCACCACCACCGCCATTATTGTCATCAGCAGCAGCGGCAGCATCACCATTATGAGCATCATCACCATCAGCATCATCATCATCATCATCACCATCACCATCATCCTCATCCATCCTCACCCTCATCATCATAATCAGCAGCATCGCCATCATCATCATCATCATCAACAACATCGTCAGCATCATCATAATCAAATGGCTCTGCTCATATAGCACTGAAGGGCCTGTGAGCTGACCAGGGGCAACACACAGGTCGGAGGCACCCGAAGACATTTATCAGGATCCCCCCAGCTTTGCTGACCAGGAGGGTGAAAGGGGTAGGCTTGGGGATAGCCGGAGAAAAATTGAGCCATCGTGTCAATGGACCGATGCTACACGGACGGCGGTGCTCCAACACCGCAGACAACATTCCCGAACAAGCACATACATGTGGCTCTGCTCATTTTTCGCCGCCAGAGATGAAACACATATCCGATAGCACTGAAGGGCCTGCGAGCTGACCAGGGGCAACACACACTGGGCAACTAGAGTCTTAAATTTTCCCATTGCGTTTTTACCTACAAGTTGTTCATGTTTCGTATTAGTGGCCGAGCACCGCCCCCTACTCATGACACATCTCTTGATAGTTGAGAGCTCAGGACAACCAAAAGCCAGCAGGGACGTGTTCTTCTGCCACGGCGTCCCATACTGGCAAAAGCTAGACGTATACATTTCGGCCCCGAGACGCTCGAGCGAGATGAAAGGACGGGTCAGCCAATTTCTAGAGGCGAAGGGATTCTCAATGACGACGCGCACATTCGCCAGGATTCAGGCACGAGCCAGCGCGGCCGAGGCACGCATCAACGCGTTGCCTAGGCGGACCTGTGCCAAATCCTTATCACTGAGGCCAGGGACACCAAGCAGCCCTGGCCCTGAATCTCGGAGGGGGGCGGGACCAGCCCCCCCTCTCCGAGCTCTGGACCAGGAGGTGCAAGGGGTCCCCAGCCAGACGAGACGGCAGGCAGGTGAGACCGCGAGCTCAAGGAGGGCCGCCCATGCCTCAGGTCTGAGGATGTCCTGGTTGGCCGAGTGCGCAATGTCAAAGGTATATACGCGGTAGCCTTCGCGGGCCAGCTCGAGCGAGAGGCGACGGCAGCCGGCAAAAACCTCGATGCAGTAGCCGCGCCTCCTGCGGACATCAGGAGGCGGCTCAGCGACGCCGTAAGGGCGCCCGGCAGCGGCTGCAGGGCACCTAGAGCCACGGTCACCACGGCCCGCGGCAGCAGGGCATCTTCTCGCGGCCGCCGGGCCGCCGCCTTATAACGTCTCATCGCGGCGTCGGCACTCCAGCGGCCGCGCTGCTTTACCTGCGGCGGCGTCCTCACATTCTCCCCCCTGTCCTCCGACGGGCTGCCGTGCCTCCTCTGGTGCAAGATATGCTGTTTCGCCATCCCGAGGTGCAGCTGGGCGGCCCTGAACAGCGCTGCGCACGAGACCATCGGGAACGAAAAGATCCTTTGGCTGGTCGCCAGCTCCACTGCGATCCGCAGCGCCTCGCCGAAGAAGAGCCTCGATGTCCGGCCTCTCTCCTCGGGGTGAAGGTTCAGAGCGATGCAGGACGAGATCGGGAACAGCGGCGCCACCACGCCCGCCACCTGAAGGTAGAGCTCCTCCGAGGGCGTCAGGTAGCACGCGAAGCACAGCACCACCAGCGACGCTGCCAGCGGCTCGCCCCAGTCCAGCATCACCTGCGCCACCGCGACCGCGCCCAGCCAGGGCATCGGCGGCCGAGTGACCGCCGGCTCCAGGCGCGACCAGGCCAGGAGGACCCGCGGCGTGCGGGGCAGCGAAGCTCCCCCTCTGCCCGCCGACGGGACAGTCACCTGCCAGGCCGCGTAGCGCACCTGCCCCGCGGAGTGGTCGTCGCCGTCGGCGTGCAACTCCTGCGCCAGCTCGGCCATAGCGAAGTCGGCGGACTCCAGCAAGATCACCAGTAAACCCCGGAGGAGGCAAAAGGCGGCCCGCCTGCGCAGGGCGCCGAGCTACGTCGGACACGACTGCGCCATGACGGCAGCAAGCACCATCGCGCTGGCCACCCCCAAGCCAAATGGGCATGCGACCTCGACGATGTCGGTCACGAGCTCCGGCGACAAGGGCCGCGACCTGGTCAGTTTGGCAGGGCCCCTGGACGAAGCAGGGCGCCTCAGGACCGTAGAGGAGCGCGTCAGCGCCCTCCCAGAGCCGCGAGCCGCCATCCGCCGCGTTCAGCTCGGACGGGCGCCATCGATGGTGCACCCGAACGTCGCCAGCAAGTGTCAGTGCGAGAAGACGCCTGCAGCTCCTGAACAATCCTGGGGCGGAGGACCTGCCTTGTTCTGAAGCCAAAATGAGCGATAGATTATCCCCAAGATGAAGAAGTGAGCAGCCGAACGACGCCAGAGAACGGAGCTGGTGCCTGAGGGCCGCCACGGAGCCCCTGCCTTCGAGTACCATGATGTTTTCGACCTCCAGGAAACGAGCTGCGAAGTCGAGCTGCCAATCTTTGGGATCCAAGAGCTCCTGAGGGATCTCGACGAAGATGGGGTTCTCGTCCCAGACCTCTGGAGTGTCGACGGGGTCCACCGGCTTGACAGTGTTGATGCTGCTGAAAACGTCCGAGCCCAAGAGTGCATGATCACGAGCCCTGATAGCGGGGGTCCCAGCCTTGCACCTAGACTTCTCCTTGAAGGATCCCAGCGACCTGACGACCCCGGAGCCCAGCATCCGCGAGCACACGGCATACCCAGACAGACACGCGTCCGACGAGGTGACCCTGGGGCTCCAAGGTCTATCGAGCCGCGCCCGGCAGAACGGCAGCAGCGCGATGAACCACCTGATCTCCCTGCACACCGACCCCCAGACACGGCAGCGGCTGACGGCGTGAGCCGAGATGAAGGAGTAGACGTGATGGAAGATAGCGAACACTTCACGACGCAAGAGCCAAAGGTGAGCACAGTGGCCCACGAACCGCCCCAAAGCTTTGCCGCTGACTCGGGGGCGCCGAAGAAGCCAGAGCCCTGCGGCCCTGATCAGCTCCAGCTTGCGATCCGTGGGCACGACGAGCTTCTCGCGCCCCATGACCTTGTAGCCCAGAGTGACGGCGTCAACCGAGGGCCCCGTGATCTCGTGGACAACGAACCCGATGCTCCTGAAGTGATCGACCAACTCGTCTCGCATCTTCCCTGTGCGCTGCGCGTCCGAGCCCACGACATTGATGTTGTCGGCGTAGGCCAGCAGTGCAGGACGCCCGCCCGACATGTCGGGCGCCGGGCGCTCGTCACTCAAGATGCGATCCACGGGCACCGCCTGGCTGCAAACGGACTGATGATAGACCACGCGCTGAGCCACCCACATCGCCCAGCTCCAGCCCATCGGCACCACAGCCAAACAGGGCGACACCCTGCTGCCCTCTGGGAGCGCCGCGATGTCCGACGGCAGCCTGCACTTGCCCCTGAGCAGGCTGACGTCGAGCGCGGGCAGGGCGAAAAACTCTGACAGCTCCTCAGAGATGCCCAAGTGGTAGAAGTAGTTATTCAGATCCGCCTGTGCGGTGAACACCTCCTCCTCGGGGCCGAACTCGAAATCTGCCAACTTGCTCCCAGACGACATGTTCATCTTCGGGCATCTGGCGAAACGGGTGTTGACCGCGCGGCAGTCCCACACGATCCGCAACTGCCCTGACTTCTTGCGAACAAAGAATGGCGTGATGAGGTCCTGAGCGTTCGTCGAGTACCTCAGCATGTTCGCGCGGTCCAGTTGCGCCACGAAGTCGGCATACTTATGGACATCTGCGGCCAGCGTCGGGTCCACGTAGGGAATCACAGGGGCCTCACTCTCGCACCGCTGGCCGAACTCATCTTCAGATAGCATCATACGTGCTCGAAACTCTCTCAGGCATCGCGCCCCCTCGGGGTCGAGAACATCAAGTGCGGCTGGAGGCTGCTCCAACTCCTCCGGAACCGCGATCCGCGTGGCGTCATACCTAGCCACAGTACTTGGAACCTCCCCACTGTCGTAGACGAGGTCGGAGCCGAGAAGCTCGCGGACGGCTTCTCGTTGCTGCGAAAAAGAAGGCACTCGAGCGGGACCGACATGCCTCAAAACTGTGCGCTGAGCCGTTGCCTGGCCCGCGCTCCTGTCCGCCGTAGGCGGTGCCTGCACCGAGGAAGATGGCACGCCGTAGAGCTCGTTCAAGGCCTCGATGCACTCATTGGCCCTGACTCCCTTGGCGTGCCTATGCCGTAGGCGCTGACGAACGGAATGGGAAAGATGCGGGGCGTCCGGCGTCGCCTCCTCAAAACTCGGGAGCGGGAAGAGCTCCCTGGGCACGCGCCTCCCCTCGCTACCCTGAGTCGGCAGGGGATAGCTGGGGTGGCGGGCAAGGGGGGCAGGCGGGCCCAATCGCCGCCCCCTCGGACCGCGGCGCGTCATTGGCCCCCGCCGCCTCCGGCCGGCGGCTGGCCACTCCCTCTGCCTCGATCCTGGTCGCGCGCGACCGCCTCCTCCCTCGCCTTGCGAGCCCCCTTCATAATCGCTGCCTCTGGCTTGAGCTGGTCCGCGCCGTGGGCCGACAGGCCCGGCGAGATAGCCGCGCCTCCTGACCGGCGGCTCCAGCCCATGAACTGATTGGCGGCGGGGTAGTCGGGCTGGCTCGGCGGGACAGTGTGGGCCTCCTTTATCAGGACGAGCCTCATGGACATGAGTTCGCTCGCGAGCAGCGACGGGCAGTTCAGCTGGTCGTGCCTCACCGCCACGTCGAAGACCCTGCTGAGCACCTCATGCTCGTAGACGCTCCTGCCATCCGACGGCACCTGCGCGAGGCGGACCCAGATCTCGTGGGCGTGGAAGGAGCGGTTCCCGTTGTCCCTAACCTGCTTCATGAGCCAGCGGACCGTCCTCGGGCCCTGCACGTCCCAACCACCAGGGGTCGGCTCCTCCGACGAGCTGGCCACCGTGTCGTCCCACGCGCGACGCTGCTCGGCCTGCACATCATGCTTCACTGCCATCGTGCGTGCATCGCCCTTTGCCAACCGCAGCGCGTCGCTGGTCGAGAGCAGCGCCACTGAGACAGATACACCTGCCGCGTGGGCGGCAGCACGATCTCCAAGGCTGAGGGCGCCAACTGGGAGCTGGTGGCTGACAAGGCCATAGACCTGCGCCGCCACCACACCTGCAGGAGAGTCCAGCGCGTGCGACAGGGTGTGCACGCTGCCGAAGTCCAACCCCGCCGCGTAGGTCTCCTCGTAGTGTTCTGGGTCGGGCGTCACTCCGTAGCCGTCGGCGGCCCCAGGGCATATGGCGACCAACAACAGAGCATGACACACGACGGGGCCTGCCACGCCCCGATACCTCCCAAGCACAAAGTCACCAGGACTAAGCGCCATCATGACGAGCGGCTGGGCTGCGGCTGCGGACGACCGTGAGCTGCGCCTGACC
The DNA here is from genome assembly GCA_963575745.1 of Prorocentrum cordatum. Taxonomy (NCBI): domain Eukaryota; class Dinophyceae; order Prorocentrales; family Prorocentraceae; genus Prorocentrum; species Prorocentrum cordatum. Next base: position 27,419 of record CAUYUJ010022118.1, read on the forward strand.
CTGCTGCCTCAGCGACGTCGCGTCGTCAGTCACCGCCGCCCACGGCACGGATGCGTGCCGTACCCGCACCTCGCGTGGCGGCAGCCCCCACAGCGCGCCCAATAGGTAGGCGCCGACGGAGAGCAACGCCACAAGCACCGCGCCGCCAGCCACCGTCAGCGGAGAGGACCTCGGGCCGACGCACGTCGAGGCGGGCACCGCTGGGCAATGCACGACAGGAGCGCAGGTCGGGCACGGATGAATCGCGCCCCCAAGGGCCGCCCCAGTGCAGATCCCGCGCGCGAGCTCCAGGATCGTGGCGCGGGCCACCTGAATAGCCGGAAAAAACTTGAGCCATCGTGTCAATGGACCGATGCTGCACGGACGGCGGTGCTCCAACACCGCAGACAACATTCCCGAGCAAGCACATACATGATCAGCATCAGCATCATCACCACCCGTAACAACGGCATCATCCTCATCATCATCACCAGCAGCAACGACACTACCATCAGCAGCATCATCGTCCTCATCATCATCATCATCATCACCATCGTCGAATCATCCCTCCTCGTCTTCCTCATCATCGTCATCATCATCCTTCTCTATCCTCTTCCTCTTCTTCCTCCTCTTCCTCCTCAAACTTATCCCTTCTCCTCGTCCTACTGTTCCCTCCCTGCTCCTCCTCCTCCTCCTCCTCCTTGCCCCTTCTCCTCCTCCTCCTCCTCCTCCTCCTCCCTCCTCCTCCTCCGTGCCCTCTCCTCCTCCTCCTTCCCCTCCTCCTACTCATGCCCCTTCTACCTCCTCCTTCCTCCCTCCTCACTCCTCCTACTCCTCCTCATCCTCCTCCTCTCCTCCTCTCCTCCTCCTCCGCCTCCTCATTCCTCATTCCTCTCCTCCTCCTCCTCCTCATCCTCCTCCTTCCTCCTCATCCTCCTCCTCCTCTCCTCCTCTCTCCTCCTCCCCTCCTCTCATCCTCCTCCTCCTCTCACTCCTCCTCCCCTCCCCCTACCCCTCCTCCCTCCCTCCCTCCCTCCCTCTCTCCCCCCCTCCCTCCTCCGCCTCCGCCTCCGCCCCCTTCACTGGCCCGAGTGGCCGCGACCCTCTCGCCACTCGGGCCGCCTCGCGATGGCCCGCGACCCGAGAGCGGGCCCCCCCAAAGCGCCGATGTCCAGGTCGCCTCGCTTCGCACGGCGCGCCCCGCGAGGCGCGGCGCGCGGACCCCCTTCGCGCCCTCGCGCCGCCCCCCCGCGAGGGGGAGGGGCCGGCCAGCTTCGCAGTGTGGACTGCGGCGAGGGGGCACGCGGGAGGCCGCGAGGCCCCGCGGAGGGGCCACGCGCGGGCGTGCGGGAGGGCACGGGCCGCGGGGGCACGGGGCACGAGGGCACGCGTTTCTGATTGCGCTCGCTTCTAGTCGTGCTCATTTCTAGTCGCGGGGCACGAGGGCACACGTCGCTCATTTCTAGGCGTGCTCGTTGCCAATTGCGCTCGTTTCTGAGTGCTCCTGGCCCCCTGGTGGCCGGGAAGAGGCCCAGGGTAGAACCATCAGACACGAAAGGATCTTGGCCCCCCAAAAATCAAATAATTTTCGAATACGGATAATGGGCACCCGTGATCTGGCAGGGTCGATCTACTATGATGGGCCTGTTTTTCACCACCACCACCACCATAAGTTGGAGTGGGAGGGGGTCCTCCTCCTCCCCCTCCCCCTCCTCCTCCTCCCTCCTCCCTCCCTTTTCCTCCTCCTCCTCCTCCTCCTCCTCCTCCTCCTCCTCCTCCTCCTTATCCTCCTCCACCTCCTTCCCCCCTCCAACTTATGGTGGCGGTGGTGGAAAACAGGCACATCATACTAATCAGGGCCGACTGTGCTCTGACGAGCGAAGCGGGATCATCTTCGCGCCCCCGAGGGTGGCGTAGGGTTCGCAGGCCCGAAAAGGGCATGGAAAAAGTGGGCGCGATGCCCAACAACAAAAAAAATCCTAAACCGACAGCGGCCGCTCCTGGGCGCGCATCCTTTTGCCTCGAGTGGGCCGCGTCCACGGTGGCGCCGACAGCGAGTCCTGCTCAAAACGGACAGGAACTGCTGGCGGTCCAGTTCCTTCACTTCGCGCATCGCGCCCCATGATGCGCGACGCGCGGCTACCTTCGCGCCCTCGCGAGGCGCGAGGCCGCCTCGGAGAAGAGCAGCCGTCCTGGCCCAGGCCGCGACGCGCGAAGCGGGATCATCGTCGCACCCGCGGGGGCGGCGCAGGATTCGCAGGCCTGGAATAGAGACGGACGACAATGACACCTGGCCCACGCCGTGCTGCCTCTCTGGCCTGGGCCGACCACGGTTCCTCTGTCCGTGCGGAGCCGCTCAGCCGAGAGTGCCCGCGCCGAGAGACCGCACCGAGAGCCCGCGCCGGGAGCCCGCGTCGAAGGCCCGCGCTGGAGGCCCAGCCGCCGAAGGCCCGGCCGCCGAATTCACGCGCCGGCCGAGCCCGCGCCAAAGGCCCGCGCGGAGAGCCCGCGCCGAAGCCCCGGGCGGGCTCGGCCCGCTGGGGCGGCCATGCCGACAGCGACACCGACAGCGAGCCCTGTTCAAAAAGTACAGGGATCTCTCTCTCTCTCTCTCTTTGTGCCCGCCCCGATCCTCCGTGCACCGAAACGGAAGGAGGGGACAACGGCCCACCGTGGCTCTGCCCGCAGCACGCTAGCTGGCTGGCGCCGGCCGCCCGCGCGCCACGGGCGGC
>CAUYUJ010022118.1:30229-52729 GCA_963575745.1 Prorocentrum cordatum
GACATCCTACCCCGAAAGGGTACGCGATGCATTGTTGAGCACGGCATGGCATGGCGTAGAAGAGCACCGCGAAGCGTAGTATCAACCTAGCATTGCATTGCATGCCGTGGCATGGCACGGGAAATGACGCCAGCGCTGCAGCGGGAGCACGATTCGGAACGAGCGGAAGCACGGACATGAGGCCAGCGCTGCAGCGGGAGCACGATTCGGAACGAGCGGGGCCCGAAAATGAGGCCGGCGCCTCAGCGAGAGCAGCATTTTGACAAACATGCAAGCGAAAACCCAACTCCCGGGAATCCTGTGTAAAAAAACAGTACGCGGGGGGGGGGGGGGTCGAACACTCCCAGCACGTCATCAGGGGAAGAGGGGAGGTGTAGTATTAATATTGAGCAATGTGGAGGAGTGAGGTGGGAGGAGGAGGGAGGAGGTGGTACGAGGAGGAGGAGGAGAGGGAGCGAGGACAAGCTAGGTGCGCTCGCGTCTTATTCTGTTATCCTACACCTCCCTCCCATCCCTTCCATGGCGCAGATCCCCTCTCTGCTCGCACAGTCGGATGTCGAGCAGGGCAATGATTCCGAAAGGGTACGCGATGCATTGTAGAGCACGGCATGGCATAGCGTAGAAGAGCACCGCAAAGCGTAGTATCAACCTAGCATTGCATTGCATGCCGTGGCATGGCACGAGAATTGATGCCAGCGCTGCAGCGGGAGCACGAATCGAAACGAGCGGAAGCGCGGAAATGAGGCCAGCGCTGCAGCGGGAGCACGATTCGGAACGAGCGGAAGCACGAAAATGGGGCCAGCGCTGCAGCGGGAGCACGATTCGGAACGAGCGGGGCCCGAAAATGAGGTCGGCGCCTCAGCGAGAGCAGCATTTTGAACACGAATGCAAGCGACAATCCAACTCCGGGGAAACCTGTGTGTAACAAAAACAATACGCGGGGGGGGTCGGACACTTTCAAGCCGTCATCAGGGGAAGAGGGAGAGTAGTATTCATATTGAGCAATTGTGGAGGAGGAGGAGGAGGAAGAGGAGGAGGAGAAGGAGGAGGGGGAGGGGGAGGGGGGGGAGGAGGAGGAGGAGGAGGATGAGGAGGAGGAGGAGGAGGAGGAGGAGGAGTGCAAACCCAAAACGCATCAACGACTTTGCAAGAAGCCCCCCCCGTCCAAACTCATTCTTCACAAGTCCCTGCAAGAGTATGTATATATTTATATATATGCATTCAATTTCGAAAAAAAAAAGACCAATTAGAAGGCAACCACTTGAATCTTCAACTGTGCCAAAACATCACGATTGGGACATTATCGCCGGAAATCTACGTGATTGTTGCGTACTGACATCCTAAATCGTGCCAAACACAACTCCTGGGAAGTCAACGCCACGAATGTACGTGACTGTTGCGTCCTGTCAATCCTAAATCGTGCGCGCAGGAACACAATTCCTGAACATTCAACCCTACCAATCCTTGAAACTGCTACAACTTGTTAAGACGAGTGTGCGCGGCGCTAAGGCGAGAGTCACATGCTGCAATCAAGAGGATCACATTAAGAACAACAGCTCCAGTATGGTAACAGCGGCACACGTTTTGTGACGATTCTGCACGGCGCTGGGGCGAGTCACATTTTGAAAACGGGCCGCCTTCCATCCTCAAGATTGCTGCAAGCGTCTGCAAACGCACGAGCGCGGCGCTAAAGCGAGAGCCACATGCTGAAAACGGCCCGCCCTCCATCCTTGAAGCGGCTGCAGACTTGCAAGACAAAACTGCGCGGCGCTGGCGCGGGAGCCACCCTTTGACAGCGGCCCTCCCTCACATTGTGAGCGTATCTTTTATTCGGCGTCTCGACATTGGGCGGAAAGGGGGGGGTCTGGCTCGGGACCTCTGCCTAGTGCGACTATTCGCGACGGTGCGTCCTATGAGGGGAGACTCCACCTGCTCGAAACAGTTTTTTTGGTCGGCGGGGCGAGAGCGAACCTCTTCCGCTAAAAGCTAGGCGGGCTACGCACAGCTCTAATTCGGGAGACAGGGCACCACCTGCTCGAAACAGGCGCCAAAGAACAGCCGAGATCTACTCCATAGGGGAGGGGGGGGGCGTGCGAGGGCCCGCGCCGATCGGCAAAACAGTGAACAAACAAACGATCACACTCTCGAAATTGCTCCTAAGTTTCAAGCCTCAAGGCCATAGAAAGGGCGATAACCAGCCTCGAACGTACCCCTATCCCTAAGATGGGCGAGCAAAAAGCGAGGGCAATCTTAGGGATAGGCCCTCAGAAACTGAGGGAATCCTTCAGATCGGCATCGAGGTGAGGTGATGTCAAACATAGGGATAGGGATATGTTTCAAAGTGGTAAGGCGAGGACGCATCAGTCTGAACGCCTGGTCCGCCCGACCGACACGTCTGGGGGCGCGACAGGGAGGAGTTATTCAGAAGCAAAACAGGGATGGAGGCGGAGGAGGAGGAGGAGGAGGAGGAGGGGGAGGAGGAAAAGGAGGAGGAGGAGGAAAAAGGAGAGAGCACTGAGGAGGGAGGAGGGAGGAACAGAAGCAATGATTGAAGGGGAGGTGAAGGAGGGAAGGGATGAAGGAGGGGAGAAGAAGAGAGGGAACATGGAGCCGAAGGGACGAAAGGGGGAGGAGGAAGCAGCGGCGGGGGGGGGGGCGTCCAGAGCAAACCCCAAACTCCACCCAAAAGCACGAGCCCACCGCACGCGCCGAACCTCGCAGAACTCTCCAGGAGCGCCGCGGATGGGCCGCCGGCGGGCCGGCGGGCGCACCGCACGGCGGACCGCGGGCGGAACGCGGGATGGGCCGCGTGGCCCCGGCGGTTGTTTTTCCGTAGCCCCTGGTGCGACGTGCACCTGCTGCACTCCTTCGGGAGGGCCACGGAGACGACCAACAGCGTCTGGACCTTCCGTGAACACGCCCGAGGCGTTCGGGGCCGCTCGCGCCTGCGCTGACCTGACGCCAGAGACGATCGAGGAGGGTCGCGAGCGGGCCGCGGGGCGGGCCGCGGGTAGGTCGCGGGGCGGGTCGCGCGCGGGCTGCGGGGCGGAGCCGGCAGCGGGAGCATGAGGCAACTTCAGCCACCCACATGGACAGTTCGGCCCCCACGAGCCCGCAGAAGCGGCGCACGAAGGAGAAAAAACGCTGTGCGACCCTGCTCGGGCCGTTGCTGGCCGGCTGGGAAAAGCCACGGCGAATGGAAGCGTTGCGCGCTGACGCGCTCAGCACGAAGAATCCGACGGCTCCGGGATGCCATCTGCAGCCAGCTGCCCTGCGCTGTCTCCGTCTTTAGTCGGGGCGTGGACCGAGGAACCCCAAGTGAAGAACGGGGCCACGTCTTCCCACAAGTTCAGCTTCGACGTCCCATGAAAACCCTCTGGAAAACCAGGGGCAAACTCTGACACGATCGAGGAACACCGAGCCCCTCCCCAACGAGAAGGGTTCCTTCCTCCGCGCCCCGACTGGAAGACCGCCCGGCCCCCGCTGCCCCGCGGACGGGTGCTCCTCTCTCGGGCGGGGGTGCGCGCTCCGTCCCCGCGGCGGCCGCGCAGCTCTGCTGGCCGCTGCCCGTCGGCACCCTCCCGCGAGGAGGAGGCGAAGGACCGCCGCGGGGAGGTCCGGACCCAGACGTCCGACGTCTGGAGCTCCTCGACTGAAGGGGCCCAGGGACACATGCATAAATGCGCACAGATCCCAGGGTTCCCCCTACATTCCCATATGTTCTGGGCTTTCGGCTTCCCCACCGTTTCACATATTTGTCCACCTTGTCCTGGGGATCGACGTTTAACTATGTGTGAGAGAGAGTGTGTGTGTGTATGTGTGTATGCGTATGTGTATATGCGTGTATGTATGTGTATGTGTGAATGTGCATATGTGTGTATGTGTATGTGTGTATGTGTATGTGTGTATGTGTGTATGCGTGTATGCGTGTATGTGTGTATGTGTGTATGTGTGTATGTGTGTATGTGTATGCGTGTATGTACGTATGTGTGTATGTGTGTCTGTGTGTCTGTGTGTCTGTGTCTGTGTGTCCGTATCTGTGTCTGTGTGTCTGTGTGTCTGTGTGTGTCTGTGTGTGAGTATGTCTGTGTGTCAGTATGTCTGTGTGTCTGTGTGCCTGTGTGTCTGTGTGTGAGTATGTCTGTGGGTCAGTATGTCTGTGTGTCGATGTGCCTGGGTGTCTGCGTGTCTGCGTGTCTGTGTGTCTGTGTGTTGTGTGTCTGTGTGTTGTGTGTCTGTGTGCTGTGTGTTGTGTCTTGTTTGTTGTGTGTTGTGTGTTGTGTGCTGTGTGTTGTATGTTGTGTGTTGTGGGTTGTGTGTGTTGTGTGTTGTGTGCTGTGTGTTGTGTGTTGCGTGTTGCGTGCTGTGTGGTGTGTCGTGTGTTGTGTGTTATGTGTTGTGTGCTGTGTGCTGTATGCTGTGTGCTGTGTGCTGTGTGTTGTGTGTTGTGTATTGTGTGTTGTGAGTTGTGTGTTGTGTGCTGTGTGCTGTGTGCTGTGTGCTGTGTGCTGTGTGTCGTGTGTGTTGTGTGTTGGTTGCTGTGTGCTGTGTGCTGTGTGTTGTGTGTTGTGTTGTGTGCTGTGTGCTGTGTGCTGTGGGCTGTGTGCTGTGTGCTGTGTGCGGTGTGTTGTGTGCTGTGTGATGGGTGTTGTGTGTTGTGTGTTGCGTATTGCGTGTTGTGTGTTGTGTGTTGTGTGGTGTGTCTGTTGTGTCTGTTGTGTGCTGTGTGTTGTGTGTTGTGTGCTGTGTGGTGTGTGTTGTGTGTTGTGTGTTGTGTTGTGTGTTATGTGTTCTGTGTTGTGTGTTGCGTGTTGTGTATTGTGTGTTGTGTGTTGTGTATTGTGTGTTGTGTGTTGTGTGCTGTGTGTTGTGTGCTGTGTGTTGTGTGCCTGTGTGTACCTTTGCGGTGTGCTGTCTGCTGTGTTGTGTGTTGTGTGTTGTGTCATCTGTGTTGTGTGCTGTGTGCTGTGTGCTGTGTGTTGTGTGTTGTGTGTTGTGTGCTGTGTGCTGTGTGCTGTGTGTTGTGTGTTGTTTGTTGTGTATTGTGCGTTGCGTGTTGCGTGTTGTGTGTTGTGCGTTGTGTGTTGTGTGTTGTGTGCTGTGTGTTCTGTGTTCTGTGTTGTGTGTTGTGTGTTGTGTATTGTGTGTTGTATGTTGTGTGTCGCGTGTTGTGTGTTGTGTGCTGTCTGCTGTGTGCTGTGCTCTGTGTTGTGTGCTGTGTTTTGTGTGCTGATTGTTGTGTGTGTTCTGTGTTGTGTGTTGCGTGTTGTGTGTTGTGTGTTGTGTGCTGTGTGTTGTGTGCTGTGTGTTGTGTGTTGTGCGTTGTGTGTTGTGCGCTGTGTGTTGTGTGTTGTGTGTTGTGTGTTGTGTTTTGTGTGTTGGTTGCTGTGTGCTATGTACTGTGTGTTGTGTGTTGTGTGTTGTGCATTGTGTGTGTCGGACCCTCTCGCTTCTTGCGAAACAAGCAGTTCGGGCCCCCCGGCGCACCGAGCCCAAGATGCGTTCAATCGTGTCGCCACTTTCCTGTGCTTCCGCCTTCCAAGCAGAAAGTGTGCCCCCAAAACATGCGAAGTGTGGAGAGGGAGGTTCATTGGCCCCTCCCTTGTCCCAAGCGCTCGCCCCTCTCGTCCCCATGGCCACAACTTGCCTAGAAGGCCCCAGAACTGGCGCAGAGGGCCCCAGAGGCTCTCAAGACGCTCCAGGAGGGCCCCGAGTCGCCGAAAGATCGCGCCAGGACGCCCAAGATGGCCCCAAGACGGCCCTAGAAGCCTCCAAGACGCCCCACGAGGCCCCCAAGAGGCCTCCCAAGAGGGCCCCAAGAGGCAAACATCGGCCCATTCCCTCCGGAAAAGGTTCATTTTTTGCAGATTCGTCCCTGGAGCTTCCACAGCGTCCAAGACGGCCCAAGAAGCCACCAAGATCTCCCCGAGATGGCCCAAGAGGTCCCGAAGAGCGCCCCAAGAGGCCCAAGAAGGCCCCAAGACAGCCCAAGAAAGCCCAAGACGACCCAAAAGGGCCGTCTCGGCGGGCCCACGAGAGGACCCGGTGGGGGAAAATCAAAAAATTCGAGCCGTCGGCCCCAACACGCCTCCAGAGGACCCCCACAAGCCCTCAAGACCAAGGGGCCCCAAAAGGCCCCAAGATGCCCCCGACAGGCCCCCAAGAGGCCCAAAAACTCACTTCAAGACGCCCCCAAGATGCCTGCAAGATGCCTCCAAGACGCCCCCGAAGAGGCCAAAAAAACGCCTCCAGGACGCCTCCAAAACGCTCAGTTCTGAACATAAGCATTGCCAAAACAAATTGCACGTGATTCCACATATTCAGCCGTCTTGGGGGTCCTCCCAGAGCGCCCCCCCACAAGAAACTGCTTCCAAGATGCATCCACAAGCGCGGTGGCGGATGTGCGTGGCAGCGCCACTGGGGTACTGCACCTCATAGATCGGACCACTGTCACTGCACAGTATAGGTTGCACAACATACATCGCACAACATGCATTGCCCCACATTGGTTGCTCCACATAAACTGCAAAACCGATATTGCTAGAAACACACTTTGTTGGGCCCACGCTGGCTGACACACATATACATATATATATATATAGAGAGAGAGAGAGAGGAAAAAAAAAAAAAAAAAAAAAAAAAAAAAAAAAAAAAAAAAAAAAAAAAAAAAAAAAAAAAAAAAAAAAAAAAACAAAAAACTAGTGTTTCAGAGACAGAGAGAGAGAGAGTATGGGTGTGTGAAAAAAAAAGACAGATAGAGAGAGAGGGAGAGAGAGAGAATGCAAGAGCGAGACAGGCTACGGGGCGCCGAGGCCTCCCAGCCGGTGGCCGGCGGGATGTTTGGCGGGATCTCGCGGCGGGCGGGGGCGGGGACGGTGGCGGTGGCGGAGGGGGAGGTGCGAGGTGCGAGTCGGCGCCCCGTCGCGGCAGGGGTGGGCGCGGGGGCGGCGACAGAGGTGGGGGGAGCGCGGAGAGGTTCGAGGGGGGGGGAGCTTTAGAGGAAGAAAAGAGCCATGCACATGCACCGATTCTGGCCAGGCCCATCCTGAGCCCAGGATCGGTGCATACGCCCTCCTACCTTGGCCAGGAAGGCATATGCACCGATCCTGGGTCAAGCATGGGCCTTGCCAGGATCGGTGCATGTGCACAGTTCTCTTCGCCCGAAGCTTATGGCTCAAGCCTGTGGGCTCCAAGAGGCTCAGGGGAGCGAACTGCAGCTGGCGCTCTTCGCGCGCAGCGGCGGATCATCCGGTGAGCGTTTTCTTGTTCGGCGTGTCGACCTGGACAGTTTTTTCCGCGGCCGTAGGCGACCCGAGGAGGGGAGGGCGAGGAGGGGAGGGCGAGGAGGGGGAGGAGGAGGAGGAGGAGGCGGAGGAGGCGGAGGAGGAGCAGGAGCAGGAGGAGGAGGCGGAGGAGGAGGAGGAGGCGGAGGAGGAGGAGGAGGAAGGGAGGAGGAGGAGGAGGAGGAGGAGGACGGAGGAGGGAGGAGGAGGAGGGGAGGAGGCGGAGGAGGGGAGCAGGAGCAGGAGGAGGAGGAGGAGAGGAGGAGTAGGAGGAGGAGGAGGAGGAAGGAGGAGGAGGAGGAGGAGGAGGAGGAGGAGGAGGAGGAGGAGGAGGGGAGGAGGAGGAGGAGGAGGAGGAGGAGGAGGAGGAGGAGGAGGAGTGGAGTGGAGTGGAGTGGAGTGGACGCCATCACGATGTGATATCCTGAAACCGCGGGGGGCCTGGAGTCCACCTGAGGACCCCAGGACCCCCCGACCGCGCTGCGCTCGAAGGGGACCGCCTCCGCGAAGGCCAACGAGGACGCGTCGACGAAGGCGAAAAATCTCCCAGCACACCGCGGCGTCTGACGCATTCACGTAGCGCAGATCACTATTCAACTCTGGTTGCAATCGGCCGACGCCTCCGCTGGTGCTGTCTGCGCGGCCACGGCCGCCTCGGAGGGGGCCGCGATGGCGCTCCAGTCGATGGGCGGCCCCGTGGCGACTGCAGAACGTGGTGTGGGACATCTCAGGGCGTCGGCGTCGCGGAGGAGCCGCGCCCTTGCAGTGCTGAACTCCCATCCTGCAACAGCTGCAGCCTGATCACCCCTCAGCTCGCCGACGGTCTCCACGGCGGGCTCGGAATCACGACGAGGCGCAGCTGCTCCTCGATCATCGCCTGCATCTTGGACAAGCCATGTGTTGGCAATGGCTTGACGGGCCTGCCACCACTCAGCACCACGTACAAGACCAGGGCGTACACCAGGATCAGGGACGCAAGATGCACGAACGTCGAGGGGAATATCAGCCAGACGACGGTGAAGATGCACGTCACCGCGCTCAGCAAGCTCGGCGAAACCATCATCTTGACCGTCTTCGTGGTAAGAAGGGGCGCCCGCGGCGGAGTCGCCGAAGAGGGTCGCGCCGCATGTGCAGAGCCAGCCCAGCGCCGTCGGCGGGGGGAGGACCTCCCAGCGGCCCAAACCGGGGCAGAAAGGCGGGGCGTCAGCTCGAAGGGACGGCTGAGTGACGACGTCCGTCGAGCCGAGCCGCTGCCCGCGCTGCGCCCGCCGCCAGCTCGCCAGCGGCGCCGAGGCGGGCGGGCACTCCAGCGAATGCAGCGCCACGTTCCTGCGTAGGCGACCTCCATGGGGTACGCTGCAGCCCTGAAGTCGTGCAACCAACGCCGGTCGAGCAATCGCCTCACGGCGCTCCACCTCGGCGGCCACCGTGGATCCGGAGCCCGCACGCGCCGCCAACTCCGCTTCCAGGGCCGCGCACCGCTGCTTTGCCTCGGCCAGCTCGCGGCTGAGCCGGGACACGAGGCGGTCTGCCGCCACACGAGCGCCCGCCGCGCCGCGCAGGACCGCCTCTCCCGTAGCCATCCTCATGTCGTGCCAGCTTCCGGAGCCGCCGCCGCCGAGGCACGGAACATCGGCGAAAGGGCTGCGGAAAGCGGGGGACAGGCATGAGCCAAAATGGCTACGGACGGAGGAGGAGGAGGAGGAGGAGGAGGAGGAGGAGGAGGAGGAGGAGGAGGAGGAGGAGGAGGAGGAGGAGGAGGAGGAGGAGGAGGAGGAGGAGGAGGAGGAGGAGGAGGCAGGGGGGGGGGGAGGAGGCCGGCCGTCCGCAGCTGGCCCCGGCAGCCTCGGAGCGGCCGAGGGCCCGCGCCGACCGGCGAGACAGCGAACGACAAAGACGATCACCCGTGAGAGCGCTCGCAAAGCCCTGTGCGCCTTGGACCCCCCCGCAGTCTGACTCGCTTCGGGGGGGGGAGGGAGCCCTGGCCTCTCAGACGCCCTTGGGTTGCTGCCCCCCCCGCCGCCGCCTGATCCGCGGCCCCCGCGCGCGCCCGGGAATCTAGTCGCGGCCGCAGCCCGACCGTGACTGCTCGCCGCCGGCGCTTCCGCCTGCGGCTGGGGGGGAGGGCGCGGGAGCGAGAGCAGGCGAGCGCCCGCGTGCTGCGCGCTGGGAGAGGAGAGGCACGAGGGGGGAGGAGGCAGAGGATGGTGGCCACAGGGAGCAGCGAGGAGGGGACAAGGGCGGCGGAGGAGGAGGAGGACGACGAGGAGGAGGAAGAGGCAAGAGAAGAGGGAGGAGGAAGCGTGAGGATGCAGGAGGCAGTAGCGGGCAGGAGAAGGTCAGGATGCGCCAACGATGCTTCAATACACCCTCCAGTCCCAAGTCTCCCCCTCGTGAATCCCTGTAGGTTTCGTTTCCATAGCGGGTAGCGCCCCCTTGAATGACGAGATACCCATTAGCCTGCCTCTCAGGAGAGACCCAGTTCTGTAAAGAATCCACCCTCCGTCCATCTAAATACAAGAATCGCAGCGAGGTAGGATTGTAAACATCAAGGCAGTGCCCAGCGATAGCTCCAAAAGTGTGATCAAGAAGCGTGCGAAGTCTCAAGCGAAAACCCCAGCTTGAAAATGAACAGCCCTCCACCCGTGTAATTGCTGAGGGGGAATCACGCGAGAACCGCTTTTTGAAAACGAGTCGGCCTCAATCCTGTTGGGAACGTTTGAAGCGAATGTGCGAGGTGCTAACGCGAGAGCCGCATATTCAAATCCAACACCTGTCCATCCGCGTAACTCTTAGAAACATTTAGAACAGGGGGGTACATATACGGAAGGGGACCGGAGGTGAACAGAGGATGAAAAGGAGGCGAACGCAGGATGAGGAATGAGAAAACACGCCAACGTGGCGCCACGGGAGGGCGAGAGTATGAAGGGAGGGAAGGGGGGACGAAAGGACAGAAAGAGGAGAGAGAGAGAGAGAGAGACAGAGAGAGAGAGGGCGGGGTGGAGAAAAGAGAGAGGGAGAAGGGGAAGGAAGGTGGGACAGAGGGAGCAGGGATCGGGGATGGAAGAAGAGGAGAGGGAGCGACCGGGGGAAGATAACTTCGGGCGCGGGGGAAGGGCTCTGCTCTTCGTCCTCCTCGTCCTTCCGTTCTCCTCCTCTCTCCGCCATATACCTCCACTCTCCTTGCCTGCCTTCTGCGTTTCTTCGTATTATCATTATTCCTCTTATTATTCTTATTATTAGTATTACTATTATGATCATTATTATTATTATTATTAGTAGTAGTAGTAGTAGTAGTAGTAGTAGTAGTAGTAGTAGTAGTAGTAGTAGTAGTAGTAGTAGTAGTAGTAGTAGTAGTAGTAGTAGTAGTAGTAGTAGTAGTAGTAGTAGTAGTAGTAGTAGTAGTAGTAGTAGTAGTAGTAGTAGTAGTAGTAGTAGTAGTAGTAGTAGTAGTAGTAGTAGTAGTAGTAGTAGTAGTAGTAGTAGTAGTAGTAGTAGTAGTAGTAGTAGTAGTAGTAGTAGTAGTAGTAGTAGTAGTAGTAGTAGTAGTAGTAGTAGTTATCAGTATTACTACTACTAGTATTCTTACTATTCTTATTATTATTATTAGTAGTAGTAGTAGTAGTAGTAGTAGTAGTAGTAGTATTCAGCCTGCCCCTCCTCCTCCTCCTCATCATCATCATCACCACCACCACCACCGCCATCCCATCCTGCCCCTTCACAATCACTCACGTCTTCCACCTCCCTCCCGCAGCCTCCGCCCTCAACCTACCCCGTCCCGTCCTCCTTACGCTCCTCAAACTCCCTTCTCCTCCTCCTTCTCCATCTCCATCTCCTCCTCCTCCTCCCTCCTCCTCCCCCTCCTCCTCCTCCTCCCCCTCCTCCTCCTCCTCCTCCTCCCTCCCTCCTCCTCCTCCTCCTCCTCCTCCTTCTGGAAGGGTCGAATCTGACTCGAAAGGCCCCGGACAAGCGGCCCCAAACGCCAGGGCAAACTGGAACCGAAGAGTCACGGAAGCCTCTACGCTGCATCACGGACTGAACGATGATGGCGATGGCGTGATTCTCAATGGCGTGATACGATGAAGCACTAGTGATTGAAGCAGCGCAATGCTTGGCCAACCAGAGTGATGACTGCATCAGCGAGTGTTGGGAGAGGTGGCTCAGCCTCGTCTGGGGGAGGCAGTAGAGCACTGTTGCATAACAGACTCGATGGCAACGTTGAAGATGCTGTGGCGAATCCTACGACAACGGAGCGTGGTGGATAAGCCACATGAAAATTTGTCGCCAAGAACTGGCAGGACATCGTGATTAGAAGTCCCTGAAGAGGTGGTCAACGGCTCGTGGCACCAGCTACTTGCAAGGACTTGAAAACTCACGCATGATACCATATAAGATGATGAGCAAGTGTATGGCCTAATTGCTTAGACTGATCACCTGCAACTTCTGCAGAAAAGAACACACTATGAAATGGGCAACGTTCTACGATGTTTGCGGCACGTCACACATCCTTCCCCACGTCACGACCCTTTCGACTTTGTCCTCACTGTCAACTTTGACGAAGGCGCAATCAAGGACAGTCCTCTCACTTGAGACCTCCACAAGCCGCTTGGAGTTCAGAAGCCAATTCTGCAAAACTGCAATCAGAATAGGGAGTCCAGTATTTCCCGCATCGGAAGCTTTGAACAACTCTGTCTCAAGCGCAGGGATAAATTCTTCTTGGTAGCACGTGGGACCTAATACTCGCGTCCATATGTCGTACAAGTAGACACAGTCCAATGGAGATTGTTCTCCTGCAAGCAATGCATCTGAGGTGCTGCTTTTATTAGTGTCCTTATTCAAAACTTTGGACATAGCGTAAGCACGCAAGTCCTTCGCAAACGGCGAAGTCCCAAACATCCGCCACCGCGCTGGCAGTGTTTGGTATGTGTGTGCGCGTCGGGTCATTGTGCTTTTTTTTCAATAGTTCCCCAAGCAGCTTGTCTGTCAGAGGGTTACCTATACTGCTTCTGAGGCAGATGTGAGCCTCTCTAAGGAGGGAAAAAAGAAGTAAAGTAAGACGCTTGAACATAAACTGCTTTGCGCCCACCTCGTCAAGGCCGCGCTTTCGCTCGTAGGGTGATGTAGATTTCGCAGCCTTCGCAGCCACCGATCCTGGATCTGGAGAATCTCCAGATCCAGGACCGGTGGCTTGTGGCGTACGGTCTCCCGTATTGTCTCCCGTAAGGTCTCCCATATGCGCAGGCAGCGCAACACGCTCTCTCTTTATCCTCTACGTGGGTCTTCAACCATCAGGGTGTAAGCTCGTGGCCTGCGGGGCAAAACTGAAGGCCCCCGGGGACTTCGAACCCAACATGCGCTCACTCGATAGGCCACGGCCTTGCTGTGCTTAGCCGTCCACGCAGCGTAGGGCGATATATTGCACGCCCCAGGGACCACCCCCTCTGCTCCCCTCCCCCCGGCCCCCAGGCGGCCCCCCCAAGCCCGGTGGCGGACATGTGCGGAAGCGCAGCTGAATACTGTGGCGAATACGCTCCCATAAAGACGATATGCTGGCATTGCCACTTGCCTTTCCGGTGCCGATGGTAACGATGCCGTCTTCATCGCCTCGCAGTTTTGCTGCACCTACGATGGGCACCACAGGAGAGCCAACAAATATCTCGCTGATGCATGCAAGCTCGCTAGCGCCTTCAGAAGTACGCTGTCTTACACGATCCTTGATACACTCTCCAATATGTGGTGGTACAGCAACCACGCGCGTGTCACCCTCAACAAATGCGTTGTGTAGATTCTGCCACTGCTGTCCACTCCAAGGGAACAATGCCATGGTTGTGAGAGGCCAATCCTCAACTATCAGCTTCCGCGACCAAGCCGTGTACAGCACGGCTGCGACGTTGAGGAGAACACCGACGAACCAGCAGTATCCTTCGAAAGGTGTCCAATCGCCAGCTGCAGGTGCAGATCTTACGAACAACGGGTCATCGCTAAAGTCGTAGAATCCTACGACGTAGCTTGCCACGTTGGGAAGAAAGAAGACTCCGATCGCACTGCTGTGGACTAAGGCGATTCCGATGTGCAGCAATACCATGAGATATGCCGTTATGATCTGAAGCCCCCTGGGCGCGAAGGCTGCCACACTGGGAACGTACAAGACCTCGAACATGACCGTTGCCGCTCCCAGTGCACCACACAGGACATCAGACCGTATGATAAGACGAGAGAGGCAGTTCAAGACCGGACCTCCCGCCTTGGGAGTCTTGTACACAAAGGACGACAGTATGTAGCGCATGGCGAGAAGGAGAAAACAA
This sequence comes from Prorocentrum cordatum, assembly GCA_963575745.1. Taxonomy (NCBI): domain Eukaryota; class Dinophyceae; order Prorocentrales; family Prorocentraceae; genus Prorocentrum; species Prorocentrum cordatum. Next base: position 43,818 of record CAUYUJ010022118.1, read on the forward strand.
CGCACAAGCATCAACCTTCGGAGGTCAGCGCGGACCTCCGAACATGTGTGCCTGTGCAGCTGTTTGTCCTTCGCGCATGGTCTCTGGGTAGCACCAGCCAGCGCCGCCAACCCAGAGCTTCGAGAGGCCGCTCGACAGAATGAACCACGTCGCGGCGCCGAAGGCAAGCCCGAGGCTGAGCCGCACGGGGAGGACGCAGAACGCCCACACGTTCCACAGCATCAGGTATCCTGCTGGGGGCGAACTTCAAGGAGCCCAGGGACACGCCAATAAATAGACACAGATCCACAGTATTCCCCATACGCTCCCACATGTTCTGGTGTTCGTTTCCCCCCACTCCCCACATGTTCCAATCTTTTCCTGGGAGTCGACGACCACTTGTGTCTGTATGTTTTTCTCGCCTCCTGAGATCACGTAGTAGGTGGGCACCAACTGTACCGTCGGGGCGTTGACCTCAGGAACCCTAAATAAGGAACGAGGCCTTTTTTTCCATAAGTTAAACTTCGACTCCCCATCGAAAACCTTGGGAAAACCTGAGGCAAGCTGTGAAACTATCAAGGAACGCGGAGCCCCTCCCCAACGAAAAGTATTCCTTCTTCAGGACCCCTACTGTGGGTGTACAGTCGGCCCCCTCCGACACAGGATCGTACTAGGCGGCGAGCCCAGGGGGGGAATAAAAAGGGGGCGGGCTTTCTCAGAAGCCTGTCAAGCCTTCTCCGAAGACGGAGACGGCTGCTCAGAGGCCAGAGGGCTTCTGAGAAGTCCCGCCGCCTGCTGAGAAGGCCTGCCCCCTCTCAATTCCCCCCTGTGTGCGCTGCCGACATACCCCTCCTTTCCCTTCGCCTCCTCAGAAGGGGAGGGGGAGTAGGAGGGTGAACGAGTACGAGTATGAGGGGCAACGTCAGGGTCGGCGATGGACAAAACCCCCTTTAGAAAAACGCGGTTTAGTGAAAACGACCTCGGGCCCAAACCTGGCGGGCGCAAGCCTGGAAAATGACGGCCGCGGCACCCTCTCGAGAACCGAAAACGGACAATTCACTAAACGCCGTACCAGGGTGGGGGTTGTGTCCACCCACGATAGGGAGGGACCAGCTAAGGGGCGAAAACAGCGAGCTGGAATCGGCGATCTACAGCGCCGACGGATCAGCGATGGGCTCCCGATAGCGAATCCGCACGTTCCTGGGCAGGATGGGCTATCATTGTGGATGCCATGACAATGGACACGCTAACAACCCTATCACTGAAGTACAACATGTAAATAAAATGTCGGAAACACGTTTCAATATGTTTAAGACATGATTTAACATATAACCTATGCTTTTTCAAAATAGTCATCTGGAAACTATTTAGCAACATGCTTCCCCTCCATTGATCGTCGTCCACAAGGCTATCAGGCCCAATCGGCGATGCATGGGCGAGATTGGGGGTCGATGCATCCCCCGCTGAGCCTATCCTCCCTTAACGTTGCCGCTGAGAATACGCGTTGGTCCACCCGTATCCGTTGTGAGCTCCGGTCCGGCTGCAATCGCTGAGGTGGAACGTAGTGGCGCAGACAGCGGCCAACAGCCTCGCTCCAAAGCACTCAGGATATGCCGCTGCAAGCAAGAAAGATGGGATTAGTAGGCATCCCGACGGATACCCGAGGTGTCGCAGCACGAAGAAGAACAGCCTGTGGGGTACGAGAGTCGGACGCAGCGCGCAATTGCTCAAAGTGCTGCCCAGACGCCACAATGAGACGCCACTTCCGACGAGGACTGCTGAGTAGACAGCGAGGTACGATAAGGCTTGCAGAACGTAGTACACCGACCTGGGGTCAGCTTCTGCCAGATGAAACACGCTGCGAAGGCTGTCCCAGCACTCCATCGTACGAGCTTGAACCAGCTACCGACGGCTACAGCCCAGCACAGATATTGCAGCCAACAAGAAGCCACCCTCAGCTGGTAATTATCGTAGGACATGCTCATAAGTAATTCCCGAGGTCAGATCGCATCTAACTTCGCGAGCATGTTTCATCATCGACCTCCTCGTTTTCCACTTCATCCTGGTCTTCCGTTTTTCCTCCGTACTCCTCCTCCTTCTCCTTCTCCTTCTCCTTCTCCTTCTCCTCCTCCTCCTCCTCCTCCTCCTCCTCCTCCTCCTCCTCCTCCTCCTCCTTTTCCTTATGAATAACTTTTCCCTGTCGCACCCCGAGGCCAGTTTTTAGGGCGGGCCGGGCGTTTCGCCTGAGATTTCCTCACCACTTATGACTATGAAGCGTAAAAATTGTCAACAACTTAACAGATGGAGGGCGGGTGGTTTTCAAAATGTGGCTCTCGCCCTAGCGCAGCACACATTCGTTCAACAAAAATTGCAAGATTTTCACGGTTTGAAGGCGGGTGTTTTTTTAATGTGGCTGGATCTCGCCTTAGCGCGGCGCACATTCGTTTTAAAAGTTTGCAATAGTTTCTCTGAGTGAAGGCGGGTGGTTTTTCAAAATGTGGCTGGCTCTCGCCTTTGCGCGGCGCGCGTTCCTTTTAAAAACTTACAAGAATTGCACGGATTGAAGGAGCTCCTTTTTCAAAATGCGGCTCTCGCCTTAGCGCCACGCACATTCGTTTGAAAAAGCATTTGCAAGAGTTTCACGGATTCCCATCATCAACGTACCAGAAATTGGTGTTCTGGACGGATTCAGGATTATGCGGGTGCAACAGTTACGTTCGTTCTCTGTGTTGTAGTCCTAGGAATAGCGTTCTGGCACGATTCAGGACCGTCAAGACGCAACTATCCAGGTGATCCGGGGCGTTGAAATCCCGAAGGTCTTCAAACGGGTGTCTTCCAACGAGGCAGTTCCATCAATGGAAATTCACCGGTGTAGGGGCCTATGAAGAGGGAGCTTGGAGGGAGGGTTTCCTCCAACATCGTTGATGACTCTTGGGTTTACACTGGTCCTCCTCCTCCTCCTCCTCCTCCTCCTCCTCCTCCTCCTCCTCCTCCTCCTCCTCCTCCTCCTCCTCCTCCTCCTCCTCCTCTTTTTCTTCTTATTATTCTTCTTATTACTATTATTCTTCTTAGTATTACTATTATTCTCCTCCTCCTCCTCCTCCTCCTTCTTCTCTCCCTCTTCTTCTTCTATTATTTTATTATTATTATTATTATTATTATTATTATTATTATTATTTTATTATTATTATTATTATTATTATTATCCTCTTCCACCCTCCCTCCTCGTCCTCCTCCTCCTCCTATTCCTCCTCCTCCTCCTCCTCCTTCTCCTCCTCCTCATCCTCCCCCCTCCTCCTCCTCCTCCTCCTCCTCCTCCTCCTCCTCCTCCTCCTCCCCCCGCCATGCCCCGCGCCTGGGGGGCGGGGAGTGGGCATGCGGTGGGGAGAGGCGGCAGCGGGGGGCAGCTTTGGACATGGAGCTACGTGTAGTTGGCTCAGCTCTTGAAACGTTACGAGAACATGTTGAGTGCGCGATGCTTCTTCGACAGCATCATGTGCAAGGGCGTTCCCTGGAGCAAGATATGGAACTTATGAAGCGATAAAGAAAGAAAGAGAGGATGGAGACGAAAACGGAAGAAGAAGTGACGAAATGGACGGGAAGACGGAAGAAAGTAGTGGAGAGAAGGAGAAGGGCAGAAAGAGGATGTTAGGGAGCCAGGGCGGACGCACGGAGGAAGAGGTGAGGAGGGAACAGGTGGAAGGAGGGACAAGAGAGGAGGGAAGCGTTGGCGAAAGAGTGAATGGAGGAAGAGGGAGGATGAGAGCGCGGGAAAGGAGGAGACGGGAAGGGCCACAGGGGGGGGGGGCAGGAGGAAAAAAGAGGCGAGAGGAGGGGGCAGGGAGCGGGGAGGACAGAAAGGGGAAGGAAAACGCGAGGCGGCGGAGGAAGGAGGAGGTGCGACAACGAGAGGCTCCCCACCGCTGCCCGATCGGGGAACGCGAACCACCGTGGCGAGCCCTGCGCCCGAGGGGCAGAGGGGTGTCCAAGAGGGGGGGGTGCCCAAGAAGGGGGTGTCCAAGAGGGGTGGTGCAAATCATGGCCGGCGGCACGTGCGCGGCCCAGCGGGGGGGGGCTGGGGACGTAATGAGACAAGAAGAGGCGCCATGAAATCTGAGGAAATATCATGGCCCCCGCCATGATATCCACCCCCCCTAGTCATCACCCCCCTCTTTTCCGCCCCCGAAAAGTTCTTCAGGGCCTAGACCCCAGTGTTCCGGGAATTCCCAGGGATCCCTGGGAGATCTCCGGGAGCTTCCAGGAGCTCCCGGGAGCTCCTGCGGGCTACTCAGCAGACGACCTCCCGAACTCCCTCGGGTCTCGAGAACCGCTCCAGATGGCTACACTGATCCCCAGAGCAGTCCAAGACAGCTTCAAGATGGCCCACTGTGTGGCCCCAAGACAGCCCAAGAGGCCCACAGTACGCCCCAAGAGAGCTCCAAGGGCACTCCCCAAGAGAGCCCCAGAAGCAAAAATCAGACCATTCCCTGAGGAATACGCACACGCTTTCATAGCGTCCGAGAAGGCCCAGGAGGCCCCCAAGATCGGCCCAAGAGGCCCCCCCAGTTCGCCCCGAGAGGCCCCAAAAAGGATCCCAAGACGGCCCAAAGGGGCCCCAAGAGGATCCAAGAGGGCCCCAAAACGGCCCAAGAGAGCCCCAAAATTGCCCGAAGAGAGGCCCCAGAGGGGGAACACGAACGGAGATTTCGAGTCTTCGGCCCCAAGAGAACCCCAGGAGGCCCAAACAGGCACTCAAGAGACTCCCAAGAGACCCCAACAGGCCCCTAGACAACCCCAAAATAGCCCCAAGACCCCCGAGATGCCCCCAATACGCCCCAAGAGGGCCCAAAACGGTTCCCACGAGGTCTCCAAACAGTCGCCGAGAGGTCCCCGGCAACACCCCAACGAACATCCTAGAGGCCTATGACCTACAACCCAGGCGCGGTTGCGGGATGGGCCGAAGGCGATCCATTCTATATGTAGGTGTATATATATATATACCTACATATATATACACATACATGCATACATGCACGCATGCATGCATACATGCATGCATACATACATACATACACACACACACGTACATATATGCATACATAGATGCACACATATCTACACGCACACCTGCATGCATGCATGCATGCATGCATGCATGCATACATACATACATACATACATACATACATACATACACACATACATACACACATACACACATATGTATACATACGTATATGCACATCTACAAATAGTTACTCATATCCAAACATATATATGCATGCATACATACATACACACATACATACATACATACATACACACACATCTGAATATATATAGTGGGGTACACATGTACACGTGTTGGATTTGTGGCCATACATTAGTATACATCTGTGCGTTTGTGATTACATGTAAACATCCGTACACATGTGTATTAAGGTGTTTGTAGCCTTATGGTACAGCCGCCTCTATGTGTGCATGATAACGAACACAGAAGTCCTGATATAATAACTGCATGTCTTAGAAAGCTGATGCGTAGATCCGTCGGTGTCTGCCGCTTTCCGCCAGAAATAATCGAAAGCGGCGGCATTTTCCGGAATGCGCCATCGATGTATACATACATACATACATACATACATACATACATACATACATACATACATACATACATACATACATACATACACACACATACATACATACATACATACGTACATGCACACATACCTGCATACATAAATATATACATACGCATGTAGACACATAGCTGTGCATATACGCAAGCGTATACTTATAAACACCTGTATACGTAGTGTCTCGCAAACACATCTGTAGGTAGCTGTAAACATGTTTGGTCTGCGGGTCGGGAGCGGGCCCATTCCGGTCAAGAGCTAAACGGGACGCGGGTAGCCCTAATTGGGGAGACAGGGCGCAGGTAGCTGTAAGCATATACGCACAACATGTCTGTGTGTATGTCTGTAGGTGTACGTCTACATGTGTGCATGTATGTGCGCATGTACGTGCGTACGGACATCCCCCCCCCACGGGGCAGGCGCCGACCGCACGCGCAGGTACGCGCGGCGGGCTGGCGGCGGGCCCCTCCTGGGTGGGGGCCACGTAGAGCCACGCGCGCTCGCTGCCCATCCTGGCGACATGACGGGGGGACAGCAGGATGATTGAGAGGAGGGGGAAGAGGGGGGATGAAGGGGGGACAAGCTAGGTGCGCTCGCGTAATATCTGACGTCCTACCACTCCCTCCCACCACTTACCATGGCGTACATGTCCTCGCTACTCGCACAGTAAGATGCCGAGCTGGGCAATGATCGCGAGAGGGTACGCGATGCATGGTAGAGCACGGCATGGCATGGAGTAGAAAAGGCACGGCAGAGCGTAGCATGCCATAGTACGGCGTGGTATTGCGCAGTGAACCATTGCATCACAAAGCATTGCAACGCAAAGCATGGCATCACACAGCGCGCAGAACACAACACCGCGCAGCATGTCATGGCATGGCGCCAGGTTCCTTGGAGGATAAGTGGATCGTTTTCGCAGGGTCTGGGCTGGTCTGGAGTCGCGGCTCCATGTTTACCTCCCTGGGACCCCCGAAAACCTTCCCACAAGGCGGGGCTGATGGAGAGCACCCGCTGGCTCTGCTTGCAACATCGCCTTCTCCAAGCAGAAGCGGGGTTCCCGCTTGATAGTTGCTGAAGACGACGACGCCCCAAACTGGTGGGAGGGGAGGCTTCTGCGGCCCCAAAAATCAGCAAATCGAAACCCAATGTGGAATCACTTGCGATGGTTTCTTCGGGGGGGGGCATGTTCTGAATTTGGGGCTCGTTTGGAAGGACAGAAAACGCCCGCGCTGCAGCGACAGCACGGTTTGGAACAATCAGAAGCGCAGAAATCGAGCCAACACTTCAGCGGGAGCAACATCTGGAATATTTATATATATATATATATATATATGTATATGTATAACCCTTTTCGCAGGAACAGTGTGTAAAAAACAGCACGCGGATGGGCGGCGATATCTTCCAGACGTCATCAAGGGAGAGAGGAGAGCAGTATTCAGATTGTGTAATTGTGGAAGAGGGAGGGGGAGGAGGGAGGAGGAGAGGAAGGGGGGGGAGGAGGAAAAAGAGGAGGAGGAGGAGGAACGAGGAGGAGGAACGAGGAGGAGGAGGAGGAGGAGGAAGGAACGAGGAGGAGGAACGAGGCGGAGGAGGAGGAGGAGGAAGAGAATTCTTGGACATTGGGCGACGACGACGTCGAGACCACATCCTTCATGGGCTCTGCGTCAGAGTCCGTGCCCGAGATAGAATCAAGATGCTGCGGGCGAATGGCGCGCACCCCAAATGGGCAATCGAAGTGAACCCGAATCGGAAGAGGAAAAGGGGGAGGAGGAGGAGGAGGAGGAGGAGGAGGCGGGTGGGGGGAGTTCAGCCGCTCAGCCCAGTCCGGTCCGTTCGAGGAGGCGTGGTTTGCGACAAAAGTGTCGCGACTGCGGTGAAGGAGGACGAGGAGGAGGAGGACGAGGAGGAGGAGGAGGAGGAGGAGGACGAGGAAGAAGAGGAGGAGGAGGAGTTGGGAGTCCTTCCTCCAGGAGGAGGAGGAGGAGGAGGAGGACGAGGAGGGGGAGGAGGAGAAGAAAGAGGAGGAGGAAGAGGAGGAGGAGGAGGAGGAGGAGTAGGGGTTGGGAGTCTTTCCTTCCCTTTTCCCGTCCTCCCTCCTCCTCCCAAGCAGAAACCAAAGGGGGGGCACCATCAAAGGCGTCGCCGCCTCCTCCAGGAGGCATGAGTTGGTCTTGCCGGCGCTGGTTTCGCCAGCGCTGGTTTCGCCCCGCTGGCTTCGCCGACGGCTGGCTTCGCCAGCGCTGGTTTCGCCGGTGCTGGCTTCCCCCCCGCTGGTTTCGCTGGCGGCTCGTTTCGCCAGCGCTGGGTTTGCTGAGGCCGTCGTCGGCGTCGGCGTCGGCGCCGTCGCCGCCGCCGCCGCCGCCGCCGCCGCCGCCGTCGTCGTCGTCGTCGCCGCCGTCGTCGTCGTCGTCGTCGTCGTCGTCGTCGTCGTCGTCGTCGTCGTCGGGCGTCGGGCGTCGGGCGTCGGACCCGAACAAGCGGGTCGGGTCGGGCGGGCGGACCCTAGCGCGCGGGTCGGGTCGGGTCGGGCGGGCGGACCCTAACGGGCGGGTCGGGGCACGCTCGACCGAGCACGCGCGAACCCTAACGGGCGGGTCGGGGCGGGCAGGCGGACCCTAGCGCAAAAGTCGGGTCGGGCGGGCGGACCGTAACGGCTGGGTCGGGTCGGGCGGGCGGGTCGGGTCGGGCGGGCGGACTTTGACGGGCGGGTCGGGTCGGGCGGACATAGAGGGCGGGTCGGGTCGGGGCACGCTCGGCCGAACACGCGCGAACCCTAACAACGGGCGGGTCGGGTCGAGCGGGAGACCCTAACGGGCGGGTCGGGTCGGGCGGGCAGACCTTAACGGGCGGGTCGGGTCGGGCGGGCGGGGGCGGGTCGGGTCGGGCGGGCGGTCACTAGCGGGCGGGTCAGGTCGGGTCGCGTCGGGCGGGTGGACCCTCACGGGCGGGTCGGGTCGGGCGGGCGGAACCTAGCCGGCGAGTCGGGTCGGGTCGGGCGGGCGGACCCTAACGGGCGGGTTGGGTCGGGCGGGCGGGACATTGTAATAAAATGTGGGGCACGCTCGACCGAGCACGCGCGAACCTCCGCGGGCGGGTCGGGTCGGGCGGGTGGACCCCAACGCGCGGGTCGGGTCGGGTCGGGCGGGCGGACCCTAACGGGCGGGGTCGGGTCGGGTCGGGCGGGCGGACCCTCACGGGCGGGTCGGATCGGGCAGTTTCGCCGACGACAGCTGGTTTCTCCGACGGCAGCTGGTTTCGCCGACGGCAGCTGATATCGCTGACGGAAGCTGGTTTCGC
>CAUYUJ010022118.1:55229-57729 GCA_963575745.1 Prorocentrum cordatum
CCATCAGCATCATCGTCATAATCATAATCGTCATCCTCATCACCATCATCATCAGCGCCATCACCTTCATCATCATCACCACCACCATCATCATCAGCACCATCAACACCACCACCAGCATCATCACCACAAGCACCATCGTCATAATCATCATAAACATCATCATCATCGCCACCGTCATTATCATCATCACCACCACAAGCATCATCATAATCGTCAACATCATCATAATCGGCGTCGTCATCATCACCACCAACACAATCACGGTCATCATCACCATCCTCATCACCACAGTCACAATCGTCATCAGCATCCCCATCACCATCATCATCATCATCATCATCATCATCATCCTCATCCTCATCCTCATCCTCATCCTCATCCTCATCCTCATCCTCGTCCTCCTCCTCAACTTCATCCTCATCCTCAGCCGTGCCTCTTTCGTCCTGCTTTGTGGTCGTCGTCATCCCTCTCGCGGGCACCATTCGTGCTCGACGTCGTCATCGTCATCATCAGCATCATCATCATCAGCTGCAGCATCGCCATCATCGTCATCGTCGACATCATCATATGGTTTCGACACCATGTCCCAGTACAAAAGGCATCATTATCATCACCACCATCATCATCAGCATCATCATTATCAGAATCACCATCAACATCATCATCATCATCATCATCATCATCATCATCATCGTCATCGTCATCACCATCGTCACCGCAATCATCATCATCACCATCATCATCATCATCATTACCATCATTGTCAGAATCATCATCATCGTCGTCACCGTTTTCATCTTCATCATCATCATCATTGTCGTCATCGTCATCGCCATCGCCATCATCATCATCATCATCATCATCATCAGCATCATCATCGTCATCATCGCCATCATCGTCGTCATCATAATCATCATCACCACCAGCATCAGAATCATCATCAGCATCGCCACCACCATCATCAGCATCATCGTCATCAGTATCACCACCACCTGCATCATCACATCATCATCATCAGCATCATCAGGATCATATTACCATCATCAGCAACATTATCATCATCATTATCAGAATCATCATCGTCATCGTCATCGTCATCTTCATCATCAGCATCACCATCAACACCACCATCATCATCATCATCATCAGCATCATCATCGCCACCATCATCATCATCATCATCATAGTAGCCATCATCATCATCATCATCATCATCATCGCCGTCGTCATCATCACCACCACCACCATCATGATCACCATCACCATCAGCATCATCGTCATAATCATAATCGTCATCATCATCACCATCATCATCAGCGCCATCACTTCATCAGGCGCTGAATTGACCCCCTGCTCCTCACCAGCACCATCAAACCACCACCAGCATCATCCACCACAAGCACATCGTCATAATCATCCATAAACATCACATCATCGCTACCGTCTTATCATCATCACCACCACAAGCATCATCATAATCGTCAACATCATCATAATCGGCGTCGTCATCATCACCACCAACACAATCACGGTCATCATCACCATCCTCATCACCACAGTCACAATCGTCATCAGCATCCCCATCCCCATCACCATCATCATCATCACCATCATCATCATCATCATCATCATCATCATCATCATCATCCTCATCCTCATCCTCATCCTCATCCTCATCCTTATCCTTATCCTCGTCCTCCTCCTCAACTTTATCCTCATCCTCAGCAGTGCCTCTTTCGTCCTGCTTTGTGGTCGTCGTCATCCCTCGCGCGGGCACCATTCGTGCTCGACGTCGTCATCGTCATCATCAGCATCATCATCATCGGCAGCAGCATCGCCATCATCGTCATCGTCGACATCATCATATGGTTTCGACACCATGCCCCAGTACAAAAGGCATCATTATCATCACCACCATCATCATCAGCATCATCATTATCAGAATCACCATCAACATCATCATCATCATCATCATCATCATCGTCATCGTCATCACCATCGTCACCGCAATCATCATCATCATCATCATCACATCTCATCTCATCATCATTCTCATCATCATCATCATCATCATCACCATCATTGTCAGAATCATCATCATCGTCGTCGTCACCGTTTTCATCTTCATCATCATCATCATTGTCCCCATCGTCATCGCCATCGCCATCATCATCATCATCATCATCATCATCATCAGCATCATCATCGTCATCATCGCAATCATCGTCGTCATCATAATCATCATCACCACCAGCATCAGAATCATCATCAGCATCGCCACCACCATCATCAGCATCATCGTCATCAGTATCACCACCACCTGCATCATCACATCATCATCATCAGCATCATCAGGATCATATTATCATCGTCAGCAACATTATCATCATCATTATCAGAGTCATCATCGTCATCGTCATCGTCATCTTCATCCTCAGCATCACCACCAACACCACCATCATCATTATCATCATCAGCATCATCATCGCCACCACCA
>CAUYUJ010022118.1:62729-72729 GCA_963575745.1 Prorocentrum cordatum
ACGTTGCCCCTGATGCTCTCTCTCTCTCTCTCTTTCTCTCTCTCTCTCTCTCTCTCTCTCTCTTTCTGTCTCTCTTTCTTTCATTCTCCGCTCGCGTGCAGCACAAGGGGGGCGCGGGGCGCCAGCGGTAGATGAAGAAGTGCGTGTTCGGCTTCCTGCGGCCCCCGACTTGGCACACTTGGAGGGCAGCGGGAAGCCGATGGCAGGGGGCGATGGGAGGAGCAGAGGAACAAATCGGGAGCGGCCAGGAGGGGGTGTCCAAGAGGGGGGGGGGGGGCGCAAATCATGACCGGCGGCATGTGCGCGGCCCAGCGGGGGGGCCATGGACGCAATGAAATAAGAAGAGGCGCCATGAAATCTGGGGAAATATCATGGCCCCCGCCATGATATCCACCCACCCTAGTCATCACCCCCCTCTTTTCCGCCCCCGAACAAAGTTCCGAATACATCAAAACTTTTGGAGGCCTGGAAATGGGCACCAACACCAAGACAGGGGGCTGCCCCCAGAGGGGGGAGGTGATCCTGGATTTCGGTGCTGGTGGTGATACTTCGGTCACCTTGGCAGCCAGGATATTACCACCATCGCCGAGATCGGGATCTTCTTCCCTCGATGGAGGAACACCGCCGATATTGGTGTTGGTGTTGCTCCAGATTTCGTAATAAAGGGAGGGGGGTCTCACTTCGGGGAGGGGGTCTCCTCCAGGCTATCTTGGAGGGCCTGGGAGGTCTGAGGACGATGTTTCGGAGGGTTCTCCCACGGGGGAGGTCTGAAATGGCTTGTCTAGGAGGGTCCAGACCCCCTCACTTTTGTTACGAAATCTGGAGTAACCTCTGGGCCTGCGAACCTTTCGGAGGTACTCGCGGATTGCTTGGATCTGCGCCTGGGCCCCGCCCGGCCGCGCCTCCAGCGCGCCGCCTCTCGCGGGCTCCGCGCGCCAGGGGAGGGGAGTGCAGCGCCGACCCGGGAAGCCCGCGCGGGCCCCGGAAAGTTTGCGCTCGTGCTGCTTATCGAGGGGGGAAACAAGCCTGCCGCCTCCTCCTCCTCCTCCTCCTCCTCCTCCTCCTCCTCCTCCTCCTCCTCGCTCCTCGCTCCTCCTCCTCCTCCTCCTCCTCCTCCTCCTCCTCCTCCTCCTCGCTCCTCGCTCCTCGCTCCCCCGATCTGGACTTGTCTAGGGGGGAAAACAAGCCTGCCTCGCGTTTGACCACCCTCGCTTCCAAGAGACACCAAACGATGCCCAATTGCAGCCTGTACTGGTCAGGCCGCCTGACGAGGAGGCGCGTGGTATGGCTTGGTTTTGCCTGGAAGCGAAAGCGGGGCAGGTAATTCGCGCTCTGATTATCGGTTGATCTTCTTCGAAAGTGAGCGAAGGCGTGACCGCGGGGAAGGCAGGGACCAGAAAGGACCAGCAGGGAGAGGCTGGGCCAATGCCAAGGGGGGTCACCACTAGGGGGGCCGCCACTTCTTCGAGGGAACGCCAGTTTCTCCAGGAGGTTGGCCCCCAATAACACACCAGGGCCTTCCAAAACGACCCCAAACGTTCAACAGCTTGCTCGAGTTTCGGTCATGGAACCTCCATGTCCAGGAGGAACTGGTGAACCCCCCCACTCCTGTTTCTTATCTTGTTCCGTGGGGCAGTTGTTGACGACGCCACCTCCAGTTTGAACAGTGCGAAAAATAGGTTTTCGCAGGCGAGCGTTGATAATACCAAACCCTTGCCAAATCTCCACAGCGCACCGAAAGCACGTAGTGGTTCTCCAGGGGCGCCGCACCAAACTGTAATTCCAACGTCAACATGACGCAGCCAAGGCATGCTGGGGCCGCACCGTCGCCAACTTTCATACTGCGACAAGACAGACCTTGACAGTCGTGGTGGCCCCCCTCGGCACTGCCCAGAAGACAAGGTCCAGAGAGAGGCAGCGATGAGGAGGAGGAGGAGGAGGAGGAGGAGGAGGAGGAGGAGGAGGAGAGGAGCAGGAGGAGGAGGAGGAGGAGGACGAAGAGGAGGAGGACGAGCCTGGGGCAATCTCCCAGTCCGTGCGCGCGGCAGCCGCTCGGTGACCGGGCCACCCCTGACGCGATGATGGCCCGTCCCCCGGGCGACAGACGGCGAGTGTCCGTCCGAGCGATCTAGCGCCATGCTGCCAGTCGCTCCTCCTCCTCCTCCTCCTCCTCCTCCTCCGGCCTCCCCTCCTCCTCCTACTCCTCCCTCCTCCTCGTCCTCCTCCTCCCTCTTCCTCCTCCTCCATCTCCCTTCTCCTCCCCTCCCCATCCTCCTCCTCGTCGGTCCTCGATCGCCCTCCTCCTCCTCCCTCGCCCCTCCTCCCTCCTCGCCCCTCTCTCTTTCTCTCTCCCCTCTCTCTCTTCCTTCCTTGTCCCCTCATCCAACTCCTCCTCCTACTCCTCCTTCCTCCTCGTCCTCCTCCTCCTCCTCCTCCTCCTCCTCCTCCTCCTCCTCCTCGCCCTCTCCCTCTCGCCCTCTCCTCCTCTCTCTCTCTCTGCTCTCTCTTCTCCTTCTTCCATTCTCACCGCCTCCTTCATCCAACTCCTCCTCCTCCTCCTCCTCCTCCTCTCCTCCTCCTCCTCCTCCTCCTCCTCCTCGCCCTCTCCCTCCTCCGCCCTTTTCTCTCTCTCTCTCTCTCTCTCTTCCGTCTCGTCACCCGTCCTCCTCATCCAACTACCTCCTCCTCCTCCGCCTCCTCCTCGTCCTCCTCCTCCCTCCTCCTCCTCCCCGTCCTCCTCCTCCCCGGCCTCCTCCTCCTCCTCCCTCCTCCTCCCCTCCTCCTCCTCCTCCTCCTCGCCCTCTCCTACTCGCCTCTCTCTCGTTCTCTCTCTCTCTCTCTCTTGCATCTCTCTCTTCTTCGTCTCCGTCTCTCATACCAACTCCTCCTCCTCCTCCTCCTCCTCCTCCGCCTCCTCCTCCTCCTCCGCCTCCTCCTCCGCCTCCTCCTCCTGCCTCCTCCTCCTCTCTCCTCCTCCTCCTCTTTCCTCCTCCTCTTTCTCCTCCTCCTCCTTCCTCCTCCTCCGCCTCCTCCTCCTCCTCGTTCCTCCTCCTCCTCCTCCTCCTCCTCCTCCTCCTCCTCCTCCTCCTCCTCCTCCTCCTCCTCCTCCTCCTCCTCCTCTTTCTCTTTTTTCTCGCCCACTCCCTCCTCCTCCTCCTCCTTCTCCTCCTGCTGTTTCTCCTCTTCCAAAAAAATCCAGCGAAGCCATGAAGACTTTGTAATGCAACACGCGCTCTTCCACTGCCAGGCGAAGCGTCGGGCTCTGGCAGGTCATACAATTTGTTAGCCCAGGGGCAGTGGTTACACCGCGGCCTGACGTTACGTTCCTGATCCTGTCACAACCACTGTGTCTAACACCCCCCTTCGGCTGGCGCGGCCGCACAGATGACAAGGAACCCTCTAACTTGAAACGGGTGGCACAGCCAATGTGTAAACTAGATCGACACCGATCGGTAGCGGTTAAGATAAGAGGAATTCAAAGTCGACTCGATTGACGCAAGCTGACAAAGATACGAAGGCAATTCTTCAATTCGGAATGGGTGACCCTTACCGTTAGTGCAGGACCTCTGCACAAGTTAAGCACTGCTTTTGCATTCTGCACATTTTAATCAACACTGGCCCGTTTACAGCGCCTGGCAGGTGCGCCGCTCCGCCAGCGGGCGGCGTTGTCGGGCCCGAGAGGGGGGAGGGAGTGAGGAGAGAGTGGGAGGGGGGAGCAAAGGGAGGGAGGAAAGTACGAGGGGGGGAGAGGGGAGGAGAGGCAGAGAGGGAGAGCACCATGCAGCCAAGCTGCGTCGCACCGCATCCTGTAGACCGTCGGGCCAATGTACGTCGGGAGCACGTCCACGATGTAGACCTGCGTCACGCGCGAGACCGAGGGAAGCTCGGGGTAGAAGGGACACATCGAAATCGATTAGGATAGGGAGGTCGGAGAGGACAAGGGTTAAGTCGGACGTGTCCCCCTGCAGAGGGAGCTTGGGCGAAACATATTTTTAATTAAAAAATACCCCAAAATACTCAAACATAGACAAAAGTCGTCCCCAGACTATGTTGTGACTATTCTTGTAAATTCCCCCATGTAGAGGGACACGTCCGACTTACGACAAGGGGCCCAAAGTCGCGGAGGAAGCCGACGAGGTCGAGGGAAGAGGAGAGAATGTCGCTGTCGAGAAGGGAAGGGCCGCCCTCGAAGCCTGGGGAGGGGGGGGGGAGCTGCCGCCAGTAGCGGGATCGAGCGAGGGGGCTCGAAGGGAGGAGAGGGTCGGGGAGGAGCCTCCTCCTCCTCCTCCTCCTTCCCCCTCCTCCTCCTCTCTCACTCCTCCTCCCCCTCCTCCTCCTCCTCCTTCTCCTCCCCCTCCTCCTCCTCCTCCTCCTCCTCCTCCTCCTCCTCTTCCTCCTCCTCCTCCTCCTCCTCCTCCTCCTCCTCCAAGCCCATCTGGCCTCAGCTGGGAGGGGGCCAGATCGCGGTCGCGTCGGGTTGGTCGCTCGATCATTCGCGCGATCGCCAGCGATCAGGCCGCCCAGGAGGTCGGGCTCACGCGAGCCGCGGCGCCCCTGGGGGGGTGAGGCACGCCGTGCACCAGCCTCCCCCCCTGGGCCCGATCGGCCGCGGCCGCGGGCAGCTCCTGGCGGCGGCACAGCCGCAGCGCCGCAGCCGGCGCAGCATGGTGGGCGAGACGCCGCAGGAGCCCGCCTGGCACAGGCGGGAACGGCAGCGCAGGTCCGCTGCCAGAGTCCTTGTGCACGTCTTAGGCACAGCACATCGGCTCCAGCAGCACCACAGGGCACAGCAGCACCAGCGCCACCAGCAGCACCACCCGTACGACATGGGGCGCAACAGCTAGCGCGGGGGCCAGGGCAGCGGCAAGGGCAAGAGCTCCCACAGCAAGGGCAGCAGCTCCTCCGCTTCATGGCCCTGGTCTACCTGCAAGAGCTGCAACACGTGGCACTACAACGACGGCTGGCACAATTGTAACTGAACCTGCTCGTGCGGCTGCAAGGTCAAGCAGCCCAAGCACGGCAATGACAGAGACAGCACGGGCAAGGGCCGCGACCCACACCAGCAGCAGATGGCCGACGCGCGAAGAGGCATAGCGGAGTCCCTCGCGGGCATGGGTATCACCAGCGGCCCAGCCTTGCAGCCCAAGGCAGTGGCCGACGGCCTGGCGCCGCAGGTGGAGGAGCCCGCCCAATCGAGGGCACGACAGCTCCGCAACGCAGCGGCTCGGCTCGAGCGCACGAACGACAAGTACGAGTCCGCCTATGAGAAGGTCAACGCCACCGGAGCTCTGCTCGCCGAGCAGCAGGCACACCTCATGGAGTGCGCCAACGCAGTCATCGAGGCGGAGAGAGAGATGGAGAACATCACGGGAGTTCGACCAGACTCCAAGGTCAAAGACGGTGCCCCTCCGAAGATCAAGATAATGCAGACCATCCTCGACCTCAGCCTGGATGACCTGGACAACCTGGGCATCGCGGACGACCTGGAGCTGGAAGACGACAGCCCCGAAGGCTGCGACCACGCGGCGAGGGCGGAGGTGGCAGACGTCGAGCCGCAGCTGCTCCAGTCCTGCGAGGATGAAGCCGCCACACACATGCGGGGTCTACGACGGCACCTGCAGCAAGCACGCGAGGCAGCAAGGAAGAGCCGCGAGGACAGCAAGCAGGCTGCAGAGAGACGTACGGCCGAGAGCGGAGCACGGGCGGTCCCTGCCGCATCGGCCCCCAGCATCAACCGCAGCGCAGGCAGCTACAGTCGGGGCGTTGACCTAAGGAACCCTAAATAAGGAACGAGGCCCCTTTTTCCATAAGTAAAACTTCGATTCCCCATGGTAAACTTAAGGAACATCTTAGGCAAGCTGCGAAACAAATAAGGAATACCGAGCCCCTCCCCAACGAAAAGGGCTCCTTCTTCAGAGCCCCGACTGTAGCTCAGCACCCCCACCAGCACGTCGGCCAACTACACCACACGACCACACCAGCGGCCAAGGCGAAGGACGAGCTCCTCGAGGAAGCGCGGGCCAAGGCCGAGAAGGCCGAGGACGCACAGACGGCAGGCAAGGAGCCTGGCGAGAAGCCCCCCGAATAGGGGTCATGCAGCTCCCATCGCCATGCCGACCACAGAGGCGATGCGGAGCGCACGATATTCGTCGGCAATTGCACGGAGTGGGGCCCCAGGGTGAAGGACTTCCTCGCTACAGCACGCTTGGAGAAACGCTTCGACGCCTTCGCCATTCAGGAGACCCACTGGAGAATTCACGAGCTTATGAACGTAGAGCGCGACGTGCAGAACATGGGATAAAAGTCCGTGTTCTCCTCCGCCCGCCAGTCCGCCAAGAGCCAGCACGGCTCCAACGGCGGCACGTGCGTGGGCATCCTTTACTACCACCAATCCGAGTGCTTCCGCGAGCAGGCAGCACGCAACTCAGCCTCAGCCACCACCGCAGGCCTCCTCAGCCTGCCAGCAGACAGCCCTCAGCATACCTACCTCGACTGGGCCCCCATGTGCTGGCACCTGAAGGGATACAGCCTCATGATAGTCAGCGTGCACCTGGCCTCGTCGGGTAGCCTGCACGGGATCAACGCCATGAAGCTCTCCACATTGGCCGCTTTCCTATTCAGCTGCCAGCACCCATGGATCGCAATGGGGGACTGGAACACCACCCCAGAGCGACTCTGGGCACCAGGCTGGCCGCAAGCCATGGGAGCTCGCGACGATCCCAGACGGCTACACCTGCGTCACGCACAACAGCAAGACGGGCACCACGACGGCCACGCTCATCGACTACGCGCTGGCCCGCCACGATGCCCGCACGTACTTCGTCGGACTGGAGACTACCGCAGCACCCTGGAAGGCGCATGTCGGACAGATCCCGCGGCTACGAGGAGCGGCACCACCAGCCACTATCAGGCAACTCTTGCTCCCGACACACTTTTCACACCCACCTGCACCACCGAGGCCACCCAACCCAAACAGCAAGAGACAACGCCAGAAGAAGCAACAACAGAACGAGCAAGACGCCAGCGCCGAGCTGGCTCGCCACCCGACTGACCACGACACCAGCTACTACGACTCACTCACAGAGGAGATGAACAACAGATGGACAATGCTTGGTACTACAGCAAACGGCCCGGCGCCCATCGCCATGACCAGCATGGACAACGAACGCGACCCAGTGGGCGACATCAATTTTGACGACTCGCTAGAGCATCAAGACGAGGACGAACCACCCACGGACCCCTTCGACGCGCCGATCGAGGAACCTCAGGCGGAGGTGACCTCTCGGCGCACGCTGGAGGCCCGAGATAGCTAGAGCAATGACATCAAGCCAGACACTAAGACCATGGACAATTTGTGGCAAGTCTGCCAGGAGCTTCCACCACCACAGCAAGAACACCAGCAGCCACCTGACTACATCAAGAATGGAGCAGCATATCGAGCCGATCCTAGGGCGGCACTTGCCCTGGGTCAAGAGTCCGGTCAATTCGCCACTACCATGGAGAGGTTCTACTGCGCGGCCTGCACCATCAAGCCACAAGATCGACACCGCTACAAGGAGAGAGGCACCGCCAGGGACATGGTTACGAAGAAGGCGACGGCACGCACAAGGAGGACCCACTATTGCAACAAGCAGTCTGACTGGTGGGCCAAGCTAGCGTCTACACCCCAGGCCTACACCGCCCTCCGATGACGGAGACATGGAGACCGCCAGAGACACCAGCTAGAAGCCGAAGCCCGCCAACTGGTCTACGAAGGCATCCCTACAGCAGGAGCGCGACTCAACCCCACGGCAGCGTTGCACCGCAACCTCTGGGCAGACCGCCTCCAGAACCTCCCAGCATTGCATGCCGGCGTTCTCTTGGGCATGCTCGACCGAGTCGACCATGAAGTTCAAATGCATTGCAGCACGATAGTCGGGCCCGCTCTCACAACTTCACGCTATGGCTGCCCGACACCAACACAGCGACAACGGGCAAGCTCCACAGACTCCCCAAGCCACAGCCACGCCACGAGGACGAGTACATCCACGCCAAGGGCAAGGCATGCTGCCCGCAATCCATCATCGACGCCAAGACAGACGTGTTCCGTGAGCTATGGACACACCCAACGCTCACACACCACGACTACGTCAGCATCACCAACGACGTACGAGAGCACGCGAAAGCAGCACCAGCCACCTACTGGACCTTGGACGACCTCGATTACTCGCTACGGTGCTCACCCGACTCGGGAAAAGGCACCGACAAGATCACCAGCTCTGACTTGCGACGTCTCCCGCAAGCAGGGCGACAGCAGCTGGTCAACATGTTCAAGAACATCGAGCACGAACTTGCCTGGCCCTGGCAGCTCCAGTGCACTATCATCATGTTGCAGCCTAAGGTCGAGGGTCACAGAGCACTGGGTCTATGCCAGGCAGCAGCTGCCTACGCGAAGCAGCAGCACGTATCTTGGACTACGAGATATGCGACGCGCTCCAGCTGGCCCGTGCATCCACCCTTGCTGATATACGGAGACTATACGTCACTCTTGATCTACTACAGGTTGTGTACGCCACCAGGCACATGTGGTTTCCACCACGCGTACTGGCGCTGGAGCTGCAGCTGCACACCGTTGCACGATTCCTTCGACAAGCTTCCACATACGGTCATCCTATCATACCTTCACGATCGCTTGTCGCTGGATCGAGGCAAGCGAACAACCTGGCGCGAACCAGCATGTACCAGGTACTACACCGCATGCATCACATGGTGCCAGCTACTCCCAGCGCCTGGCTCTCGACGACGTGGAGCTCCGCACAAGAGGCAGCCAACGGCACACAACCACCACCGCCATCAACGCAACAGCGGCATACACACGGTGCCTTGCCGAGCAAGGACTTGAGATGGCCGGCAAGATCGGTCTGATTAGCTCAAGCATGGACACGGCTAGCGAGATCTGCAGCCCACTCCGGCAGCAAGGCACAACGATCAAAGCAGCAGCGGCGGGACGAGGCCTCAGGCAAGACCGAGCAGGCAGAACGCCAGCATGCCGACCCACACACGGCAAGCGACGCCGACGCGCAGCAGCGCGGCCCCGATGCATCACGCAACGGCTTCGACGACTACGAGCACGACGCAGGCAGACCCTGATCACACAGGGCCCAGTGACATCAGACCTATACGGCTGTAAGGTCTACGGGCTGAGCACCTTCGGCCACCACCTCAGCACGGCGGAGATGCGCGAAGGCCCTCGGCAGGCACTGGGCGGGGAGATGCTTTCACACATGCCTGACCATCGCCGACGCCGGCCCAGCAATCGCCATCTTACGAGGTGTACTTTACCGTGTGGGACACGAGGCCCGACCTACATGAAGGGGCACCCCACGCATGGCCTATCATGTACCAGCGCCTGGCCAACGTTCCTCTCGTCTACCGTTGGAAGCAAAGACGTGGGCTCATTGGCACGGTCATACTCACTCTATGGGAGATTGGTTGAACCACTGCGGCTGCGGCAGCATCGACGACGACCTACACAGAGCATGGGGCTCCTGCAGGCTGCGACAGGAACACGATGACTACGACCGCACCGCAGCGCTATAACAGAGAGCTATCACTGGTAGCGAGAACGTTCAATGCTGTTGGTTGAGAGGGCTAGTCCCACGTGAATGGACAGTTCCGCCCGACTGCGACACCGAGGACAGGCCTATCAACCTAGGCAAGCCCTTCGAAGTCAACGGCCCCTACACAGTCCTCAGCACTGACGGCAGCGGCGGTGAGCACCCCCAGGGTCCACGCTGCAGACGATGCGGTTGGGCCTGGGCCACTCCCACCAGGTCCTCCCCCCCCAGGTCGCACGACTCCCACCAGGTCGCACGACGGATGGCAAATGGAGACAGCACAATACGGACCTCTGAGGAGGAGGAGGAGGAGGAAGACGGGCAGCAGCGCTCCAACCGCGACATCTGGGACCTCCTGCACCGAGCGCTAGCGCGAGCGCAGCCCAGGAGCTCGACAATCCTGC